>OU015498.1:64951754-65036754 GCA_907164885.2 Dolomedes plantarius | reverse complement strand
TATATAAAATTAAACACACATTACTGTACAAAAAATAAAGTAATGAACATCACAGATTTTATAAACCCATTGTATAATTACAGAAATAGATTTAGAAAATTACTTAATTCTAATTAAGTAAATTCAATAGGATCCATTGTATAAAAAATATACCATTAAATTTGAATGAGATCTAATTCACACTCAGTAAAATATATATCTTTAGTTCTTTGGGTATTCATAATAAATAAAAAAATAAAACCTGAAATTTTTTAACTATAAAATAAATGACACACATTCAGAATTCAGTAATACCTTTAAGAGGGTTTAGCCTCATTTTCTGAGTTACTCATATAAATCCCTTCACGAACAATTAAATTCAAAATATCACTTGCACAGTCTTCTAAGTCTGGTCCAAGCATATGAATAATATCCTTCATTTTAAAGGATAAATCCTCCTTTAGGTCACTTTCAAACATAAGTGACATTTTCTTGTAAGCTAAAAGTTAAAATTTTAGATATAAGCATAACAGAAAATTCAGAAAAAATACATCATATACAGAGAGGCTATGATTAGAAATTTATCATTGATTCAACTGAAGATTGGAAAGGATGATGCTAAAAAAAAAATAGATAAAATGCTACCACATTTATTGAAAAAAGCATATAATGAAATATAAGCAGAATATAATTTAGACTCTCTCTGCCTCATCAATAATCAGAGAACATCAGAATACTCTCATCCCATAAACTTTAGGAGCTCTGCATAAAGCCTAGAAACCTGGTAAGAATTATTTTCTTTGGCTAAGCATAAGTTCTATCTATGGCAATGATAAGTTTGCTTCAATGGACATGAATATGATATAATCTGTCGCTGATATTCAGTTTGCTGTGAAACCACAGGGAGCAGTTTTACAGTTATATAATCATATAATTTCTATTCCTTGTCTTGTTGTTTGTGTTTTGTATAAGTAATGTATAATATCAAATCCAAAAAGCCTTTTAACTTTAATATTTAAATATTTTTAATTTTAGAGGAGGGAATAGTGTGATGGTGATTTGAATTTACTACATTTGTATTATGTTAGGGGCACAGTGGCCTGGTTGGCAAAGGCATCGAGCCAGTGATCTGAGGGTTGCGGGTTCAAGTTCCAGTCACTGACAAAATCCATCGCCATGTTCACTAATGGTGGCCGGGGCACATAAAATAGGGCGTAGCTGCAATGTCCTCCAAGGTCTCAAATTTATCTCTGGAGGTGCAGGGTAAAGTGTTCCGGTCTTGTCACTTGACTCGGTTCAAAATTAAGAGACTGGCCCATAGGGGGGTAATGCTGGTCCACCTGTACGGTGCTCCCAGAAAAATGGCCAGCAAAATCACAGTGTCATATGACAGTAAGGATAATGTCCAAGTAACCATCTGCTGCATTGGAGAAGACATTTGCATTATGTAAAGTGCTACATTCAGATTAAATTAATCAAATTTTTAAAATTTAGAAGCATATTTTATATGAACCAGCATTTTTCACTCATTGCAATAAATAAATTCACATTTTTAATAAATCAGTCTACTTGATAATCAAGCCAAACATTACACATATAACATATATATTAAAATTTGTATCTTATCTTATAAGACATGAATCATGGTAAACTTTACAAAGAATCAAACTGGAAATATAATCATACATTTACAAAGAATACATCATGGTTACCATTACTGCAAAAACTATGCAGCCCAAAGCATTTTTTTCCCCAAAATCTGCATTTCAGTAAATTTAACACATATATAAAAATTTCTCACCTTCCAAAAATTTTTTCAATCCAAGCCTCTTTTCAAGATGTTCCCGAAGTTGTTCAATATAATTATATACATCTTCAGTTTCATTATCTATCAATATATAGATTTTTAAAGAGTTTATATAAACAAAATATAAAAGTGAAATGCAATTTTTATAATTCACAATATGCATAGTATATAAATACACATAGTAATAAACAAGATTGAAAATACTATGCGTAAACTGAAAATTATAGAGAAGTGAACCGTTCAGAGCAGTAATGCATGGCAAGAATACTTTTCTGTGTTCTTCAAATTCTTAATCCACAAAACTAAGGATCTTGCTTTGTAACCAGGTAACAGAGTAAAAATGGCTACTTTGAATTGTGGTTACAGTGTGCATTACCAAAAATGTCCTGGTAGATATTACTGTTTTAAGATCTAAGTGATAAATCTAAAGGGCTGATTTTTGAAAATTATCAAGACCAGTATACTTCTGCCATCAAATTCCACTCCTGGTAAAAGACACTCCAGAAACTACTATTTACTAAGCATCAGCTAGTACCCCATAAGTCCATCAAACTGTTATGTCATATAACATAACTCATTGCTTTTTAAAACTCTCGTCTACTGATCTATGGTCCAAGGATGGTGTTGTGTGTGCCATTCTAAATGACGTTGAGTGTGGATACACATTAGCAGATATAATCAATGGTTCTGTGAGACAGATTGATCATGAAAACTAAGTCTCAGCACCTCCCAGCTGATAATTCTATTACTAGCCCCTGTATCCAACTCCATACAGATGTCAGACATGCTATGTCTGTCTTATAATTTCCAATGATAGTATGCTTCAGATTTTGCTATTCTGACTCTACCCATACCTTAAGCCTATCTGGTTAATGGATAGGTTTAGTGTTTTAATAACATGTTCTGTTTCAAAAGCATTACAAACAGTAGAGCAAAGCATACATTCAACAGTGTAAAAATATCTCTAATTGAATGGCCAAATTTGTGGGATTCAACTATCATGCTGTATTCAAACTTACTCAACTTTTTATGTTCAGTCATAAAAGCAGCAAAAAATACATACTTTTATCATATGTGCTAATTTTCCTTTGCTTATAAAATCATTAATTTTAAACAAGTATAAATGATAATTATACTTGGAGGATCAAAATATACAAAGAGTATACAAAACTGCTTATTTGTTATTTCACAAAATTTCTATCACAACAAAAAATATTAAAAAATAACATTTAGTCATTGATGACTTTTGAATAGAAATAGAATTTAAATAATAATAATACATAATTTAGGAAAAAGAATTAATTCATAATCAAGGGGATAATTTGATTTATAACTGAAAACATAATAGTCCTCACACTGCTATTAAAATTTCCTCAATTTTTGTTTCAAAGGCATCATAATCCTTCCTTCAAAAAAAGAAAAAAAATTGACTATCACATAAAATAACTCATAAGTCCACCTAAATCACCTTTAACAGTAATAAGATGCTTTCCTACCAGAGAATAAGTGATAGATGCCATCAAAAAAGCCCACTGTGACAGAAATATCAATATTATTCTTATAGAATTTGTTTCACCATAATGATTTATGTACTGCAAGTTATCTAAAACTTTCAAGCATCAAATCAGCCTATAATAAAGTCAAATACCAAATTTTAATCACATTGCTATGTTTTATAAAATGTCATTTTTTATATAAATGTTACATATAATATGATTTATTTATAACATATATGAGATATATATAAAGTATACTTTATTTTTAAATATTAATTATCTCACATTCTATACATGTTTTTATACACACATAATAAGAAATAAATGTTTATTATTTTTTACGTGTAATCTTACCAAATGAATAGAAACTACAAAGGGATATAACATCTGATTTCAAAGACTGATGCAATAGATTTCTCATAGACTCACATATACGATATACATCATCATCATCACTTTCATTGTCATCAATAAGAGCTGTTTTGAAAATTTCAGATGTTTCTGAACCCCCATGCTGTAAATTAAAAGAATTAATAAATTATTTTTCTAAGGATTTATAAAAAAAGGCAAACTTAATGAAACATTTCATCATGAAAAACAATATGACTTCCATAACAAGCATTATCTAGATTTTTAATATCATTGATTCACTTTAATTACAACAGAGTTCACTTGTAAAATTGTCATTTAAGAAAACTGTGATGTCATTTTTCAAATAAATGTTATATAAATGGTCCAAAATTTTATGGTAATGTATTTTTAAAGTACAAAGTACTAGTATAATGTATAATAACAGAGAATTTACAAATTTCCTTACACTCAGATACTATCACACTATTTTAAAAATACTATCTAAGAAGTAAGACATCAATAAAGTATCTTATAAAGGATAAATTCAATTATATAATATCATTCAACAATTTATCATTCAGAATAAGAGTTCACTTACTGAATCATTGCTTGAATCAGGAATGGAATTAGACATACTCTCAGAGCTTAAGAGACAAGAGATAAAATGAGTATTTTTCCAGGCACTGTTTGATAGATCAGGCAGAGAATAAAATTTTACCAGTGGGCATCTTAGTTTCAATCCAGCACTGGCACAGTCACTTTTTGAGAGAGGGTTAATTTGATCATGAAAATTATATTCACATGAAACTAAAGTCTTCTCTTGAGAACTCCTGCCATTAAAGTGGTCATCAATATCACACTGAATTCCTACTTCTTTCTTCTCTGATTTAACTTCACACATGGAACATAGTTCAATATTTGAATTTTTAAATTCTGAACAAGAGCTTAGGTTACTCAAATCACCAGTATTTTCTGATATACTCTCACATTCATACAAAGTTGGGAGGTAGAAAGGATTTGGTTCACAAAAACTCTGACCTTTTTTTAATAAGTAAGTTTTATTTTTATCATTATTTTCTTCAGATATTACAGTGGGAAGAAAATATAATTTTCCTTCACTTTTCTCTTTAGAAATACCATAACTTTGGTACTCATCATTCTCAGGAGAAATTTTATTTGAAATTACAGGCAGAACCATCTCATTTCTATCTGGAATTTCAGTATCACCTTCTAAATGCAATTTATCTTCATTTGTATTTATATCATAAGTTGACTGAGAAACATTTAATGCATCTTGAGTTACTTTGACTTCTGAATGCATAACATTTGTATTCTGAGAAATTCTTAATGGCACAGCAGATGGTAACTTATTGTCAGTTACATGACCATTAACATTTTTATCTTTTTCACTTTTATAGAATTCACTTTTTTCATTATACATACTTTCATGGATATCTGCACTTAGATTGGATATTCCTGATTCACTGCTAGGAACTGATATCAAGTTATCAACAATTTTGGGACTGGTATCCTGTTTTACAACACATGAAAGTTGTGGACATTCTGTATGATAGGAATCAAGTGAATAATACTGTTTGAGAGAAGCTATATTTCTTCTACTGAAATAAGGTCGGTTGAAATTATGAGGTGCTGAATGTGGTCTCTTTTGGTAAACAATTACTTTATCATTATTAGTTGTTGATTCCATGTTTGATGCAGTTTCTTCAAGTGGAATGCTCTTTAAATAATCAAAATCTGAAGGTACCCATTTAGATCTCTTGTTAGCTTTTACAACTTTACTGTTATTTAGAGAAGGATTTGAGTTTTGTGAAATGCTAGGTAATTTTATTTCACAAACAGTAATTAAATTTTCCTCTGTATTATCAGTAGAAACAGAATCTGATCT
This sequence comes from Dolomedes plantarius, assembly GCA_907164885.2. Taxonomy (NCBI): domain Eukaryota; kingdom Metazoa; phylum Arthropoda; class Arachnida; order Araneae; family Dolomedidae; genus Dolomedes; species Dolomedes plantarius. Next base: position 65,031,215 of record OU015498.1, on the reverse strand, counting down.
GGAATCACATAATAAATCTTCATTACTTAAAACAGTTTCAATTAATGGATCAGAATTATGTTCAAACACATTATCCAATAACAATTTTGATGGTAAATTACCTTTGAGTGAATTCTCACAAAATTCAATAGAGGATAACTCAATAACAGATTTATTAGTTAAATTATTATGCAAATCTACTGAGTAAGAATTTACCTTAATTTTAGACGAAATTTGGTGATGCACTGAAGGATAGTCATCAGAATTTTGGTTTTTAATGAACTTGTGTTTATAATCTGATTTATGTGTAGTAAGATTATCTGAATTATTTTCACACCGATTATAACTCTTCCCTGCAACCGACTCATTCTTTTTTATTTTCTTCAGATTTTTTGATGGCTTCTTACCAACTGATATACCGTATTTTGCAGCAGGATTTGTGATTTTATTACCGGAACCTATTTTAGGGGAAGTACAAGAAATTTTATTAAAATTTTTGCAGTTTAATGATTCTTGGAATTCCTCTTTGATTTTTGATTCATCTAAAAATTTACAAATACGTTTGATTATAATAGGTTTCCTTAATAAAGCATTCACAGATGGGCGCTCATGTGGATTTCTTTTAAAAACGGTATTCAATAAGCTCTTTAGTTCAAAACTATAAGCATCAGGAATGGGAGGTAGTGATACTTTAATAATTTTCATAACTAAATTTTTAATGTTTTTTGCTTCAAATGCATGCTTTAATGTTGTTAGTTCATATAACACACATCCAAGAGACCATACATCAGATTTATTATTGTAGGGTTTATTCTCACAAATTTCAGGTGATAGATAATATGGTGTACCTATACATGTTCGAGCAAGATCAGATGTATTATTTAATACACGAGCTATACCAAAATCTCCCAATTTTGCAATACCAGATTTTGTAAGAAATATATTCTGAGTTTTGATATCTCTATGCAGTATTTTACGATCATGAACATGTTTTACTGCAAGGCAGATTTGAACAAACCAATCTAAAATTTGATCTTCAGAAAAAAGAGCTCCATTTTGACCTCTGATTCTGGAATATAAATCTCCTCCATCACAATAATCAGTGACAATATACAAATTACTATTCTCTTCAAATGACTGATGATAGGTAATTATATTGGGATGCTTCATTTGTGAAAGAACATCCACTTCTTTCAAAGCTTCTTCTTTTTCTTGACTATTTAAGTTCAGCAAAGGGATTTTTTTCACTACATAACATTTTTGGGTTTTGATATCTTGAACCAGCAAAGCTGATCCAAACGATCCTTCTCCCAAAGCTTTTAGTACTTTAAAACTATCCATGAAGGCAGCCTTAAAAATTTCTGTAAAAGAACATATTAAAATAATTTTAGTAACAAGGAGGAAAAAATGTATGAAAATTATGCATATGATGTTTTAATTCAACTTATCTCTTTTTAAAGAATACAATAAATAAAGCAAGCATACACACACACATAAATTTAAAACAATACATACATGCATGCACAAAAAAGAAGATAATTTGCATAAATTCTGTCATATATGTTGTTACAAGTAAACATCTGAATGAAAAACTGGCAAGTAGAAAACTTAATAAAGATTATCGCTCTATAGACTGAATTCACTAGAACACTAAAAAATTACAAACATTAAATCAGAATACTTTAAATGCATAAATGTATGTCTATCCAGCCATTTTAATGAATCTTAAACAGATGTTTAAACTTCATAACTTTTCTTAAATCTTTCTTTACAGGCAATATGTACTTTTTTGCTTTGATTGTACCCTCATGTTCTTTAATGTGCACAACCCAAAACTTAATATTTCAATACATACTAAACCACATGATAACTAATTTTTTGAATCAGAATAAAACAAATTTATATCCAGTTCACAATCATTACATAAAAAAAGCAGCCCAGGGAGGGTAAGTAGAACCTAAAAGAAGAACAGGGAAAGTTTTGTGAGTTTAAAATATCCATACTGTTTATATAAACATATATGGAAAAGCATTAAGTTTCATCATTTCTTGTGACTGTTGTACAAGTAAAATCCCCCCCCCCAACCAAATCCTGGCTTTGCTGCTCAGCCTCTTCTATTTAAAATTCAATTCTAAAAAAATCTTTAAAATATTATGTATGCTGTAATGACAGATGCAATAACCAAAATATCATGTAAATAACTTTGCAACAAAAATCTAATGAATTTGTATTTATAATTGTGGAATTCACTACATTATCAGTTCAAAAAATCCCTATCAAGAATGTTATTTTAAAATATTTTTGATACATAATCATGTAAATCTTGTTTCATTTTATACCTATTAAACTAAATGCAAAATCTATGAACTTAAAACTAACACACACACATAAATATATATATATATATATATATATACATATGTGTAATAATAGCACCCCATCAGTATTAATTATCCTATAATAACAACGCTACACCAGTTTTAATTCTACTCCATTGATTCTTTACTTTTAATATTGTCTTACATAACTACTTCTATTTTCTCTATGTGGCACCTAGCTGTCATGGGACATATTACACCACAGATATCTCAAGGACAATTGAAACTAAATTTTCCTTTGTGCTGGGGTGAGTGTTGAACTGCACAGTTAGATTAGATATGCATTGAAATGCATGTCACTATCCATTCTCTGTGCTCTTTGTAAACATGTAAATACCTTCTAGTCTTATATATTCCTTATAAATTGTTAACTACTTCAATAACCATAATATGTACAGTTAATAAACTTACGATTCCCAAAAATTGGATTGTGTGATTCGATTTCAGGCTGCTTGAGCTTGACTATAAAACTGAACTCAAGATGCCATTGGAAAACATGAAGGTCCATTCTCTTTTGTTTCCGTATATCGTTGAAAGTGACAATCACATAGACACATAGATATAAGATCTCAATTAATTTCATACAGAGCTACCTATATTCAGTTAAATAATTTCTTCAGATATATTATAAAAAGGTTAAATAAATTAGAACTTATATTCCCACTCAGATAACTTAATAACAGGAAAATTTTTAGATGCACTCAGAAGTAAATTCTAAACATTTGAGTTTCCCAATAAATATTCATTCAGCACAATGCCATTACAAAATGATGCTCAAAACTACAGGTACTGTAATTTTGACATTTTATTAATTTGATAACATTTTAATTTTTACTGAAGACTTTGTATAGGGGTTTATCAATATATGGCAATACAATAAAGAGAAACCTGCAGTTATTCTTAGGTTAGTGGTCTGTCAAAAGACAATCAAACAGCTACTTTTATGGTGTAAAATTTGCAAAAAATGCTGCTGACATGTTAATCAAAAGGAGATAATTTGTCAGTATTTACATTTTTTTAAATCCCTCTCCTAAGTGAACTTAAGTGGGTTTTTTTTTAAACTTACATAAGTTATGACAAAAGTTATTACATAAGTTATGACATCCATTCCTTCAGTGGCGTAGCAAGTATAACTGGCGCCCGAGGCACGATACCTTCTTGGTGCCCCCCTTTCCGAAAAACATATAGTAATATAATATATAGTATTAAGGAAAAGGACCATTTGGCGCCCCTATGCGAGTGGCTCCCGGGGCATGCTAGACCCCCTTGCTCACCCCTCGCTATGCCACTGCATTCCTTTTTAATTATTCTTAACCCTGCTCTGTTCAGTTACAATTAACATTGCATTTAACTCAACTTATTTTTGTCTGCTCACCACTAATGGTAATTATTATTTGCTTTCATACGCTGTATAGTTAAAATTAAATTTTATATAGATAATATTTTATTTTATCCTTTCAAAAAAACTTCAAAATTGTCTTGCTTTTTGCAAGTTTTGAAATTCAAGCCATATTAATTTTTTATTTAACTCCCTTTTAAATGCAATCCCTTTTTTATGCAATTATATCTTAAAATACTTGCAGAATATTAAAGAATACACAAACTGGTAAACTAGGACATAAATATTGAACAAATAATTTATATTATAATTTTGCATTTGTATGAATAATATAAATCCTTAAAAGCTCACCAAATCTTAAAGAGAAAGCATGATACTATTCATTGTATTAACAGCTTTGAAATAAAAATTGTAAAAATTTGTTCTTCAGCTGGCAGTGTAAGTATTCTCTTTCTTAGCTGGCAATGTTATGCACTAGAATCAAAAATAAGATATACATTAAACTAGGGTAAATAAATATATTTCATATAACATATACAAAAGGAATGAATAACAGCAATTAATAAAATTTGTTTTCAAGCACATATACATAAAAAAGAATTCATTTGATAAATTATTTTATAAAATCTCTTATTTATTACATAGTTTTAATCCTATAACATAATAAAAACATAATTAATTTTTAAAAACTTTAAGTAATATCCAAGATTGTTAATTTTTTTTTACTGATATATCAGTACATTACTTTTATATGGTTGAATATTTTTATTTAAATAGATACACTTAAGATTTAATTTTATATATTCATTACTATTTTAAGAGGCAATTTTTCTTAACTTAGGTAGTAAAACACAATTAGGTTGACATCTTTCAAAGGCTAAGCTTCTACTGTGCATATTTATAAAATTCATTTATAAATGATTACAATTCAAACTAAGCATTAACACAGAGAGAACACAAATCATCGAATATTTCCTTTATTATATTGGGCAGTCATAGTCAACAGTTCTTCGTTTTAAAGAAGGAAAAAAAATGACACTCTGCCACCCCACTAAGATAAAAATTCGAGGACTTTCAAACAAAAAAGAAGCATGTGTGTCATGGTAAAAGAAACTCTGGAAAACATAATACATATAAAATTATGCCCACAGAATACAGGACAGAATTTAAAACAGCATAATTATAACTTCTTTTTGTGTCGTCATATTAACAAGATAATTACAATCATAGCTAAAGTAGAAAACATTTGATTTCTCACAAAACTGAATATACAGAGAGGAAAATTAAGAATAAACTTTCATCAAATGATATTAATAATTTTACAAAAATGCATGAAAATTTCCCTTTTATGAGACCTAATTGAAGAACCTAATAGGAACACTTTATTAGAGTTATACAGTAATAAACAAACAAACAAAAAACCCTCATTTATTTAACATTTTTAGCTTCTAATTATATATAGAAATCAGCATATTAAATGCTCCTTAGAACGTTTCAAATTAGTACTGTTGCAAGAGTTTCAAAAGCAACAAATTAAGCTAATATATATGAAGTCAGATTACAATTTGGAAGGTATTTTCACAACCATAATGAAAGAAAACTCACTCTACCCTTAATGAAAGATTTAATATATATATATATATATCTGCAGGCATAAGATTTAGAGCAAGATACTTTTACCTTCGTAATAAGCATTAATAAAATATATTCAACTAAACTTTATAGAGGAAATATTAAAAAATAAACATAAACGTAGTAAATAATGAAATACTTTGACACAGATTAACAATTTCAAACTTTCTCTTTCAAAAACTCACAACTCTCGCTAAATTCATTTATCTAAAAAAAAAAAATCAGTTTTGTTGTAACAGTACAAGTATATGGTAAATTACAAACTCTTCATTTAGCTACTATTATTAAAGGTAAAATGTTGTAAACAAAATATTTGTTTACCATGGCAACCGTACTGAATTATCAACATTCTCGTTGCCAAAATATTATCTAAAAGCAAAAGAATTAAGAAATTAGTTTGTTGTTTGACTTGTACAGGAAAGATATATTTTCTTTATTTAAATCCACCTTTTAAATGAGCATTTTCTGACGAATGGAAAGACGATTTTTTTACATTTCATAACTGTAAATTTAACATTCTGCAACCGCATGTTGAGTTCGATATTTTGGCGCGATTTGTTTTTGTAATTTCGTCATTACATGTTCAAGTTCATATTTAAAATAAATTGTAGCTGGTACATTGCATTATGGCAAAAGATTGGAGTGGCAAAAAGATATCTAATGTTTTCGTTCAGCAAGAACCTGCTTTACGTTGTAAACAAAAAAGTAATAAGCCTGGAAATGAGTTTCAAGACATTTTAAAATCTGCTGGGTATATCATTGGTCTTAAGAATGATGCTAACGAGCTAGATGTAGATCAAGCAGTTTTTCTTAGAGAGTTAACAAAACTATTAACTGACGGAAACTCACTTCAGGTAACTGAAACTTTTGTTTCTGGGTTCCAAGCTCATTTGGAAGATGAAGTTCGGTTGAAGTGGAGTCTGATGCCAACTAACACTACAGCTACCTGTGAAACAGCCAGAAATGCTTCTCAAGATAGTCTTATTCACTTGCTACTTAACATTGAAATTATTCAAGAAAAAGTAGCTTCTATTATGCTTGATAAATTAGCTGAATTTTCATACTCTGAAAATAGCATTTTATATGATAGAACAGAAAATAAAAGTGTTGCGTGTTTGATAGTGTCACAGTTTCGATGGCTTAACAAATTAGTTAATAGTGAAACACTCACTGACAAATTGATTGAGCTTATTGAAGCTACACCATTGGAAGTCCAGAAAGACATTATCAAACTTCTTCCTGATGTAATTAGTGAATTTGATCATTCAAAGGTTGCAAAGAGCTTAGGTGAATTTCTTCGCAGTAATCAAGAACTTAATGTAACCATATTGGATGCTTTAACAAATCTCAATATGGATCCTGATATGCTTTCAGAGATCCGAAATAAGGAATTAGAGATTATCTCATCAGCTAAAGTTTGTGACTTACCTGTGATTGTGAAATTTATCTTACAAGATTTAACGTCTGCTGAAGCAACTGAAACTATTAATGAACTTCGAAACAATCTTGATTTTAATTCTACTTTTAATCCAATTATATCATCAACTCCTATAAATCCTAAAGTTCGAGAATCTTCTAAAGATATAGCAAGCAGTTTGCTGAATACTATAAAACATTCTCTCAAATTTCAAAAGTCTTTATGTGATGCATGGACTAAACTTTTAGAATCACTTCAAGGTCCACAGAATCATAAATCTTTGGATATCTTAGTTGCTTTAGTGCTATTGTCATTGGAAGTCAATGAAAAAAAAATTGAAGGTATTTTGAAGGCTAAAATCAAAATAGGTGACTTAAATGAGGATTTACTTCATGTTAGTTTTAGATGCCATCATGAAATTCTACAAGAATATGCTCCAGTGCTATTAAAACTTGCTGAGGCCTTATTACGTAGTACAGAACCTTCAATATCAATGTTTGGGTGTGCTGTGTATGCAAAATGTTTTGTCTGGTTTGATACATTTTATAAACAAGAAGTTATTGGAAATTTGATCACTCATGTTGGAAATAAATCTGAGAATGAAATCAATGCTGCTCTTGATACTTTACTCTCTCTTGTCCAGCAACATACCCAGAAAATAGCACCATATTCCTTATTTGTCAAAACTTTAATTGATCATTTAGATAATCTGAATTTAAATCAAATACGTAAAGTTCATGAAACACTTAGTGTACTGGCTTATCAAGGTGGAAGAGAGGGTAGTATGCTGTTAGATGATATATTAATAGTTGTAAGAAAACAACTAACTAGTAGAAATATAAAATATAGGAAGATGGGTGTTATTGGAGCATTAATGGCTGCAAAGACAGCAGCAGCAAAAGAAAATGATGAATATATTTCTGATGTATCAGGTTCATCTGACATTCTTGATAATACAACTTGTTATCAACACTCTATCAAATTGCTAGAACTTGTTGCAGAGAGTTCATCAGATTCTAATGAAGCTTTTGCTTTATTTTGTGATGAACTTTCACTTATACTTTTACAAAGAAAAATTGGAAAAACTGTATTAGAATGGATTGGTGAAAAAATTCTTGCAGAATTTGAGGATAATTACATTATTGATGTCAATCCCAGTGAATATAATGAAAAAGACATTTGCCCACGATTTGCTTTGGATGAAGTTAATGAACCTGTTGCATTGAATTTGTATAATATTGTGTTAGAAAGTAGCAATAAATTTAAATTAAATGTCCCCACAGATAATGTTAGTGAAAGAAAACAAAAGAAGTTTGACATTGCTAATGAAAGCAGGATATTAAATTCTTTAATAAAAGTTGCTCCTGATAATTTAAATGAAGGAAGTGAATGTTTAGTATCACCAGTAAAATTGTCTTCAATTTTTAGACTGTTACGTATCTATAAACAGATTCAAGATGGTAACCTGGATTCTATAGATGCACTATTAGGATGTTCAATAATGTTACCAGAATTAAGATTGTTAAAAATTAATTCACTGTCTATATCTGAACAACATTTGACATTAAACACTTTATTTTATTGTGTTAACTGGATACGGGAAAATATTAATGCCTTTGCTGCTTCATCTGATGAAGATATAAAATGTAATGTATTAACAAGACTGCAACTTTTGGTAGAACTGGAAGAACTTATACATATATACTTAAATCAGATGTATGATTATACTCCACCGGTTGCTAATTTTGATTATGAAGATGTACATATCAACATTAAATTACCATCTAAAAAACCAGTTAAAAGAAATGTTAAGGAAAAAGCAAAAAAATCAAAAAAGGCAAAACATGATGAAGATACTGAGTCATCAAATTTAGATGGAACAAAAAATCCTAAGACAGATGATTCAGAAGATGAGGACTATGAACCAAAAAATAAAACCAACCCATCTCTTGTGAAGAAGCTTTTACCTTACTTTCGTGAATTTGATTTTGAAGTATTTTCTCTTCTCAAATCTAATATTATATTTCGTGACAGAGTAGATGTTTTTTCTAATGAAAAAGTTAAGTCATCCCAGATTCATCCTATTGAAGTAAAATTTTTACTGGAAGATTTGTTACTAAAATTACACCACTCTTTTGGTTTATCAGCTTTGAGTTTTAGGATTGTTCCAAAAAAGAGTGGTTTTTCAAATTTGGAGTCTCTTGGGACAGAAAAAGTAATTTCATATTGTATTGATATAATACCATCATTATGCAGCATTCTTGAAACTTGCGGTACTTATTTTAAAAACTTAACTGAGGAAGGGGATGTAGATGGTTCCTTGTTATTGTACACAAGGGATTCAAGTTGTATTATGGATTGTATAAATCTTTTACTTAAAGCTATGCATGAGATAATTTCATGGAAAAATCTTCATTCAAATGAAAATGTAACTGTTTTGAAAAACATCATATCTGTGTTTTCTGCAAGGCTTGATGGATCAACAGAGGAGAGTACATCTGTAAATGAATTGATTTCCCAAACTATAAATTATTTTAATTTATTTACAAATACTGTACCATCACTTTTGTGTGCTGCAAACCTCATGCAGTTGTTAACATCCTTTTTGAGCTTTTCAGATAATGATGAAACTAAAAGTAAAGTTTCTGTTATAGCCCTTAAGTTTTTGAAAAAATCATGGCCAGAATTGAAAATTAAACACCCCAAAACTGCCCTTATTAATGAAAATGTAAAAATATTGTTGGATGCATATTTAACCAGTAACAAAGATGTACTCAAATCTTTGGAATATTTAGCAGCTGAAGCTATACCACAAATAACTAGTGAAGATAATGACAAAATATTTAATACTTTGAATAAAGGATCTTTAATATGTTATTACAAGATGATGTTTAACAGATTATCAGACTACGTAAAATTATATTTTGCAAAGAAGCAGAAAGATGATGATAAGTTATATCAATGGTCTATTGCATTAAAAATCTTTCAAGTATTGACAAATCTTATCAAAACTTTTGGTGGTCGATTATATATTGCAACTTGTTTAAAATACAGTCGAGAATTCATGACCACCTTTTTGAAGTATGGTATGCCGGTGATGGATAAAATGTTTGCATCGAACAAAGATGATGTCATATGCTTAATGAAAACTTTGCAGGTTAGCACAAGATACTTACAACATGTATGTAGTCATTCTAAAGTTGTGAAAGATGTTTCTTTAATATCACATGTGCCTTTCTTAAAAAAGAGTCTTGAAGTTTTTGTATTTAGAGTAAAAATGATGCTTGCTGTACATAAGTGTGAAGAAGCCTTTTGGTTAGGAAATTTGAAAAATCGTGATCTCAAGGGTGCAGAGATTCTTTCACAGTCTCAAGAAATTACAGATGAGGAATCTGATACCCAAGAAAAGGAGGAGGAAGAAATTGCTGAGAGCAAAAGTGATTCAGATGCATCTGGTATAGGGTCTGAAGCAGAAGAAAGTGAATGAAGTTAGAATTCTATTAGGATGTAATTTTAAAATATAGAATATTTTTAATAAAGGGACATGCTTAAATAATATTAATGTAGGTTCACTAACAAAAATCTGTTTATAACCCATAGTGCCATTAAAAGTCTAATATCTGAATTTCCATAAACCTTTAAGAAATATATCTTTTAATTTGATGAATATTTTGATATGAAACGAAACAAACCTAATTGGTGTTACTTTTATATTTGGTCGAACTGAAGTCGCTGAGCAAACTGCTTGGCAGAAGTCATTGAAAATGTGACAGATAACCATAACCAATCAATATTTTATGAGTAAGCATATAAATAAAGCTAATTGTATTTTCTTGTTCAGTGTTTAACTATTATTCAAAAACAAGTGGTAATAGTTTTATTTTAATGTTGAATTTTGTGTATCAAGTCTAAAGGAAGCATTTTCTGATATCACATTATCATGATTAAGTATAAGATGATTGAAAATTTATTTCATGTAATGAGACTGATGTTCTAAGGAAAGAGTCCTAAAATGTGCTGGTAATATGGCAGTGTCAGTGTATTCTAAGTTTGACATTAAAGGCATTAACCTTTTTCAAAAATGTTTGAGAGTTAGGAAATATGATCATATATTTCAACTAATTTTGTTGCCTTTTTCAAAGGACAATAAATACTGGCAAAGGTATCTCTTAGTTTAGTTTCATTTACCCCTTATCCAAGATGGAATGTCCATGACCCCTACGTCATTTCTAAAGTATAGGGCGTAGGCTCAATTTCAGAGTATATACATTCATGATAAATGTGTTTATACATTTGCATTTTTATATAAGGAAGTAATGGTATGTATAAATTGTTTCTTACCATTTATTTTTTTATTCAAATGATACATTAGCTACAAATATTAGAAATGTCTTTTGATTTTTATACTGTGTACTCTGCCCCTTGTATAGTTATTATGATTGTATATTATTGTTATATGTAAATTTTAGAGCTTAAATTGTTATATACTACTGTTAATTGTTGATCATATTTTATATCATTTAGATTAAATTATCTTTATGTAATTGGCTGAATTATCTTCAAATTTAATAAAGAAACTAAAAACAAGGGTTTTTCTCTGCAAAACATTGTAAATAAATAAACATGGGAAAATATAATAAAAGAACAGTACAACAGCTGGGGAAGTACAATTCAAATCCAGCTAAGAAAAATTTGCTTTATATCTGTACAAAAAGTTTAATGGCCTCAAGAGAATTTTTTTCATTAGACCCAATTTGGGGATACTCTAGATTTGTGTGCGCTGCCGCCATCTTGGATTTTTCCACCAGGGTTTGGTGCGTTTTGCTTGGCGATAATTATTGCGTTCTGGTACCTCCACTGGCAACCCATTCTAACCAATGAAATGATTGAACTGAATTTTTTTTGCTCTTATTCAACCTTTAATTGACATCTTTTCACCTAAAGTTAAATTTATTTGGTCTCCATATCATCAAGAGTGTTTTAATAACTTTCAGTCAATATTCTTTTCTAAACAAAACTACCCATGTGGGATCAGGATTTTTATTTAAACACTGATGCATCAAATATGACTATTTCTGGCATTTTGATGCAGAAGTTTGTTGATAAATTATTACCTATATCATATTTTAGGAAGTCACATAAACAAGGTCAGAAAAATTATTCCACCCTCAAAAAAGAACTGTTCGCACTTTACAAATCTATCATTGCATTTAAATATTATTTATACAATAGAACTTTTACTGTGTTAACTGATAGCAAACCTCTCATCAACTATAAGCATACAACTTCTCCTACTGATATTGTAACTAGAGGGTTACTCGAAATGAGTGACTATTCCATCATTTATGAACATATTCCTGGTAAAGTTAATGTTTTGGCAGATTATTTTTCTCACCTCACCTGTGATCCTCCTCCTCAAAATTGAGCCACTAATCCTGAAATTATTAATAGTGAGGATGTCCTCCCTATAACTTCTGTAAATGCTATAACTACTGACCATATTCAAAATTCTCCAGCTATTCCCATCACTAATGACCCTCCTCTTGATATTTCCATATCCATATTTTTGGCAGAACAGAGTAGGGATTCAAAATTGATCAAAATTAATAATTATCTAAATCAACCCTACTCTGCCAAGTCTTCAAAATTCACCGATTTTATATTCATTATGCTTCTAAATTATTATGCTGGGATAAATCTAAAATTAATACTACTTCTCATATTATTGTTGTTCCCCATTCTTTAAAATATAAGGTTCTTAAAATTTGTCACGTCTCTCATTTTGGCATCGAGAAGACATATAATTTTCTAAAAGCTCGTTATTTTTGGCAAGGCATGTATGTTGATACAGTAAATTTTTTAAAATCATGCCACCTTTGTTCTGTTAATAAGCCTCACACCATTGTATCAGCACCTTTTCAGGCAAACCCTATTCTCACTTTACCTAATGAGGCTGTTTCTATGGATATTCTTGGTCCTTTTAAAAAATAACACCTATGTTTTGACTATCATTGATCTTTTTTCAAAGCATTTAGAGCTTTTTCCTCTTGTCAAAATTACCACGGAGGCAGTCACTGAGTGTTTATTAAGTTATATTTGCAAATTTGGCAGACATTCCTTAATCTTAACTGACCGTGGTACCCAATTTACTTCTGAAATTTTTACTAACTTTACAAAAACTATTGGTATTAAATTAAATCATACTAATGTGGGTAATCCTAAATTGAATGCTGTTTGTGAAAGGACTAACCTTTCAGCAAAATCTACAATTATTTTTTTGAAAAGTTAAGATTTTTCATAAAAAATACACTTTGATTAGGGGTCTAGCCAATACCACATAAAAACAAAAAGCGTCTTGGAAATTTTTCCTCTTGGGTGGTGTGGAAAAAAACTTCAATATTCGAATGCTTTTTTCAAAAAATTTTCTAAGTTTCATGATTTGAAAAGGTAGTTTTTATTAAAAATGCAAAAAAAAAAAAATTAAAATCTAAGTAACGATTAACCCTTTAAAGTTCACTACACTTTTTTTTAAAACTGCTAAATTGATTTCAAAAATGACTATTAGACATGTTGCTAATGATAAATATGCCAAGCAAAAAAAATTAGCATTTTTTATTTTCGAGAAATTTGGGGTTTCAAACCACTGAACCACTGAACGGTAATGGTCTATTATCCTTCTTAAACAAACAAACAAATTAAAAAAACTGTTCAGAATAAAAAAATGATATTTTAGAATCATGAAATACATATATTTTAACAAGAATAATTAAGAAATTCAAATAATAAAACTTTTTTTTTATAAAAAACTTTTTTTATATAAAAAAATTCATTAAAATATTTATTAAATTTTTAAAAAAAAATAATTTTCATATATATTTTCATATAAGATAAATTACATTTTACTATATTTACTAAAAATAAGAGTATTCATGAATACAATGTGTAGCACATATAAATTATCTATAGTTATAAGGAGAAAATATATAAAAATATACACTTACGCACGCACGCAACGCATGCTCGCTCACACATACATATGCAGGATTCAAGAGATTTTCCAAAATGAAAAAAATAAAAATATATAAAAATTTAAAAGAAAAAATAGCTTATTTGGAATTAGTTCTCTAATTATGAGCACCTTATTTGGAATTAGTTCTCTAATTATGAGTATTATAAATGAAATCATTTCCATTCTGCATGGAACTTTTCAAAACATGTTGTATTGTCATTGCTTTTTGCAGTCATACATAAACCAGCATCACAGTTAGGACACACCCATCTCGTTCTGTGGGGTTTTGCCCTTGTGCTGCAATAAGCACATCTTCTGGATTTACATTTTTGTGGAATGTGACCAGTATTCTCCAGTCTTTTCTTTTCTGACACTGTATGTTTTCTGAATTTTAGTCTAACTGGCCCCAAATGTGATTTTCGTGCAGTGAGTCTTTCAGGTTGTTTTGGATGGCCTACTGACACAAGAGCAGTTATTAAATCCAATCGAAAATTTTTCATATTATTATAATATGGATTTTTTTCACCATGCATCAAAGTGTGCAGAATATATGAATTGACAATTGTCACATCCAAAAAATGAAAAATCCTGTGCCACCATTTTTTGCTTTTCCTGTCAATTTCATACATCGATTTTAGTTGATCAAAATAATCAATGAATCCCATGTTTTTGTTATAATCAATAATAGTTTGGGGACAAGTTATTTTAATTTTTTCTCCATTTTTTTCTCGCCTTTCCACTTCACAAGATTTAGTGGCTTCATTTAAAGTTGACAGAAGGTGCACCGTACGCTTGTCTTTCCATTTTAGACATACAATATCATCATTACTTATGCAGCAAAGTCTCCCCTTTTCATTTTTTTGTCCTCGATTAAATTTTTTGGCATATTCTTTCTGGACATATTTACTGTTCCATAAGCATAGATATTTTGTGCATCAAGGTATTTCATCAGATCATACGAGGTAAAGTAGTTATCAAAGAAAAGTACATGATTTTTCCCTAATAACTTCTGAGTTAAGTTTTTAATCACTCTTTCTCCGAGATTCCTCTCTATTACTTCAGTTTTCCCTGTATAAATCTGAAATTCGCAGGCAAATCCACTCTCATCCACACCTTGTAACCTCTTTTTATTGGTTTTTTGGGCATGTATTGTTTGAGTGACGATCTGCCTTTGAACTTTATCGTGCTCTCATCTATAGCTTGCTTCTGTCCAGGCTTCATAACTTTCAGAAAAACATCTGATAAGTGATCAATAAGTGGGCGCCCTTTGTACATTTTATCGAAATTCTCTTCAGATTTTGTAGGCTGCAAGCTGTTATCATTGAGGTGCAAGTTACCCAAAATCCAAATAAATTTTCTAATTGGCATGATTCGAGAAACAAAATTGTCATGTAAAATTTCATTTACAGACCAAAAATCTCTATAACTTGGTAATCGTTTGACTCCCATTACTAAATTAACTAATTTTTCCGAATTAGGAAAACACGGCGAGCAAAAACGGCAACTTTGGTTTTTCTCTCTCTGGTCAGATAAAATTCGACTGTTACGGGATTGTGGTTTCACACTGGAACCACACTTTTGTCTTTGCGTTTCCGACTCTTCTTTTAATTTATTTAAATAACTGAACGATGTAATTTTTAATTAAGAAGGTCTATAATATGTCCATGTGCTATAATTTAACATTTAAGAATATTTTCATTTTTTAAAGCTAGTACAATTTTTAGAAATTTGAAGTGACTTCACATTTTAACCCCATCTGAAGTAAATATGCTAGATTTAAAGTGTAGTGCTGCCATCTAGTGTATAGAAAAGGAATGAAAGTTCAAAATCCATGCATTTATTCTGAAAAAATCGTGATAAAACATTGAAAAAAAAAATGTTTAATGTGTGGTTTCAGTATGAAACCACTGAATGTTAAAGGGTTAAATGATTTTTCAAAAATATTTCTAAGTTTCATAATTTAAAAAGGTGGGTTTTATAAAAAAAGCTAAAAGAAAAACAAAAATTTCCAATATTTCAGAATGATTTTTTCCAAAAAAATTTCCAAGTTTCATAATTTAAAAAAGTGGTTTTTATTAAAAACCCAAAAATAAATCTAAGTCCGATGTTTAAATGATTTTTCAAAATTTTTTCTAAGTTTCATAATTTAAACAGGTGGTTTTTATTAAAAAAGCTAAAAAAAATTCTAAGTCCAGCGTTTTGAAAACACCGCTTAAAACACATTGGCGAGAATTTTTCAAAACACAGTAAAACCACCAAAGTTGGCGCAAAAAAATCCAAGATGGTGGCCGTGCACACAAATCTAGAGTAGTCGTTCCTACTTTCTTATAGTATTTCAATCTGTCAAAAACGAAATTTTTTAGAAAATGGACTACTAATTAAAATTAATGGGGGAATTTTCCTAAAGGTAATATCAAATTTATATCTTCAAAAATGCGTAAGATATAGATAGTTCTTTGCCCTTTAGTAGGTTCTGTTCTAATTAGTTCTCATGTAGCAAAGAATGACTGTAGCACTCTCAACTAATCAATCTACCCTTTACCCCCCCCCCCCCCCCCCCCAAAAAAAAAAAAAAAAAAAAAAACTGATGAGGATTGCTAGTTTTGATCCTATATCACTCATATATTGCTAAGATTAGTACACATAGTTATTGGGATTCTATATGCTAAGTCTCCAAACACAATATATCACTTACCAAAAAATTCCCTTTGTTTCATATAATTATTGTTATACACCTACATTAGCATCAGTTTTCTTTAATTGAAAGACTTCTGGAAAGGATCTTTGCTTAAATGAAAAAGCAAAAATGGAAAATATTGTATTTTTTTTCTGGCAAAGGATTAGTTATATTCATCAGCATTTGAAGATGATGAGTCATTAATAATGATCATTAATAATTGTCTTCTCGTTAGGCTTATTTCCATTATGTCCCTTTACCTCGTAGCCTATCAAGCTTGCTGTCTTCATAATTTTCACTGATAGAACTGTAACATATACATGTTATTTCCACTCAATATAGGTTACATAGTTATCTTATCATTTTTTATTCATTAGTATTGTTTCCGATTTGATGTATTATTTGGTGTGATTTAGAAATTATTTTGAGTCTGTGAACTCTAAAAATAATTCTGTATAAATTAATGGTTCCTGCTTCTTTTATGCCATTTCACCCTACAAAAGGTTTCAGAGAAATGCCCTGCTTTTGGGTAGCTGGGTAGGAACACTTGTATCAAACATCAGCAGTGAAATTTCCTAAAATAAGTGTTTATAGAATGCCAGTTTGTTAAATTTAAAAATCTTGTTAGAATTTGTTGGAAGTAGACAATACATATATTAAATTAGTTGCATGTTTAAGAAAAGATCACATTTCATTTGATATAATTTGCTAAAATGGATTTTTATACTTTTAGAGAGGAGGTGTATAAAAATAAACAACTAACTATTCCTGACAGCCATTAATTATATCAGTAAAAAAAAGCTGTGGGGGAGCAATAAACTGTGAAGGGTTAGGGTATGTGAGGACCTTTAATGGTCTTTAAGAATTACTTTGTAATGATAGGTTTTCAGCGCCCTTAGACGAGGATTCCTATAGGGCCTATAAATTTGAATTTTACTTTTAAAGGCCCGTAAAACTTCAAAATTTTTTTGAAATTTTCAGTCTAAGAATCTAAACAGTGGTGACATATTGATGTTTGCTGAAATACACTGAAGTGCTAGAAAAACTGGGATAGCTGTCTAGTACCCGATAGGTCCACTTCTGGATTGTAGAACTGCAGAAACACAACGAGGCATGGACTTCATGAGCTTTCTGGGTAAGTCTACTCCAGGGATACTCAAACTGCAGCTCGTCAAGCATTAGAGTGCAGCCCGAGACACTCATTAAGCTTTTGTAAACATAATTTTGGAAATGAGTGCCTGAAAAATAAAAAAAATGTGCCACCTGTTGCTCATGGTGTTTGCATCAATGTATCTTTGTGAATCATCCAATTCCAAAATAAATATGCGAAGAACGTATATAGAATCGGCATACTGATTCTTACCTTGATGATGCATTGATAGTAGCATTGAGCAAGTATAAACCTGTTGTATCTAGAATAGTCAAAAGTTTGTCTCAGCATTAAAAAAAAAAAATTAAACGTTTGAATACATTTTTAGTTTCATTTTTGTTATTTTTTTTTAAGTATAGCGTACTATGCTGCGGCTCGCAAAACGTAGCAAACATATGCAATGTGGCCTGAAAGAAAGAAAGGTTGAATATAGCTGGTCTAGACAATGAACATCATGCCTCCTGAAGAGCGGTCCATAATTCTATAATATTTCTAGATGGTGTATCTCTGCTTTGATCTTTGCATGGCATATGTCCAATAACATTGAGATCTGGTGGATAAGGGGGCCTAACTCGGATGCTCATGTTCCAAAACTCAGATGAGTGTTCCTCAAACCATAATTTGTGGCCATGAATGTAAGTGGTGGTGTATTCTCTTGTTTGAGGACTCCCAAACCCAAGAGAGTGAATGCATGACATGAATGTCTGTAACACGTCTGAAAGTATGCTAACATTGTTCACCAGTCACATAAGTTGGAGACATGATGGATGTATGAGGGGTCCTAATTCATGCCAACTCAACACACCTGATGCCATTACTGAGGGACCACCAGTCTGTATACAGTTCTTTGTTGATACGCTGGATTCATAGATTTATGGTGTGTTCTTCACATGCAAACACTTACATTTGTCCGAATCAGTTGGAAACGAGACTCTTCAGACCAGGCTACTCGTTTCGAGTCTTTCAACCTTCAGTGACGGTGTTCCTGAGCCCATACGAGGAGCAGAGCTCCAAGTTGTGATGAAAGCAATGGCATTCGGGGTAGGCGTCGGCTATTAATGCCCATATGCAGTAAACTTTGTGCAGTCGTCATGCTAATGTTTGTTAGTAGACATCCCAGCATTGAATTGCGATGTTTGCTTTAATGTTGTACTCCTTCCGCTTGAAATGATCCTCGACAGAAGACGACGGTCACACTGTTGCTGTAGGTCCAATATTTTACCGGAATTCTTGCATTCAACATTCCTCTTTAAATGGTCGAACTTGAAATTCTAAACTTTGCATCTTTAAAATGCCATGACTCATCTCACGAGCACTAATTATCATAAGTCATTTAAATCGTGATCCCTTACTCCTCAGTCGACTTGTTAAGGATCCACAAATGTTTGTCGCTCTGTGTAAACTGCTGCCGAACTAAAGTATTTACGAGAAAGTAAGTACTGCTACATGTTCCGAAAGTGATCGTCTATCTCAGTTATTCTGGCAACTTTACATAAGTATAACCACTAATGAATAGAATTAAGTATAGAAAATAAATCACTTACCCACTAGTAGTAAACTTTGTTAAAAATAATTATAAAAAACTGAAAAAAAATGGGAATTGAACCCGTTAAGGAAATATTACCTGACTACTTTTAGTGACGTAATACCGTTACGCTATGGATCGTCGGAAGTTGCAAAAATATACTCGTAACCTTATATTAAAAAATTTCTAAGTCCCCAAAAATGTAGTTCCCTATTTAACCAGCAGATGGCAGCACCAGCTTAAAGCTGCTCCTTGTAAAAAATTTAGTTTTCTATTTAACCGATAGGTGGCGCTCCGCAGAGCACCTACTCACTCCAAAATTCTGCTGAACTACAAGGTTCCACTCTTTCCCGCTAGGGGGCGATAGCAGCGCTGACCTCTCCTGATTGGTCCAAATCGACCGACAGGTGGCCAGCTGCACTCTGATTGGTCCACGTCACTCAGTTAGCTCCGCCCACTTTAAGCTCCTCCCTCTGCTCCTGGCGCAAAACTGTCATTTTTATACTACTTATCATTCATCGTGCAACATGTGCCCTAAGTGTTCCAATGAGGTTCAAGAGGGAGAATGTGATCGAAACTTTATTTCCAAATGTTCAATAGCGTTAAAGTTAGGATTGAAGAGGCCAGGTTAAATGTTGTACCTCATCCTCGTGCTCTTAAAGCCATATGTCAAACGTAACGTGTTATGCACAGTTGCGTTATTATCTTGGAAACAAGGACGGCCATTAAGTAATAACGCCTGCACCATAGGATGCACGAGGTTTACTAATCTGGCTTCGTAGACTTTCGATGTCACAGGACGCTAAAGAACAAATAAGGGTCCTGGAAAGTATTAAGAGAGGGAAACCCACAGCGACGGAGATCTATTACCAACCTTGACATTGCGCACCAAGCAGTCTCGACTGCTTGTCAGGTGTCTGCCAGACGTAGTATATTCTACCAGTGGTAGATAACAATGTAGGTTCGATTCATCCGACCAGATGACGCGTTGCCAATCATTTGAATTCCCATTTTTATGTTCGTACCATCATCTGATCCGTTTTCTTGGACTGGTGTCGGTAATGACTTCTGGATTGCAGCAGGACCACATATACCAGATTTACGCGGCTTCCGACGAACTGTTATTGCTGAAACGAGATCATTTACGACTCGTATTCACGTCTATTGTTATTTGATGTATTGCCGTCTTAGGTTTCCGTCGTACTATCCACACCAAGTTCTGGGTTTTTTTTTGCTGACATCTTCGTGTGACGTCCACATTTTTTTTTGCGTTTAGAGGCTACAGTTTGTTCATTTCTGTATTGTGTCGTAATTTTCAATACTATGCCTCGTAATACATCTTCAATTTCTGCCGTTTTAGTCACAGAAGCATCTCGTCAGTTATCATACCTCTGTGCAAGTCATTCAGATCCGACATTTAGCGCATTAATTCTACAACAGCTAATTCTACATCGACTATACTACTGTTGCGTGAAAACTGATACTCGTACGTCACGTATTATATACCTCTGCTTGTTGATGGCGTCGTCGTTTTGATTTGCATACGCTTTTTCTAAGCGTTGTTTCCATTATTTTGATGGACCACTGTATTCATACGGCAGTTTCGTGCAACATCACTTATGTAAACACGTGAAAAGAAAGGCAAAAAATGGATGCCATGCGTTTTACATGTGGAGCTCTAGTTTTGCCTTTTGTTTATGCACGAGTTGAGGTGGGACATGCTGCGTGTAATTGCCTTATGTTCGTTTTGTGCTGTGATTTTGTTTTATTGGTAAACTTTTAAAACTTTATTTATAATTTCTGACTATCAAAGTTATTTATTTTTTAAATCTATGCTTTAGTAACGAAATGCAGTCATACCTCGGTACTCGTCACATTTCGACGCGAAAAAATTGCCTCGATAGTCGTCGCATATGCTAAAACATTGTGTCCCTCCGGACGAAGAGAAAGACAGAAATAGCTTGAACTACAAAATTTTGTTCAAAAGTTATTACCCTGACAAAGCAAGACGAAATATGGACTTGTTTATAGATCAAACAACGTCTAACTTCATAAACATTTTGAAACGTAGGCAGAAGCAAGTTTCTCTTCCATTTGTTAGGTTCCATTTCGTCACCTGAATGCAAGAACTAGGTAACTCCCAAAAAATTATTTTTGAGATATCTGGATATTTATAGCTAAATTACATAAGAATTGAATGCAATAACTAGACAACTCACTTTGCTGCTAACCTAATGCCATCTGTTAGCTAGTGTAATAATTAGACTAACAGAGCGACGAGTATTTTCTCACTGGAAGAAGGAGACATTTCAGATTTTCAAGAACTTGAAGAACGGAGTTACCTAGTTCTTGCAATCAGGTGACGATTTGATAGGTTTGTAGTAAAACTCCTTAAGTCTACTGTACAACAGGGGTGTCAAACTCAAAGGCTACCTTGGGCCAAACAAACAAGGTTTAACTATAGGTGGGTCGCAAAAAAAGATAAATATTAATACAAACGTAGGTTTATTTACCTAATTACAGTATATTCAACATAAATATATGCATTTTGTTTAATAATAGCAAAAAAAGAGTATCATTAAAAAAACATTTAGCGAATTCTTCCTATCTTATTATAATTCTGCGTCGGTTATTTTATTATATATTATTGTGCCAATATATTGGCCGGGCCGCAAAAATGTTCGTCGCGGGCCGCGAGTTTGACACCCTTGGTCTACAACAAGGATCAGTGATGTTAAGAGACAGAAAAGAGCGATAATCCCTGGGCAAGCGCATGATGTTTTATTGGAGAGATTTCCCTTCCAAGCATTAACTCTTCTCTACTTCGCCACTATTCCAATAAGCCATCAACTTCTTTCAATACAGGTCGAGTGACGGTAAATTTTATTTTATTTTACCTTATTATTGTTTTAAATTATGTCTGTCTAGTTTAAAGATTTTTTATAAAATAAATAAACTCTCACCAATTTATAAATTGCCGAGTAAAATGAGAAATATCTGATTTTCAGGAACCAATTTGCATTATTACTCCTTATGGAGAAAATTCATTCGGTACTAGTCGTGCCTTCTGGAACCAATTGACGAGTAGTTCCGAGGTACCACTGTATATTTCCCTTAAGTAGTTTTGAAGGTGTTTAAACAGTAATCGGGACTGTTTAAAAAATTATTTTAATAATTTTCATCTTACTTACATGGGGTTAAAAGTCCCGGGACTCGCCACTAGATGGCATCCACAATGAAATATCTATATTATATATAATGTTATATAATATATAATGTTCTGTTAGTACTAACCTTCAAAAGACTGCTATCAAAGTTTCATGACATGTAGGCCATTTATTTATGAGTTGTGGTCGTGTAAGTGATTCTACTTTCGATTTTGTGTAAAGAATGGATCAAAAGGAATTTCGCGTCTTAATTAAACATTGCTTTTTGTTGAAAAAAAATACCGTCCAAACCCAAGAATCGCTCGAAAATCTGCTCCGTCGAAAACAACCATTTGTCGATGGTTTAGCGAGGGTAAAATTGGTCGTATGAACACCGATAATGATGCACTTTCTGAACGTCCAACTGAGGCAACTCCAGAGAACATAAAAAAAAGTCCTCCATATTGTTTTGGATGACCGCAAAGTGAAAATTAGGGAGATAGCTGACATCGTAAAGGTATCAACAGAACGGACAAGACATATTTTGCATGATCATTTAAAAACATGAAAAAGCTTTGTGCGAGATTGGTGCCGCGTTTTCTAACAATTGACCAAAAACAGCAACGTGCAAATAATTCAGAGCACGCTTTGGAGCTCTTAAAGCGTAATCCAAACGAGTTTTTCCACCGATTCGTAACAATGGAGGAGACATGGATCCATTACTACACACCTGAGTCAAAAAAGCAGTCTGCAGAGTGGTTGGAAGCTGGCAAAAGCCGCCCATAGCGACCAAAGACGCAACAATTGGCTGGAAAGGCCAGTGTTTTTTGGGATGCACGAGGCATAATATTCATAGACTATCTTGAGAAACGAAAAACAATCACAGGAGAAAATTATGCAGCATTACTGGACCACCCGAAGGACGAAATCGAGAAAAAAGGCCGCACATGGCGAGAAAAAAAGTGCTGTTTCTCCAAGACAATGCACCTACTCACACATCAATGAAAGCGATGGTAAAATTGAATGAATTAAAACACGAATTGCTCTACCATTCCCGTATTCTCTATATCTGGCCCCATCGACTATTATTTGTTTCCTAACTTGAAGAGATGTCTCCAGCGGAAGAGATTTTCATCAAATGATGATGTAAAATGCGAAAATGATGCACATTTTGAAGCCCTTGACAAATCGTACTATATGAAAGGTAATCAAATGTTAGAGGACCATCGGAATAACTGTATCGTTCTTGAAGGAAACTATGTTGAAGAATAAAATAGATTTTTGACAAAAAAATTTATTTTCATTGCTAGTCCCGGGACTTTTCACCCCATGTAGTAGTTATAAACTTAGTTGGTATATTGCGGTGTATTTTCAACACAACTAATTTTAAAGATTTATTTCTGGTTTGAAGCTGGTTTTTTTAGAATATTGAAAAAATTCTCACTGATTTTCAAATAATTTACTATTGTACACACAAGAGGCAATGAAATAAACAAGCACAACAGTTGCATTTATTAAAATGTACAAGACACGCAAGCTCAACAAAAATATCTGTGCAAACATGACAGTTCATATTAACAGCGGATGTTTATAAATGGTACAGAAGCACATGACATTCACAAACCATGCAGCACATACTTGACAGATTTATGTCAGACATTATTATTATTCATAGAGTTCTACTTTAAAAATATACTTTTAAACATTTAGTATGATACTACTTCTACTTTGTGGTCAGTTACCTATTGGATGAAAGGAATATCCTTGTATGCTAGCAGTATTGTGTTTTCTAGGATAACGAGCTTGGTCTAGACTGGCATACTCTACATTAGTAGTGTTATTGTGTAAAACATTTTTTAAAAATTTCGATTTTGCCGCGCTGGTTTAAAGATTTAGGTATTAAAAACATAATTAAAAGAGAAAGGAAAAAAATTATTTGTTTTAATATTTTATTAGAAAATAGCTATAATCGCTTGGAGTAGTGTTTGAAATACATTCAGGCTAAGTCAATTTAGACAAATCTGCCTTTAGTTTAGGATGATGTAAATGGAGAAATGTAATATTTGCTGAATTTTTCTTTATTTGTAATGTTGATAGTTTGTTATTTATACTTTTAAGAATTTTCACTTAATGTCAATATATAAAAAATAATTTAATATAATGTATAAAATAATATAATATTGTCCTTAATATGTCAATTATTTAAATGATTGGAAAACTAAACCACTTTTGGATTTGTATGCAGACATTGTAAAGATACTTAAAGTTACTACTGACAATTTGCAAGTGTACTTTGAACAGTAGAACTTGCTAAAGAAAAAAAAAAAAAAAACTTTTTCTGGAATAATTTTAGCTGGTTCGGTTAAGGAGAATCTTCAGTTATAGGAAAGAAGACCATATGAAACAAAATTATTAGCACTATTAGTTTTCATTGTTAAACTTTATTTCTTCTTTGAATAATTGGACTAACTAATGTAATGCATTTTGACAATTACTGTATGACTAGTAAAAGTGTACGACTGCATAGGTGTTCACTCGAGCCATTGTAGTAGAACTGGTAACACCTTTTCTGATGGTATAGCTATCAACTAAAGTACATGTTTCTTATTAAAATGTTATAAAAATACTTTCAAATGAACTTGAACATTTTCCCCTCGGCATCGTTTGATTTGATTTTTCAATTGGTTTGTTTTAGCCAATAATGCAATGGAATAAAATTATGCTAGCAACTTGTATACATACTTCTACCTCACTAACAAATGAAAAGACCGAGTCTTCAGCAGTCTTTTAGACGTACCATAAACGAAGTAACTTATGTTTCTCCTGTTATGCTTTTTATATTGATTTAACTGACGTTCAGGAAGTGCTTGACTGCATTGCGAATGATCTACATTAAAATGTATGCATATTCTATCAGTGTAAACGGCTTTCATTTCCAGCATTCTCGTTTATGCCACTGATAAAGTGGAAGCTTATCACAGAATCTCTTCTATATAACCCGGAGGGCTGTTATATTATCGTGCGTATGGAAGACATCATCAATCAAGTTCTCAAAATATCCAGAATGAGAGAACCAAAGTAAAAATTTAAGGTCGAAAACTTTTGGAAATAAACTCATTTTACCACCCAAAACCGGTTTTGGTTGAGGGGTTTCGAGTACAAACTGAACAAAAGTTAACAACGAATAAAAATTTAACTTTTTTTTTTTACAGAGTAACAAAGCAACGCCGGGAATACAAACTCTTTCATTTAAGAAAAAATTTTAAAAAATCACAGTTTTTAAAGAAAATATTAATAAATAAAAATAACACTTGATTTAGGTATTTTAGTGCAAAAGTCACACGAATACATAATACATTTCAACGCTTTTTTCACTACATTCCTATGCATGCAAACACAGACAAAATAGGTTAAAAGTTTTCTGACGTCTAGTTGTTGCTACTTTTTTCAGTACGGAGCTTCTCGGATAGTTCTTCCATTAAGAGGCTGCACTGGCCGGCAGTTTTCGGTTATCTTCCCATGCACCGGTTCGTTGTTAACGAATGCTTTCAACGTTGACGAATGCAAGGTCTTGAATTTTTCAAGCTGCAAAGAGAGAAAGAGATTTTAAAAGACGTAGTATGGCCGGGGTCTTCAACTCGTGGCCCGCGGAACCAGTTCACGTTTATTGTAAGATGATAAAAATGGAAGAAGTTAGAGAAAGGCTAAACTGAAAACGCAGGAAGTAAAAAAGACTACATTCCCTGTTACAGGGGGAAAAGTTGATTAAAAAATCCTCGCTCTCTGTTCTTATTTTTTATTTAGTCCATGGTTACTCTCTAAGTGCGAGAGGTTCGTAGTGTGTTGTTCCAAGCTAGGGATTGCAGAACCTGACTAAACATTCGGAACCGGGTTTCGGTTCTCAATTTTTTTCCAGAACTGGGTACCCGGGTATTACCCAGGCTTGAATAATACATGAAACACAAAACATTTGCTCTAAATGTTAATGAGAAAATTATATTTATAATGTAAAGAATTTTAGTTTATAGCGTAAGTAAAAAGTATATTTCTTACGCTTTAATTTAAATTGTCAATTTATTTTAATTTAAAATAGCTTAAGGAAATGGGTTCTAAAACCGAAATTACCGAATTATATTTGAAGATTTAATGTTTCCATGCGGAATGTTTTGATGTTAATGCAGAATGTTTTATTAAGGGTCCAAACAGCATTGTTAAAATCAAGAAAAGGAACCCAGACTTCTGTTCAGTTTTCAGAAGCTAGCTCATTGTCATTGATGAGGGGCTTAATCACTTACTGTCTGTTTCGGACCCAAAGATAGTTTGGATTTTGTTCGATAGATAGATGTTGGATGGGGTTACGACTAACTGGCACAGTGTGGGAGACAAGACCAGTATAGCTGTTTTAAACAAACTCGGGTATATCTCTTCCTTCTGTTAAGAGAAGGAAGAGATCCTTCTATCTGCAGTGGATCCCTTCTCACGTAGATCTTGCAGGAAACGATGTGGTAGACAATTTGGCAAAGGAGGGTGCTGATAAGCCTTTGTCCCCCTCTACCTCGTGCACGTTTCTCGAACTCTATTCTGTTAGAAAAAATCTTGATAAGCAGGCTTTGATTGTGTCGTCCGAACACTCTTGGTATCATGGTGATCGCCCCAGAAGATCTCTTTCTCTCATCTGCTACAGTCACACTCAGACGGCACTCTCTCTCGGTTTTTTTAGCGGCCATCTGAAGTATCTAACATACAACTCTGGTAGCAAGACTCATCCCATCTGCCTTAAATGCAACTCGGACCCGGTCTCCCCAGAGCACAGTCTCGAGTGCCTAGGGTTGACTCTCGACGACCTCTTTTCAGATCCGATTTTGGTGTATGATTTTGAGCGTGTGAATGGACTCGTGTATTTGGTCTAGCTGCGGCTAGACGTGGAAATTAGCAACAACAACAACAACAACAACAAAGTTTTTATTTTCAATTTGCCACTAGATTAGATATTCGTCGAAGGCTAGATTGCATAATTTTAAATATAGTGGTACCTCCGAAAATCGGACAGTCACGGGACCAAAAGTTTTGTCCGTTAATAGAAGGTGTCCGCTATTGGGGAGGACAAACTTTTTATTAAAAAAATTTTTGCTCTTCTGTTTGACATTTGATTGAACATTACGGATGCAATTTTCATTAAAAAGGAAAAGTTAATTACGTAAGAAAAGAATAACTGTTTACTACTTTACCTTTCAATTGTGTGCTAATCCTTTTATCTCGCATTAAATAATACCAAAATACAATGTATAGGAACTAAATTATTTTAATTACTACTCAAAAAATCTGTTAACAAAGTTTGATTTCTCTTTTTTACATAGTGAATTACATGGTGATTTTTTTACATAGTAGTTTTTCAAAGTGAATCTTCATAGGATTTAGCTTTGCTAGTCCCTCCGAATCTTCATTGTTCAGAAAGAACTGTTTTAATTGTTTGCTGTATTTCAGTGCTTCCGAATAATCTTTGATTTTTCAGTCTTCCAATGGCGATTCCTCATCATCATCCTCAGAAAGAGCCAGTGCTTCAGAGGTGTCCCGATGAAGGAAATGGGAAACATAATACATGTTTTCTTCCTCAGTTGATAAATCGTCGTCGATCTTGATATACTCTTCAACGCTGACATTTGAATCCAAATTGGCTACTAGATCCGCAAGTTCTTTTCCGCTTTTTTTCAGTAGTACCGTCAGTTGCCAATTCGCTTGTACTCAAAAATCCCGCCTTCTCAAAACGTTTTAGAACGCACCCAGGTTCCACCTTTTTAAGGGCTGACGTAGTCCTGGAAATTGCATCCAAAACAGATAACGATTTTGCCAACTCTTCGCTGGATTTGCAAGAGATATCTGTGAACGCACATGTCTTAGGAGCAGCTTTCTGTATCGTACTTTAAAGCTGCGGATATTTTTTCCAGCCATCTATTTGCGGCCCTAAAAGTTTCTAATCCCAAAATTTCACCGACTTCTCTAGCTTTTTCTTGAAGCAAAACACCACTTACAGGAATGTTCTTTGCACGAGCAGAACGGAATCATTTCATCAACATTTCGTCAATTTCACTTGTTTCTGTCTTACGAAACTTCAAATTTTTAGAATTTTCGTTCGAATTTAGGACCCACATTTTTCGAATTCCTTCTTTATCATTCAAAAGTTCACTAATCTGCGTTTTACCAACATGGAAACGTTCGGCAAGGCTACGAACGCTGAACTTTTCCTTTTCAGCAACTTCCAAAATGTCAATTTTTTCTTTCAAATTCAATTTCTTCCCTTTCGACGTCATTTTAACACGATCTGAATCAGTTTGCACTGTCACACTAAACTAAATAAAGTTTTAGCCTCGCCAGTGACCAACGACTAACCCCCCCCCCCCCCCCCAAAAAAAAAAAAAAAAAAAAAAAAAAAAAAAAAAAAAAAAAAAAAAAAAACAGGTTTCGCGTCTCGAAATTCCAAGAAACACGGGGAGTTTTGGAAGAATAGGAAGAGAGAAAGGGTGAGGAGGGCAGAAGAATGCCATTGAGCACATTTTATAGTCGAATTCCATTGTGTCAAGCACGGAAGGGAGGAGTCGGGAAAAGTTCGTTGTAAAGATGCATATATTTTTAGCTTGCTTGTTAGAATAATTTTGAAATGTTTGCTAAAATAATTGAAAAATTTCGAAAAATACCTGTCCGCTATTCGGAGTGTCCGCTATTCAGAGGGAATAACATGTCCAGTCCTATACAGAAGGATTGGGACTCATAAAAAGTCCTTTAATTAGAGGTGTCCGCTATTCGGGAGTGTCCGTTAAGGGAGGTTCCACTGTATAATGCAATCTATGCTGTTTATAACTGAAATCAGTAAAATTTTTTAAAAATGTTATGAGATAAATCAATAACAGCTAATGAACTCTCGATGACATATCTTTTGATGGCAGGAAGGGATAGACATATGAGATGGTTGAATAGGATCTTGTAGTTAATGTGGATACAGCGCTTAAGATTAAAAAGTTCTAAAGATCTAGATCAGTGATTCTCAACCTTTTTTCAATCACGATACACTTTTAATTATTTAAAAATTTGGCGGTACACTAACAATAAGATAAATTTTAAAAATTTACTTGGATGATTGATGTACCTATAATATATTTTGTAAAAATTGCATACGAAATAATTATCATTGAAATATAAAATGAAATTTCATTACAAAGTAAACAAAATGTTTGACTACAAATTGCATTTAATGCAAAATTTGAGCTTTTTGTTTTTTGGTAATTTCATTTATATTTGGGCGGCGAATGATAATGCTACTCTCATTTCTTGATCTTGATTTAAAAGTCTAGAGTTAACCAGTTACCAGTCCAGAACTGCAATAGTCATGCGCATTGGTTCAGACAGTCCCCTCTAGGAAGGTAGAACTGATTGAACTTCTTGTCTGACGTCGCTTATGTATGTATTGCAGTGGCGGCACACTTCAGAATCTTGCGACACACTAAAGTGCTGCGGGACAGTGGTTGAGAATCACTGATCTAGATAGTTGCTAGAATTTTGATTGAAAGGATCAATCATAGGCGGTGGACTGTATTTTTTCCATGCTTTTTATTAACTCGCTTTCTTGTTTGTTTGTGTGTGTTTGTGTGTTTGTCTAGTACAAATCTTGCAATCGATTTTTAACTAACTTCCCGACTAGCTAGACATTTGAAACTTTTAGAATAGCTCAGAACACGATGACAATGCATTTTTTTATACTATTAGCCATCTTTAAGCAGAATCGAATTAACTTTCAGTAATTTTCAGTTAATTTTGTTTTGTAGACTGGTGCAGCCATCTATAGTCCGGAACGGGAACGAAAAGTTAAACGTAAGTTAACTTCCAATTAACTTCATTTTCTTTCAAGTTGATGGGTTAATTCATCAAAAAAATTTTTTTAAAGTATTTATTAATACATAAATTGTAAAGTTTATATGATTCAACAAAAAATTTAAAAACATGGTATATAAAAAGTTCTTTTTATCTTGTAATTATTAAGATTTTATTTTCATATTACAGATAGTGCCACTAGAGGGCGACATAATGAAAGGGATATTTCTTTCCATACTCCCCCCGTTGAAATGGAAATTTCAACAGGAAAGAATCTAGTTACATTAGAATAATCACAAAATTTGAAACAAAGTTTAACATTAAGGTAACACAGTGATGTACAATGAGTATTTTCTTCAATTAGAGAAATTAATACAAAATTAAAAAAAATTATGTAATATTTTATAATATCAATATTACATAATTCTTAGTACACAATACATAAACTACTACATAACCTTTTATGACTTGTCATTTTACTCAATTGTATCTGAAATAGGTAAAATGCAAATTTTAGAAATAGCTCGAGTAAATACACCTTTTACAGTTTGTACCTTGATTAATTCAAAAGTATAGAGATTTAATGACAGCATTAATGTTCGTAAATACTCGAAATAATATCTTACTTGTTCTTCAGATAGTTCCACTGGCTGCTTAAATATAATCCAAGTTACGCTTTCGTAACAAGGGGGTGTCGTCAAGGAACCTTCGTACGTCCAGTAGTCATGAGCATCTGAAAGGGCGATGGAAAGTAAGATTCTAAAAGCAGTACACTCAAAATTTATACTGAAACATTTTGGATCTTGTATATTTTGAAAGTGCATTTTAAATCATTATTAGCGGCTTTAATTTATCACTTCCCTATATCAAGTATTAGCGGTTAGGGGGAATTTTGACTACTGTTTTCTTTGCGAAAACAGGTTTACAGATCCAAAGATCTGTCAAGAAACAAATTTCCAACCACTTATTTCTGGTGATTTTCAAGGGCTTTAAAGTAAGAAATTAATCTAAATTCAAATAACGAACAGACGGCATTTTATCGTTTTACGCGAGCTTACAACTAAAGATGACTAGACAAAATATCAAGAAACGATTGAAAGATTTTAACGGATGATCACATTACCAAATAATAGCTCAAAAATCTACAAAGAGTTTCTCCTCCCCTCGTCCCAAGCTTTAAAAATAGGGAGTGGACAGACTACCGTCACTATGACTGAAGCAGAAATCGAATCCACGATATTGGACTTTCCAGGCGGATATTCTATAATCCAGGAGTGGCCAGGGTAAACAGTGTTAAGAGCCATTTGTGAATGTCAACACTCTTAGAAGAGCCGAAAGCAGGAAAAGGTTATATTTGATATCAAAGACATTTTAAGCGTTATTTTTCCTAATGTTTTTATTAAAGATATTCTTCAGTGGTTAGAATAATTCATATTTCTGAATTCTTAACTAGTTTTAATGGCTTTAATAATTATTTTTCTTTTAAATTTTTTCGCAAATAATTCATATTTGGCACATATTGATTTGTTGCAGCTCGTAACCATTTAGTTAAATGTGGATTTTTTAAAAATTGAGCGTTTTATTATCTTTTTTTTTATCAACCTAAATGCAGAATACAAGTATTCACAGCTCTAAGTTGTACCAATAAGAGATTATTCGACATGCCGCTAATTTTAATGGGCCCACTGTATTGCAAATAAAAGAAAATGCCACCAAATTTTACAGTTTTTTGTTTCAGCCAGAAAAATTTGTGGAATAAATAAATTTTTAAAGAAAATTTAGAGCAATTTATGCGACATTCTTTTATAAATTATTTGAAAAATGGATCATTTACTTTTGATCCACAATAAAATGAAAAAGAGTCGCAGTTTGGCACCTCTGTTTTAAACTCTTAAGCCGATAGTTTAAATACTAACATGGTGTTGATAAACCCTACTTTTCTCCACCACCGAAAAAGAGACTGCGGGGCTCAATACTTCGGCCAAAAATTACTCGAATTTCCTCTGGTTGACGGTGGAACGATCGCATCTTTCCCACCAAACATTTTTGAAAAACAAAAACAGAAACTACTGCAACTATGCGCGGGACAGGAATCGAACAATCCACCTCCAGAGTCTAGGATCGATATTCTAGGCAATGAATAGCGTGCCATGTCGTTGATTAACTTTCCAACTCCAATTTATCGAATAGCAAAGGACTGGCAAATGTATTCATAAAATGAATTTAATCACTTGTCGATTAATCGAAGTTCCACTTTCTTCTTTATTTTTTTTTTAGCAAAAACTGTCCTGGAACATATTACATCCTTAATACAAATCTCTGATACTCTATTTTCATCGTAACAACATAAATAATTTATGTCTTAAAGAAAATCAACAAAGAATGGGAGATATGTATTGGGATAAGAGGTTCCTATTTTCTCCTCCACCTTCTGAACCCTCTCTACAAAACATTTAACGTTTAAATAAAATCTGTTCCACGAGAAATATCGCTAATCTTTTGAAATTCTTAAAACTAATCGCTAAACATAGGAACATTCTGAAAAAATAAGAATTCACATCAGCGAGGACTCAAAATTTCGTTACACATACTTCCGTATTTTAGCAAAGTTTCAAACGAATTTCCTATTCCCGAGCAATTCTTGACAGATTCTAGTTAAGTGTTTCATTCTCTAGAATGAAACACTTAACTTCACTCTTCGTAACCAAAGTAGACAGAGATTCAATGTTTGCTCAACCTTCAAACGGTACAGTGGGGGGGGGGGGGGGGGGTCGGATCCGACCCAAAGGTGTGTCTTCTCCCTCTCGTACTCTCTCCTCATTGCAAGAGATCGAGTTGACAAGGAACCCTACCAGATAGATCTACTAGACCACTCTACTAGTTATAGGAATAAGTAAATACGAGTGTTTTTGTTGAAAAACATTCATGATCACTAATCATTTTTACCATGTTTTCATTAACTCGCTTTCTTGTTTGTGTGTGTGTTTGTCCAGTACAAATCTTACAATCGATTTTTAACTAACTTCCCGACTAGCTAGACATTTGAAACTTTTAGAATAGCTCAGAACACGATGACAATGCATTATTTTAATACTTTTAGCCATCTTTAAGCATATTGAATTCATTTTCAGTTAATTTTGTTTTGTAGACTGGTGCAGTCATCTATCACCCGGGACGGGAACGAAAAGTTAAACGCAAGTTAACTTCCAATTAACTTCATTTTTTTTCAAGTTGATGGGATAATTCATCAAAAATTTTTAAAAAAGTATTTATTAATACATAGAATTGTCAAGTTTATATGATTCAACAGAAAATTTAAAAACATGGTATATAAAAAGTTCTTTCTATCTCGTAATTATTTAATTTTTTTTATTTTAGATTTTTAAAAAAAAATTGTGTTTTGAAGGCTAAAAATGTCAATATATATTATTTTTAACATTTTTGTGCTCGGAAAGTTGGTTTCACTAACTTCTAAAATTAGGTAGACTAAATTAAATATTAGACATAATATATACAGCATTCTATGTAAATGCTCAGAGATTTTCTTTTTTTAGCAAAATTACAATTTGTTGGTCAATTTTTCTACAAAAAGGGTTTTATTTCATGTAAAATATTATCAATAAATGTTATACAACAAAAATGCTTATTGTGTACTTATTTCTACCAAAAACCTCATCAAAAAAGAAATCGGGTCCGACCCGATCGTACCATCTATTTCGTCTCAAACAACTGTACCGTTTGATGGTTAATATTTGGTACATTTGAATAACTTTAATCCTCCCGAAAAATCAGGAAGAGTTGACAGTCCTACAGTTTGTCTTTATACAATTTATCACTGCGGATGTCCATTAAAAGTAGAAAGGCCAAATTTAGATAAATGTTACCTGGCAGCAAGACAGCCGGATCGATCTTTTTTGGCAATGAACATTCATCCCCCTTGCCCCCTATCTCGTGTAAGATGTCAGTTACCTTGGCGAGTTCTTCGTGATGTTTGCCGACCTAAATTCACAGAAATGGACAACTTAGAAAAATAATAAAAAAAGGTACTATAACGAAATCGACAATTAATCAATAGAATGGAAATCGAACCTGGAAAAATATGCCTATGACAGCAACTCCCTTGGGGGATGCAAGAGCTTCCTCGACGCTGTTGTACAGGTCTACATTCCAGTGCACCAAGTGAAGCTGAAGAGGATAAGAACATTTTTACTATTGTGAGCAATTCTAATTAGAACTAATGGTTAAGGGGGAAAAACTAAAGGAGATTTTTAATAAAAAGTTATAAAGAAAATGACTCTCCTATTAAAGCCAAAACTATACATTATGATGTAAAATTTGCGATTCTTTTAGTAAATGGTCTTATTATTTCATAGAGAGATGGGGTTTGGGCTTATGAAGCGATGTGATTTTTTTTAAACCTCTCGGGTATAAATACTTTTGTAAAATTTTTGAGCTTTCAAAAAATTTTTTTTGATCATAATTGCTATCTGGATAGAAGATAGGCATAAGATCTGACAGTAATATAAATAAACATTTTTCTTATTGAGATTCTGACAGTTAAAGTACAAGATTTTAGTTGCATCGGCCTGGAATGTAACCAAGGTTGCAGATTATCTTTCTAGATTTCACATGTAATGAGTTTATACTGCTAATTCCTGATATGCGGACACATTACATTGGATTCGGTAATTTTACGCGCATCTTTGGCCGAAAATTAAATTACGGCTCGGCCTAGTAAGATTTTTCAACTCACATCTATGATGTAACACAAGAATCCCCTATGAAGGTTAGGTTGGGCTTGGTTCTAAAGACCAAACCGGGAAATTTCTAATCTGAGATCGATTGATTCTGAATTCTAGCTCGCCCGAGTAAGGGTATCACTCACTTACATTTTGTGCTTAAAAGGAAAGATGTGTTATGTCACTACAAAAAATTCATATGTTTTAATATATTTTGCTACAAAAAGCTACTTTTATTTGTATATTTTATGGACATAATACAGAGAAATATAATACATAGAAAGCTACATTAATGGCCATCTTCTATTTTCTGAGGTTTCAGAATAGAGCTCGTTAAAATTACTTTTGTTAAGCTTCTAAGCTTGATCTCTGCAGAAATGGAAAATAGAGGTTGGAACTTCTAGTTCATAAGAAGCCTCTAAGTATAGCTTTCTGCGTGGCACAACGATGAGAGTTTTAGAACTTGGACGATTTGAGGTGTTTGAAGGGAAGGAGATGCTTACTGTATGGGGAACAAGGTTTCTTTTCCCTTTCAACGCTCACTTATCTTTGTTATTTACTTAAAAATTCTATTTTACGATATTCACCTCTCGATTTTTGTCGAAATTGGTCCGATAATTTTTTTTGGATAGTAATACCAGTACTGTTAAACATCCTCCTTTCTTCACCGTACTCTCATATACTTACAATCGCGGATTGGCTATGGACTCGTTCAGCATGACTTAAAGCAGCCACACTCAACTTTTTACTTTTCTCTTGGGCCACATGCATATACTATAGCTACGTAACGCGAGCCGCAACATAGTACTCTATACCTCATAATATGATTATGTGAAAAATAGAACTAAAAATGTTTGTATCCAAGCGTTTCTTTAAAAATTAGCATGATTTTTTTTTATGTTGATACAAACTTTTCACTATTTTAGTCAAATCAGGTTTATACTTGCTACATACTTCTCAATACACCATAAAAGCAAGAATCTGTAAGCCGATTTCTATATACGCTCTTCACATATTTCATTTTGGAATAGAATGATTCACAAAGATACGTTGATGCGAACAACGTGAGCAAAAGGCGGGCACATTTTTGTGCAGCCTTGTCTTTTTCAGGCACTATTTTCCAAAATTATATTTACAAAAATACCTATTTGATAATGAGTGCGAATGTTTCGCGTATAAAAGCTTGGTGGGCAGTAGGTTGAGTATGCCTAACTTAGATTCTATGCGAGAATATACGAGAAATGTAGAAATTCTACGAGAAAAATAGTTTTGCATTCTTTATATTTATGTCCGTCATTTTCCGGTCCCCAGTCGAGACTCATCGTGAAATGTGGCGCAGGATATAAAAACATGGAGTTGGGATAACAGTACATGCGAAGAGTAAAAGGAAAATATGACTGCCGCTTGTCTTTTAAGAAAGGGAATTTTTGTACTAAGAAAAAAGGTCTCACCTCAGCCGCAAATTGCTTGCCGTCAACAGTATGCTCGGATCCAGACGTGGGGCACTTTCCCCAGTGGCAGTGGAACTGAACTAATTGATATGAGTGCTCCAGAGGTCCTCCAGTCAGACCTGTAATAAATGATACTGAATAAATTTCACTTACATAATGCCCGAGGCACAGTCAGCAAGGGGAACGACTAAAGTGCTTAATAAGGTCCTGATCACCGCAGGTGCAAACGGTACAGCTGTCCTACTCCTCTCTCTGTAAAAACCTAACTTCTGAATTTGTGGAGCATTATACTGCTTGAAAAGGTCCGAGACACATGATTTTATAGATTTCTGCTCATTTACCGGCATTTTTTTTTAATGATTTTTCTCACGTTCTTTATACAAATAGGAGACCAGTGCTCGATCCCAGGAGCAGGCAGACGGTCGCTTCAGAGATGCCCAACGGATGTTGGACCAGTGGTCAAACTCATTAAAAATTCCGAGTTGAAAAAAAAATTTCAGAATCTTCGGAGAAGATTCGAATAAATAAAACTGGTGAAACGACTATGTATAGTCCAACATTTTATGGCAACGCTCGTCAACCGTGGTAGTAGGTCGTGGTAGTAGCGCCCGACCATTAGAAAGAGCGGTAATGGACGGTTAGAAAAATAAGTTCATGATAACCATTAGGAATCACAAAAAATAAGCAAACATACGACAAAAGAAAATTAATAAATAATTTCAGTCAACATAACTCTGTGTAGGGGATTTGAAGGAAAGGGGAAATTTGTGAGCGATTAAAAAATTCGACTCACTAATAGGGTAGCTTTATAGTTACAGATTCGGATGATTATTACTCCCAGCCTATACAATAGACCCTTATAGGGTTCTAGAGATTTATAAGTGTTAGAACCCATTACTGTGAACATAAAAAATGTTCCATATTTTATTCTCACTCACGTCTTTAAGAAGTTTAATATAAGAGATCGTAAATAAATCTCTTTTCAAAGGATGCTGTTCGACTTCGGAAGAAATTCTTTTCAGGTAGAGACACAGCTCTTTCCCTGTAGAAAACAGTAGATTTTCCAATACCACGCCTGCCTTTCAATTTTTTTTTCCTACGCTGACATGGTTTATTATAAACACTTCTATCTGTATCAAAATATCTACACATGTTGTATCAATATATTATCTTTTGTGATATCGTTATGCACGAAGATGAACAACAGCTTTCTGAAACAAGAAATGGCTGATACCAACAGAACTATTTTGGAATATTAAGAAGCTTATATTGTGTCACCCCAGGCTGTCTGAGTTTTCTTCAAACTAAACTACTTCTGTCATTTGTTTCAATGCCAGGATCTGCCGATAAACAAAGTTTAAAGCACTGAAGATCTTTATCGTGATAAACCAGATCCTTGCATAGTGATTACGGAGGGGAATATTCCCTGCCTAAACATCATTATGCATTCTTTTCCCACACCAAAGACTTGTTTCACAAAACAAAGACTATGTGATTCGGTTTCAAGTGACAAAAACTAATACGTGAGCTTTCACATGGTTCGCGGAGAATTAAATGACGTCACCAATTGACTAAGATCACAGGATATTATACACAATAGGCGTCAAGGACAGAATTCTTATCAAAGCTTTATTCTTTCTCCAATTGAACCGAAACATCGATTCGGAGAAAGAGAGCGAAGAAGGGCTTCGGACTTTCAATAACCTCATTGTGTGTCTGTGTTCTAAACGTTCGGTTAAGTTTGGGATAACTGTTATGGCCGTTAAATAGGGCTGTATTTTATTCCTTAAATTTGACGATAATAGGTGTTAAGCCTACTGTGTACTAACCCTATTGTATTCGCTCACCTCAATGTTAACCTATGGAGAATATTTGTCTACTATTTACAGATACAAAAATGCTGATCATCCAATAAAAATGGTATTTTCAGATAGCCTGAACTTTTCTGCACCTTGCAACAGGATTCATTTTATGAATTTCGCCCACCAAAGGAATTGAGGAGCGTTTAAAACATACTATACGAGATTTTCCTCCCGAATAATTCAAATTAAAAATTTTTTTTGAAAAACGAAAAATGGCCCAAGGTGTATTATTTCTTCTTTATTACGGAGTACAATTTTTTAAAAAAAATCTTTAAATCCAAGTCAGAAATCCTTGGACACATTTTCTCCAAAGGTAAACATTGAGGTGAGCGAATCCAATAGGGTTAGTACACTGCTGCCTTAAGGCTGCTATGTACTAACCTCATTGGATTCGCTCACCTCAATGTTAACCTATGGAGAAAATTTGTCCACGGATTGCCGACTTGGATTCAAAGATTTTTTTTCAAAAATTTTACTCCGTCATAGAGAAAGAAATTTTACATTTGTGTACATTTTTCGTATATTTAAAAAAATGCAATTAATATTTTAAAATTTAAATTATTCGGGGAAAAATCTGGTATAGTGTGTTTTAAACGCTCATAAATTCCTTCGGTGAACGAAATTTATAAAATGAATCCTGTAGCGCTTTGCAGAAAAGTTCAGGCTATCTGACAGTACCAATTTTATTTGATTATCAGCAATTATGTACCTGTAAATAGTTGACAAAAATATATTTTAAATAAAAAATTTGGGGGCAGCGCTTAACCCCCCTATAGAGAGAGAGAGCGAGCCATTACAATCCCTCCAAATATCAATCCTAAGGGGGGTGGAATTCTCGAACTGTCAACTGGACTCCTCCCACCACAAGAGTCTGCAAGAAGAGGAAAAGGGAAATAAGATTTTTTTTCTTAGTACATAGCAGCCTTAACGTACGTGAATCAGGAAAAAAGTAAATCTAGTTGATTCTTGGAACAGGGGCAAGATACGCTACGTTTTCTCTCAATTTTTCTTTCCGTACAGTACACTTCCTCCATTTGTTGCTCTATTTTAATAGTTAAGTTAAGGTTTATAATTTTTACTATGTCACCACAGAACTTCAACGCAACCGTTCATAAGGAATTCACTTGCAATACTAATCAATGAAAAAAAGTTAACTGAGTTGATACATACATACACACACATATCTATATATATAAAACAGTTCCGTAACTGACTCATTCATTCACTGACTGACTGTCTGACTGACATACAACGCACAGACCAAACCGCTGGACTTAAAGGGCTGAAATTTTACATGGCGATTCTTCTTATAGTGTAGGGGTGCACTAGGAAAGATTTTTCAAAAATTCTTCTTAGATTTTTGAAAATTAAATTTTTAAGCTGTTTTTTAAACTTTTTTTACGTTTGCATTTAAAATAATACATTGAGGGTTATAAAATTTATATCACGAGAAAAATCATAAAAATTCCTTCAAAATTAAATTTTTTTCGAATTTTTACCTCCATTTCCTGATTTTTGGTGAATTTTTAAAGATTAATTTTTAGAATTTAATTTATTAAATGCTGATCACGTGATTTCTTTTTCTGGTACTTTCAATAAATTTATCGTCACGTGCGTAACAACTAAATAGACAAAAAAAATATTTTTTTCTCTTTCTAATGCAGCAGACGATTGGATATTATCCAAAAAAAATGCATATCCCTTACGATTTTTTTTATAAATATATATATATATATATATATATATATATATATATATATATATATATATAGATATATATTTTACATCAATTGTATACATTGATCATCGCATTTATTATAAATATATATATTTATTTTTTGGCATAAATTGCATACGTTGACCGTTGTATTTAATTTGAATGTACTCCGTAGCGAAGCGCGGGTTTTCAGCTAGTTATATATATATATATATGAGTAGAAGGTGATTGAACATAATGCGTTTAATATTGCCACACTAACAGACGGGAACCGTAAATCGAACAAAGTCAGGATTTTTTAAGCGACCAACGATATAGAATGTTCTAGTGTCGGGCAAGAGGGTCCTTATCTTCACTCCCCTGACCATCTAACTGGAGATTTCTTTAAAGTAATTATATGTCTATCATAACAACCAAAAACTTATTTCAAATGCCAAAGCCTTTGAAATAAAATGGCGACCTTTGTTGGAGAAAAAAGCGATTAGTGCTGCATTCACTCTCTGGGGTTATATTTTGCTAGTTGCATCGCTGGTCTTTTTTTATTGACAAGGATTGCTCTATTTTCAGTGATATTGGAACCACAGAGCGGTCTATCAATTGTATCATTTGTCTTGTGAAAAAATAAGATTTTTACTCCTTTATGTAAGATTTTTTTACTCTTACTGGTGATTTCATTCAGTTTTCTACTAATATTCTGATTTATTTTAATTTTTCCGATTTCGACGGTCGTTTGAAAGCACCGGCTTCTTAAGAATCCGCACAGTAATCTCTAAACCCGATGTTGAAGCCATGAGTTATTTTAAGGCGATAAGTGATGCATATTTTAAATCATTTAGTGTTTCAATTTAAAAGTATGTTTCCTAAACACTGAGTGCACGTTTTTAATTAAAAACATACTTAATTCTACGTCATTGATTTTACACAGAGGCAGACATTGCATGCAAAAATACTCTGGGCAAAATCACAAACAAAAGCTTCGGTACTTACTTATTTAACCTATACTGGTGAATTCTGTTGGCGCCCTTGTATTGGCAAGATAAAATCAATCCCACTATTGCAATCATGTATACAGGCCCTGATTTTCCATTAGGTCCAGTAGGCCCGGGCCTAGGGCCCCCGAATGTTGGGGGCCCCCAAAAAATTTTTATTTTAAAAGAAAAAAAAAAGAAAAATTTCCCAATTCGATTTTTTTTCCCTTTTGCCTTTTTTAATAGCAATTTTTTTTATATATCCTTTCAAATTTGATTGATTGGTTCATCATATGTATAGTTATATGTATAGTTCATCATATGTATAGTTGTATGTATAGTTCATAAGTATGTTATAGTGTATATAAGGGATTAATAAGTTTTTCTGGTTGCATTGTATTGGTGTTTTAATGATGAAGTTAATATGTTGTATTGCTTTTGGTTATTTGATAATGCTCTAGGCTTCTATGCTTCAAATAGCCAATTCTTGGTAAAATGGTAATTTCGCAATGATTCCTGATTTTTTTTTTTGTGTGTGTCAAATTCGGAAATGTTACACCCAGATCAGTGTTAGGAGGTCCCCATCCCGAGTTGTGCCTATAGTCAAGAATTTTCTAAATCGGGCCCTGCATGTATAAAGCCATTACCGTCAAATGTCATCTGTTGACTGCGTATTCGATCTTGATTTTGCTTCAGCGTACTCCGCATTAGTAAGTTTTTTAACCTTTTCCTCAAACCTTTTTTTAAAAATTGCTTAACAACGGGTGAAATTTGTCGGGTCAGGGAAATGAACCTACCTCATTTTCCGGGATTATGACATATTGCCGAAAAATGTGGAATCTTCTATTTCCAATACAACGATGTTATACACCAGTATAGGAAGCGTGGTTTGGAAATGTACTATTGATGACGGCAAGAAAAATCGAGAGACTGAGTAGGAAATTGTGTTTAGGGTAGGCATATCCCATTTACGACGCTTTTGAGTTTTATAAATTGTTGGTGGTGTTAACGACAAAGTTCGCCAGGAGACAGATAAAGCTGTCATATAAACAATTATTTTCAAGTTGTATGTGTTTGTGAAACTGGGAAGAAATAATTACAAGATAAAAAGAACTTTTTATATACCACGTTTTTAAATTTTCTGTTGAATCATATAAACTTGACAATTCTATGTATTAACAAATATTTTTAAAAATTTTTTTGATGAATTATCCCATCAACTTGAAAGAAAACGAAGTTAATTGGAAGTTAACTTGCGTTTAACTTTTCTTTCCCGTCCCGGCCAATAGATGGCTGCACCAATCTACAAAACAAAATTAACTGAAAATAACTGAAAATGAATTTAATTCTGCTTAAAGATGGCTAAAAGTATTAAAATAATGCATTGTCATCGTGTTCTGAGCTATTCTAAAAGTTTCAAATGTCTAGCTAGTCGGGAAGTTAGTTAAAAATCGATTGCAAGATTTGTACGGGACAAACACACAAACACACAAACAAGAAAGCGAGTTAATAAAAACATGGTAAAAATACCGGGAACATCTCTGAAATCGACGAAAGCCATGATAAAAAGCATTTCCGAGTGCTAGCACGTGATGGATTTTTGGCGGTATCTGTCAAGTGGCGAATGAAGCTTTATTGGTTACTGTGGCAGTTCTATTGCTTGCACATAAAGAAATTACTTAGGAAGGGCTGCAACATATTCCGGTTACTTTAGAGCTTAAGGTTGCTGTGTACTAAGCAACCTATCTTATCGGACCTATCTAATCTTATCGGATTCGCTCAATTCAATGTTAACCTAAGGAGAAAATTTGTTCAAGGATTGCCGGCTTAGATTTAAAGATTTTTTTAAAAAATTTTACTCCGTAATAGAGAAAGAAATTTTACGCCCTGGAGCATTTTTCGTTTTTAAAGCAAAAATTTAAATAATATTTCAAAATTTAAATTATTCGGGGAAAAATATGGTAGAGTGTGTTTTAAACACTCATCATTTCCTTTGGTGGACGAAATTAAAATGAATCCTGTTGCGAGATGCAGAAAAGTTTAAGCTGTCTGAAAATTCCATTTTTATTTGATTATCAGCATTAATGTAGCTGTAAATAGTAGACACATGTTCTCCATAGATTTAAAAAGGTTTTTATATTTGAATGCAAAGATTTGTTTAAAGTGTCTGATCTTTGATTATACATTAAGTACATACATAGTTGATAGTAAGTTCATGGTTATAAGCCTTTATATGCTCATTACCTTTGCTCATATTGTTTGAAAAGGTGTTTATTCCAAAGTAATGATATGTTAAGTGTTTGAATTGATATTTATACCTGAAGTAAAGGAATGCTTGTATCTTTTGACATGTATAATTGATTAGCAAAGGTGTTAGTAATTGTACTTTATTGTGTAATAGAGTTTATAAATTGCAAATATGATGATACAATAATTACAAGATAAAAAGAACTTTTTATATACCATGTTTTTAAATTTTCTGTTGAATCATATAAACTTGACAATTTTATGTAATAATAAATGCTTTTTTAAAATTTTTTGATGAATTATCCCATCAACTTGAAAGAAAACGAAGTTAATTGGAAGTTAACTTGCGTTTAACTTTTCGTTCCCGTCCCGGTCGATAGATGGCTGCACCAGTCTACAAAACAAAATTAACTGAAAATGAATTCAATATGCTTAAAGATGGCTAAACGTATTAAAATAGTGTATTTTCATCGTGTTCTGAGCTATTCTAAAGGTTTCAAATGTCTAGCTAGTCGGGAAGTTAGTTAAAAGTCGATTACAAGATTTGTACTGGACAAACACACACACAAAAGCAAGAAGCGAGTTAATAAAAACATGGTAATGAACTTATTAGTTACGCTTAATTGAATGTAAGATGTTTTTACTGGTTTTAAATGGTTATACGTCTGCTTATTAGTTGAGTTCCTATTGTTAAAATTTTTTTATATTAGTGTGTATGTTTGTTTAAAGCGTTTGAATTGTTTATATTTTAAAGTAAATTGTTAAAGTGAAGGTCTGTTTAAAGTGTTTCAAATGATGATTTTACCTGAAAGTAAATGAATGCTTGTATAGTTTGACTTGTACAATTGATTAGTAAAGGCATTTATACTTGTATGTAATGTCAAGATTAATATGTTTGTTTCGATGTTCATACATGGAAATAATAGTTAATTGAAAGAGTTTTGCTATGTATAATTGTTAGCAAAGTTATTTATAATTGTATACGAATGTCTAA
Organism: Dolomedes plantarius; assembly: GCA_907164885.2. Lineage (NCBI taxonomy): Eukaryota > Metazoa > Arthropoda > Arachnida > Araneae > Dolomedidae > Dolomedes > Dolomedes plantarius. The sequence continues at coordinate 64,987,122 of OU015498.1, read as the reverse complement.
TTGCTGTTATAGGTTGCATATGAGCTTATACAATAAATTTATTGACTTTGTTTAAATTGCTTGTAATATGTTTATATTTTTGAACATGTGCTTAATAGTTATGCTTATATTGTTCGTAAAAGTGCTATTTTTAGATTCAAAGTTAAGTTTATAGTTCTGGTTTGTTGTTTTATACTCGAAAGGAAATTTTGTATTTTATGTATCAATTGTAATAATTGTATATATATATATATATATATATATATATATATATATATATATGATTAATTGTAGTTATGGTTGTATTTGAGTTTTTCTGGTGTATTGAGCTATGAGGCTTTTGAACTTTGCTGTTTTCAATTATGTAAGAAATGTAATTTAATTACTGAAGTTTGTAAGCCATCGTACGACTAGTCGTCAGTCATTACTTACCGTATACCTCCGGGCATGGCCGGTATTGCTTTTGGATTTCTCCATAGGTTAACACTGAGGTGAGCGAATCCAATAGGGTTAAATACACAGCAGCCTTAAGAGATTAGTTAAATGAAAGAAGCTGGTTCCAACCAATTTAAAGTAAACTGTAATGTAAATCTGTCGACCCTGATACGGTGATGCACACTTAACAAATACAGTGTGAGGCTCTGAGGAAGGGCGCTATAAAAAGCAAAGTGAGGTTCAGCGCACCATGATCATCCGTCATACCTCTCAGACTTCATTGCGCACCAGACGCAAGAGACAAAATATTTGCTTTGAATCTAATTTTAACACTATAACTAATCACTCGCCACCAGAAATAAATAAAAAATTAGCGTGACCGTCAGCGAAGTTAGTTTGTTGGCAGAGGGAAATTAAGCCGTATCAGCTCAATACGCAAGAAACAAATTTTTCGAAGTCAGAAAACAATAAAACAATGCAATCTGTATTTATGCGCACTTTAAGCTACACAAACAACAGATTTCCTGTTTTCTAAGGTGCATTAAAAAAATTTCCCCCTTGCATGACGTTGAGATTTTAGATCAGCTGAAGTCAGGGCCCGGTTTAGAAAATTCTTGACTATAGGCAGAACTCGGGCCCCCTAACACTGATGTGGGCGTAAAATTTCCAAAATTGACACCCCGAAAAATAATCATGAATCATTGTGAAAGTACCATTTTACCAAGAATAGTTTATTTGAAGCGTAGAAGCCTAGAACATTATCAAATAACAAAAAGCAATACAACATATTAACTTCATTATTAAAACACCAATACAATGCAACCAGAAAAAATTATTAATCCCTTATATACACTACTAGCGGCCCGTCCTGACTTTGTCCGGGTAGAACAAAATATTATACCAATAAATTTCCAGTTGATAGCCAATAAATTGTAAATCTTTTTTTTACCTTAAATGTCCAATAAAAAGCGTAGTTCCAAATGTAGTTTTCTTCAATAAACCCTTTAACGTTGCCAATTTCAAAAATCCTTTTTGTATTTATCAATACCTCCTCTACTTGAATCTTAAAAATATTAAACCTTTTCCTTACGGGGTGGGATAGCATATATCCGAAGCACATAATCTCGAAAAATACGGTGTGATGTCGGCAGAGATATAGACTCGAATTCCACTTCGTTGTGACTTTCCTAACGGTTTTGCCCCCAAAGAACAATTGGGTGACATTCTGGGAACGGAGGGTGAATCTTGCTGAAAAGGACTGAATAATAATATTTTGTCGTTCTAGCTAGAGGCTATTTATTTTCAGGCGAGAGACATCAGAAGGGCGGTTCACCCGCGGTTCATCCATTTTCAGCCTTTTCAGAGATGAAAGAGGCACGGAGTGCCGATGAACTACTATTGAAATTCTTCTTCAATAGTAAGAAAACAATAAGAAAACAATTAACCACTCTTTCCTCTGACTCCCCACGCTGAATGTCCCCCACGTAAAATGGGATAGGTAGTAGATAACATTTTCCCGTTGTAAAGAGCGATTTCGAAAAACGGACGCCGTAATCTAAAGGGTGTTGCTATGGTTACTTGACTGCGGTTGACAAAGGAAAAGATGTAAGGTACATTTTAATGTACAAAAGTTGTACATTACCCTCCACATAAAAATCTGCTCCCTCTCTTTATATATTATTATAGAAATATAGATACACATTGGTATCCCAAAATTAGAATAAGAGATAAAATAAAAATACAAAAATAAAAAAGGATTTTAAGTAAAGAATTTTTTTATTATTATTTTAAGCACCTAAAATAATATTCAAATTAATATTACGTTATTTATTAATTAAAGTTAACTTTTTAAAAGAAAGAGGTGTGCTTGAGACCGTAGTTTTATTCAAAAATGAAAAAGGATTTTAAGTAAAGAATATTTTTAAAAATTATTTTAAGCACCTAAAATAGTATTCAAATTAATATTACGTTAGTTATTAATTAAAGTTAATTTTTTAAAAGAGAGAGGTTAAGAGATGAAATAAAAATGCAAAAATAAAAAAAGGATTTTAAGTAAAGACTGTTTTTTTTTTAAATAATATTAAAATTTTTTTCAAATAATATTCCTAAAATAATATTCAAATTAATATTACGTTAGTAAAAAATTAAAGTTAATTTTTTAAAAGAAAAAGGCGTGCCGGAGACGGGTAGGTTCGAACCACTATCGTTACAACAGAAGCCCACCGCAATAGCACCACGCTAAGGATCGTTGAAGACTTCGGCACAAAAAGCGGTAGAGGACAGTAGCGGCAACAATGGAGATTGTTAGGATTAAGCCCCTAACTTTATTTCTACTTATGAGATATACATAATATATAGCCTATGTCCATCTGGGATAATGTACCTTTCAAACAGTGAAAGAATTTTTCAAATAGGTGCAGTGGTTCTGGAGATTACCCTCCACGTAAAAAATCGTTCTCTCTTTATATATAAGTATAGATAGATAATAGAAAGAGGTTAAGAGTTGAAATAAAAATACAAAAATAAAAAAAGGTTTTTAAGTAAAGAATGTTTTTTTTAATATTCAATTTTTTAAAAAATAATATTCTTAAAATAATATTGAAATTAATATTACGTTAGTTAATAATTAAAGTTAATTTTTTAAAAGAAAAAATCGTGCCGGAGAACGGCTAGTTTCGAACCGCTAACGTCAGAACAGAAGCCCACCGCGATAGCACCACGTTAAGGATCGTTGAAGACTGCGGCACAAAAAGCGGTAGAGGACAGTAGCGGTAACAATGGAGATGGTTAGGATTAAGCCCCTAACTTTATTTCTACTGATTAGATATACATAATATATAGCCTATGTCCATCTGGAATAATGTACCTTTCAAACAGTGAAAGAATTTTTCAAATAGGTGCAGTGGTTCTGAAGATCACCCTCCACGTACAAAATCGCTCTCTCTTTATATATAAGTATAGATAACATACATATGATGAACAATACATATAAATATACATATGATGAACCAATCAATCAAATTTGAAGGGATATATAAAAGAAATTGTTATTTAAAAAGGTAAAAAAAAAATTGAATTGGGAATTTTTTCTTTTTTTTTCTTTTCTTTTAAAATAAGATTTTTGGGGGGTCCCCAACATTCGAGGGCCCCTAGGCCAGGGTCTAATGGAAAATCAGGGCATGACTGAAGCTGTTCCTTGTAGCGATGGAAATTTTTCAGTAAACCAATAAGGCGGATATTTTACTGATTTAAAAGGTTCCCTATAGTCAGTTCTCTGATAGCATACCACTGATAATCATCATTGTTCTTATCTGATTAATGTGGATTGAAATTCATAAACACCGGCTGTAAATAATCATTCATGAGTAATGACACAAAATAAAAGGTATTTTATTCCCACACACATACAGACATCTCAAACATTCAGAACAGCATCACAACGCTATTCTAGCTCGAAGCTAAAACCAAACACAAAGCCTCTACTTCAATTCCAAGCTTAAATCTTTCAAAGAAGAAAAAAAAATCTACGAGTTGCCATTTCATGAATACTAAGCTATCAAAATTCTAAATATATACAATCCCATTGATGGCGCTGACACCTAGTGGCGAAAGAATAAAACTTAAAGTACTTTCAAACAATACTTAGGGAGTTTAGCATAGTATTTGTACACAAATCATATAATTTTGATTTATACTCAACGTAATACACCAGAAGTTAGAGTATATCTTATTATAAAAGGCTTAAAAATTTATTAAAATTTTTTTTAGCTGGACTTACAAGAATCTTGCCCTTCAACGATGACTTTCCAACTTTCTCCGGTATTTACCATTGACTTGCAATTCTTTGGCACGTATGTCCAGGACAATGGTCTCTGGAGTAACTGTGGATCCTGGGTGACCAGGGAACTCCTGATGTCCACTGGTGATTGCATCTTCCCACCGGCGTGGGGGAAGGCTTTGCTCCAGTTGTTAGGTCCTTAGAAAGAAAGAATATTTCGAATGAAGGCAAATATGATAAATAACAACTTAATTATGTTATCAGGTGTTTTATAGAAAAAAAATCAAATGAGAAGTGCACGAAGATATAATGTATATTGTAAAATCTTGTAACGCCAAAAAAATATATATACCACAATATCTGCAAGGCATTGCAAGTTTTTGAATCGTTATTTTGATTCAGTCATCACCTTTTGACTTATAACAACCCCAAGGGCTTTTTAACCCGCAACATTAAAACTTTAAAATTTTGTTTAAGAGGAAACAGCTAAAACGCGATAAACTATTGTATAGGAGAGAAACATCGCATTTTAGTTGTTTTTTCCTTTACCGTTCAGTCCTGAAATTCCTGCAGAAACATTAGCAAACGTGCTAGATTAAACTTTGCAAATGTTCAAATAACTGGAAAAAAAGTCAAGCAAACAAATTAGCCATAAAAACGGCTCGAACTGGTTGCTTTCAAAAGAAAAACTTGGGGAGAAAAGGTTTTTTTTAAGGGAGAGAAATAACTGAAATTCGCCTGGGATTTGATGCCCTGCTTCACAAGCACTTTGAAAAAATAATGTCCGACGAAAGAGTAATATTTGGACCATCTGACTTCAAAATTTGCACCGAATATTCGCTAGAGCAAAACTGATGATTTAGAACTGAAGTGTTGAAATTTTGATATGGATCACCCGAAATACAACCATTTTCAAAGAGCCATTTAAAGGAGTGTCAAACATCATGTTGTAAAATTGTCGGTGACCACTCAGTATTTAATATTTTTTTGACCAGATGGAAAACGATAAATAACTAGTCAACCCAGTGAGGTTTTCGGGAAAAATAATTCAAAAAGTATCCATAAAGCATGAAAGTGCTTTTGGTTGGGGAATGAGTATCATATATCACTACCTACAATATAGTATTCATTGATAGTAAAATGAGCAAGAATAATTTAAATATTCAAAGCAAAACTAAACGGATAAAAAAAATACGATTCTGTGGTCATTATGTGTCTGAAAGAGATAATGATCCCATTCATACAGTTTTGTATGGCTGTTACATCATGCCCAACAGTAAATTGGAACTGTATCACCTTTACATGATTGAACCCCAAATGAACATTTACGGACAGATTTGAAAGCATCTCTTTCGTAAGAATGAGTCTTGTTGTTTCTAATGCTCACTGGCCGGAAGTATTTCAGACCAGGTCCATATAGGCAAGCGTACTGAAAAGTTCAGCTCCAGTTTATAATGACACCACAAGCGTCGGAGTCCGATTTAGCCAAGTGCCACCTCAGCTTTGACCGAGCACCCCCAGGGGCGACATTTGGGGAATCATACCCTCTTCCACCCTCTCTGACCTCGTAGAGGAACTTTCCGGTCTACGGATTTAACGTGTCCATATCCGGTCTAGACACGGAGGTATTTAATGGCGCTTGACGGGATTCGATCCGAGAAGCCTCAGAACCGTAAGCCAGACCGCTATCTCAAGGCTACCTTGAGCCCAAGAAGGGTTTTCGTTGATTTGGTTGAGAACTCTACGGTCATTTTTTTTGGCTACATGAGGGCTAACTAGACTGGGACCTACAGCTTAAAGCCGATTCCGAATGGCTACAAACATCCATGCCAGTAGCGGGATTCGAAACCACAGATTCTGGTACCGAAAGCCAGCGCCCTAGTCATTCGAACATCGTCCGGCCTAGCCCAAGAATGAGTCTTAATCCATCTTACTTATCGCAAAGTTAAAATTAATTTTAAATAGTCTTGGAACTTTTGTTTATAGTAAAAACTTATTCATATTCAAAATTATTTTTTTGTCACATTCGCAGGAAATAAAATTTGTAAGAATACAAACACCATTTACACCTTTTCTGATATGTACTTTTTCTTCCCGGAAATGTTGAGTGAGTCTTCACGATTTTATTGTTTGTATAGCAGAACCTTAAACAAAAAAATTCGAAAGTGTGAGCAGTAAATGCTGCTCGAACAAAATTTATAATATCGCGGTGAATTGATTCAAAGTGTATGAATTCTATTCGGAATAACTGTGTTAATGAAACTACTTCCAAAGCAGAAACCTTGGAGGAATTACTTGGAGGACCACCAAAGGCTGAGTCATTAATGCAATGAGTATGAAAAGTTAAAGAATTGAGTATTCCAACGAGAGTTAACTTCTACTTCTACAGCAACATTCCTGGTGATGTTTTGAGTGCTTTTCCGCTTATCCATTTAACTTACCCATTAGATACTTCCCAATGGAGGTACTTGTCTTCCTACCATATTTTTCGCGGGACATTCGCTTCTTATTATAAACATTCATCGCATATGTCGGATAAGAAAATCTAATGTTTTATTTAGACATTTCAATTCATTTCCTTGTTGCTTCTGATAAGGCAGTAGTAGTGGTATTTCGTGATTCCTATATAAACACATACATATACATCCAAGTCTCTACATCAGAGTTTCCAAAACTATGTTCTGCGGAACACTGGTGTTCCAGGGAAAGTTAATAGGTTTTCCCGAAAACCTGGAATTGTTTTACATCCTACAACGGCTACAAGAAATTCAAAGATGTTTGACCGATTAATGATCTAAATTGCCTAAAAAATTTAATGTATTCTTCTCATTTTTAAATTTTTATTGATAATGTATCATACATGCTCTACAAAATAAACAAGATGCTCCGTTAAAATTTCAGGATTTATGAAGTGTTCCATGGCAGGAAGAGTTTGGGAAACCCGGCTCTACATCATCTGATTTATCCAAAAATTTCCCCCTTCTTTTCTGTGGGTACAGTCAATACACGTATCGACAAAATTTTCACTCGCAAGACGACGATATACGATCAATCGCTCAAAAGATACAAACATGACATTTTTGTTTCAGGAAATAAGGACAAGCGGAATTAATTGCCCCTTACCTATGCTCGCCTATAAATATTTCAATATGACGTAGGGAGGAGAACGCATCCATAATAAAATCAGTCAAAAGAGCTTCAGTAATATGCGTGGAGTATATGGTATATATTTCCTATTAATAAAAGTCGGCAAATATTTTTAATACACTGGTGTAAGAAATTAAGAGAATTTGCAGACTTGGTCGATTATCTCTAGAACTACTGTACCTATTTTAATGAAATTTGATATGTACATACATTGATACAATACAAAACAAATAACCATTCAATAATTGCAATACACACGCATGATTGTGCGTAACACTCGTTGGAGTCGGAAGGTATGAAACAGCGGTTGCAGAATAAACAAAAAAATGGGTTAATAGATGGGTTAATAGGGGGTATGGTCCCCTCTTACAGATGTACAGGTCTCGCAGCGTGATTTCATACTTGAAATAAGGCAGTTTATAATTTCCTGTGGCAATTGATCCCACTCGTTCAGCAACGCTGTTTTCATTCCCTGCATGGTTCTCGGAGGGGGGTTGCGAGTTGCAATTGCCCTCCCCAGAGCGTCCCAGACATGCTCTATAGGGTTAAGGTCTGGAGATCTTGCTGGCCAGTCCCTCTGGTTAATATCCTCACTCTCTAGAAATTCGTCGACCAGAAGAGCTCTATGTGGCCTCGCGTTATCGTCCATTAATATGAACTCAGGGCCAACTGCACCCCTGAAAAGGCGAACATATGGCTCCAAAACCTCATCCCTGTACCTCACATCAGCCACAGTGCCTCTTTCAAAGACATGGAGAGGTGTGCGGCCCTCCAACATGCCGCCTGCCCAAACCATTAAACCTCCTCCGCCATAATGATCGATTTCCTGGACATTGGAGGGTACGTAGTGAATCCCTAGTTCTCTCCATATGAACGTACGGCGAGAATCGGTGTTTAGGCTGAACCGGGATTCATCAGTGAAGAGAACGGTCGCCCATTGATCCATGCTCCAATCTCTATGCTCTCTGCATCATGATAACCGGATTCTCCTGTTCATAGAAGTGAGCGGGACGCAAACAGCAGGTCTTCTTGCAAACAACCCTCTCTCATGAAGTCTTTTGGAAACAGTCACCCTTGATACACGGGTTCCTGTGGCTGCATACAAGTCACGAGAGAGCTGAGAAGCTGTAGAACTCCTGTTAAGCCTCGCTATAATCGACAAATGGCGATCTTCTCTGGCCGTCGTGGCTCTTGGACGACCTTGCCCAGGCTTTCTCTCGATTGATCCGGTATCTTGGAACTGTTTCCATACGTTACACACGACGCTGGGCGTTAAATTGAACTCTCTACAAATTTGGACTTGAGATTGGCCTGTTTCTAGCCTCCCCACAATTCGCCACGTCATTCCATCATCTAAACGTTGGTGGTTACTCATTTTTACTGTTACAATTTGAAATTAACCGATTGCTGCAAAGTAACACCAAGAAATTCGCCGAGGTGTGCTAGCGAACGAAATGCGTCTTAACTTACGCGCGCTTATAAAGCCTGTTTCTCTACTGGCTCCCTCTACACAAACGTGTACGCTTACGTATGTGACGTACAAGATTTGCATTTTTGTCTAGATGCAGTGGTTTTACATTCAGTTCAGTTCTTTTCATGAAATTCTATAAAATATGCAAATTCTCTTAATTTATTCCACCAGTGTAATTACAAGATAAAAAGAACTTTTTATATACGATGTTTTTAAATTTTCTGTTGAATCATATAAACTTGACAATTCTATGTATTAATAAATACTTAAAAAAATTTTTTTTGATGAATTATCCCATCAACTTGAAAGAAAATAAAGTTAATTGGAAGTTAACTTGCGTTTAACTTTTCGTTTCCGTCCCGGCCTATTGATGACTGCACCAGTCTACAAAACAAAATTAACTGAAAATAACTGAAAATGAATTTAATTCTGCTTAAAGATGGCTAAAAGTATTAAAATAATGCATTGTCATCGTGTTTTGAGCTATTCTAAAAGTTTCAAATGTCTAGCTAGTCGGGAAGTTAGTTAAAAATCAATTGCAAGATTTGTAAGGGACAAATACACAAACAAACAAGAAAGCAAGTTAATAAAAACATGGTAAAAATAAAATAATTTATTAGATTATGAGAACGCACCAGCATAACATACTTAGCAGAAACCGAGTAATGGAATAGTGTTGTCTCGTGCTCTTTTTAATTCCAATCTTTTAATTTTAAATATGGTCTACCAGTGTCTAAGATCTACCAGTAGCCCGTGGCAGCTTCTTCATTGAGAGATATGCGTAATGTAAGCGAATGAAGACGTCTGTCAGGGTTTTCGCTACTCGCGCCTTACGGATTTCGGACCTAACGCCCTTGGAGCTTTTCCATTTTGTAGCTATTACCTCTTTCACTAACTAGTTTTTTAACTTAATCTTATTCCAAATTTCCCGTCTCCTAATTTTTCAAATTATTCTATAGTTTTTTTTGTCTCATCCATAGTTAAAACTCTCCATTACCATTTAAGTTAGCCATGCCACATTAATTACTTGTGCTCGTTCTAGTCAATCAGTTGATTTATCAACTAACTAGCAGCCCGTCCCGACTTTGTCCGGGTTGAACAAAATATTATACCAATAAATTTCCAGTTGATAGCCAATAAATTGTAAATCTTTTTTTACCTTAATAATAACCTAAATAATACCTTGAATTAATTTTACGTTAGTTAATAATTAAAATAAAATTTTTAAAAGAAAAAGGCGTGTCGGAGAACTGTCAGGTTCGAACCGCTAGCGTCAGAACAGAAGCCCACCACGCTAAGGATCGTTGAAATCTTCGGAACAAAAAGCGGTAGAAGACAGTAGCGGAAACAATGGAGATTGTTAGGATTAAGCCCCTAACTTTATTTCTACTGATCAGATATACATAATATATAGCCTATGTCCATCTGGAATAATGTACCTTTCAAACAGTGAAAGAATTTTTCAAATAGGTACAGTGGTTCTGAAGATTACCCTCCCCGTACAAAATCGCTCTCTCTTTATATATAAGTATAGATAGCACCACGCTAAGGATCGTTGAACACTTCATCACAAAAAGCGGTAGAGGACAGTAGCGGAAACAATGGAGATTGTTAGGATTAAGCCCCTAACTTTATTTCTACTGATCAGATATACATAATATATAGCCTATGTCTATCTGGAATAATGTACCTTTCAAACAGCGAAAGAATTTTTCAAATAGGTACAGTGGTTCTGAAGATTACCCTCCACGTACAAAATCGCTCTCTCTTTATATATAAGTATAGATTAATATTTTTTCCTCCCTCTATCATCGTTAACATTATTTGTAACCTTGAGAACGGTAATCTTGTGTCATATACTAACATTGATACTGAGAATAAGGAGCTGTTGCTATCTGGTGCCTCTACAGTTTTTTTTTATGTCAATGACTGCAAGGGCTTGGCGAAGCATATCCTCTCTGGACCTGGTACGCCAAGCCCTTGTCGTAACAGGTTTAATGGCAAATTGCCATTAAACCCCAACCAACCGACTGCAAGGGCTATTTTGGAGGTGCGCTGCTTGCACGGTGACGTAACATCTGGAGCACCCCGTAGTATATATATACACAATAGTGTGTAAAAATTAAGGACAAAATGGAAAAAATTAACATAACAGCTGAACTATCGGCAGATCCGAACAAAGGGTAATCAGGGTATTGAATATAGGCAGGTACACTAAGCATTGCCTAAAGCATGGTTTCTTTAGCTGTTTTCTTATACATGCTTTCTTTCCAGTCGTACAAAATATTGAGCGATAGTGAGAAAGCACCAAATGGCGAATCGGTAATGTCGAAGAATGGCCATCGACCATTTGAAATTGTACCGTCTGAATTTATGTAGCGACAACAAAATGAAGATCTTTTTGAAGACATTTAAAAGGCCAAAAATCTTTAATGTGCTTCAGAATAAATATTTACTAAATTATGAATAACATTCATCTTTACTTATATAATTTATTCAATCACGCACACTTATTACGAGAGTTACCGTTAAAAAACGAAAAAACCTTAGAATGCGACTTGTGAATATTATTTGGGGATTTATCACTTGCACCCATCTAACTTTTTACTCTGGTATCTTTTCCAGTTTACACATGTGTTTAAAACCCAATATACAACATATTTTTTACGAATAATTCAATTTTAAAAATATTATTTGAGTTTCTTTTAAAGAATTGAAAAGACACCCGAGTAAAAAAATTCTTTCTCTATTACGGAGTAGTATTTAAGAAAGGTACTTTTCCGTTAGCTGGGTACCAAACAAAAACCGCCAAACTTAAAAGTTGGCGCAATTATCGCCAAGCATAAATGTTGACGTGAAAAGAATATTTGACCGTGGTGGACTTAAATTTTTATTACATTTAATTCACACCAATAAATTGAAACATATATAAAAAATAATTACAAGATAAAAAGAACTTTTTATATACCATGTTTTTAAATTTTCTGTTGAATGATATAAACTTGACAATTCTATGTATTAATAAATACTTTAAAAAATTTTTTTTTGATGAATTATCCCATCAACTCGAAAGAAAATGAAGTTAATTGGAAGTTAACTTGCGTTTAACTTTTCGTTCCCGTTCCGGCCGATAGATGGCTGCACTAGTCTATAAAACAAAATTAACTGAAAATAACTGAAAGTTAATTCAATTCTGCTTAAAGATGGCTAAAAGTATATAAAAAATGCCTTGTCATCGTGTTCTGAGCTATTCTAAAAGTTTCAAATGTCTAGCTAGTCGGGAAGTTAGTTAAAAATCAATTGCAAGATTTGTACTAGTCAAACACACAAACACACACACAAACAAGAAAGCGAGTTAATAAAAACATGGAAATAATAATGAAATTTAAAAAAAGATCAATTTACAGCACAGGAATGAAATTGTAAATTTCGTTTAAAATTTCTGAAAATAAATTTGTCTTACTATACATTTGTCTTAAACGTCGCCAAATAAATTCAATTAAATAAGGCTAAAATAAATTGGCGTGAACATTTAGGCTTAGCAATAAATGCTCTAACTTTTAGACTTGGCGGTTTTTGTCTGGTACCCAGCTAACAGAAAAGTACCTTAAAAAATTATATATCTTTTATCCGAGTCGACAATCATTTGGAGACTTTTCGCATGCGCCCGGCTAACCGAAAAGTGCCTAAAATTTTTCTCCATGGATTCACATTGAGCTGAGCGAATCCAATATAGCTACTATCCAGTAACCTTAAACTCCGATCACTCTATAGAGAAAGGAAAGTGAGTTTTAAGGAAATAAAAGTATTTAACCTTGATTGTCTAATATGTTTAAAATGGGACAAAATTAGAAAGAAATAGCAAGCCGTCATTTTTTAAAAACAGGTGTAACGTATTTTTTTAGACTATCATCTTACGTTAAATTTACTGAAGCGATATTGCATTCATGCATGTTCACGTTTAAAATAACAATCAAATAGAATAACTTATTTTTATTCATAAAAATATTATTAGTGACTTAGTTATTTGATTGACTTTATGTGATTTGCTTTTTTAAATTCAGCCATTGAAAGGTTTCTTTTTCCTGTTATATTGCTGTTCTCGTCTTCAGAAAAAAATTTAAAAAATGCTTTTTCAGGAAAAATTTTGACGAATCCACTTCTGAATTGTAGATAGTAAGAGGAAAAAAAATGTGCTACTGATTTTCAGTTGATTTGAAACTTTTTCAGTAAGCCTCAAACATTTCTCATCACTTAACCCCGGCTGTTCTACTGTATGAAGCTTTCTGCTTTAAGTCTGTTGCGTACTAACTCTATTGGATTCGCTCACCTCAATGTGAACCTATGGAGAAAATTTGACAAAGGATTGCCGACTTGCATCGAAAGATTTTGTTTAATTGTAGTCCTTAATAGAGAAAGAAATTTTACACCTTGGGGAAATTTTCCTTTAAATAATACGAATAATATTTTAAAATTTAAATTATTTTGGGGGAAAAAATCTGGTCTTGTGTGTTTTAAACGCTCCTTTATTCCTTTGGTGGACGAAATCTATAAAATGAGTCCTGTTGCAAGGTGAAGAAAAGTTTAGGCTATCTGAAAATACCATTTTTATTGGATTATCAGCATTTATATAGCTGTAAATAGTAGACAAATTTTCCCCATAGGTTAACAATGAGGCGAGTGAATCCAATAGGGTTAGTACACAGGAGCCGTAAGAAAAATTTCTAACGGGAATTCGTAAAGACGGAAATCTGGTAAATTCCCAATATATGGTACACCTCCTAGTTTAGCTTCTCGAATTAGCGAATAACTTTGTTCAGTCTTATTCCAGCTGCAACAAATCGGTGTATAGGGTTCAATATAGTTCTTTAGGCCCATCGTTGTTGGCCATTTTCTTAGGAGAGTTAGGATGGAACCTACGGCATTAATGGAATTTAAGAGTTTACTTACTTGAAAATAAAAAAGCTTTCGCCACGACAATAGTGCTTTTGCACAGAAAGAAACAATGACCGAATCTCATTTTATGTATTAGGTACTTTACAAGGAACACAAAGCGAATGTGGACACACACAAATTCGGCAGAAATAATTATTAAAATTAATACGTAGATATCCTGTGAATTTTTTAAAAATAGGAATAAATTCATTTTATATTATGTTAACGAGCAACGTGCCCATTTTCTTTAGTACAGTGTAATTTGTTTCTTCGCTTTCACTTTTATGATGTTGGGATAATCTGCTATAAGATAATGGACCCATTGCGCATTTTTTTCAAGCGTGACGTCACTCTTCGGCCCTGGTTGTGGGAAATTTCAGCTTAGCCAATCTCGCGATCTATAATTTCCACCCAAACACTAAGGGCCTGTTCACATAGGAGTCCGGTAGCGGTTTAACGAATGACAAACCTCCAAACGATTAGCAACGAAATTTTTAACGTCTATGATTGGTTTATTTCCGCCTCAGCGCCATCTTTCCTTTTACGCTTCTCCTACCGGACTCCTATGTGAACAGGCCCTAATTCTTCCAACCGCGATAGGTCCATCGGGAGTTACGGGTACGATTTTCACTATATAACGAGAACTGTTCACTAAAATAAATGAATATTAAAATAACCTTATTTTGCTTATAAAGATGGTAAAGCTTCCACTATCCAGTAAAGGGAGATTTATAGTCTCCTTTCCTTGATTTATAAAATCTTAAATTAAAAAGCATTAATATCCTTTTAGAACCGTCACTCTCTTCTCCCGTTGAATGTAATGTCTATGTCCCGTGACTTTCTATTCTGTCCGATGGTCTACAGCAGTGTGGTCCAACCCGTGGCCTGCGGGCCGCATACGACCCGCCAATTGATTTTTGTTTTCCCTTGCCCTTCTTACTGGAAAAATATTTTAGTGCAAAAAGTTTAGTTACGAAAGTGCTTTTTCTGCTCTCAAACATATTAAATCGAAAACGAGAGATTGAATTGAAAGTGCTTCACTGAAATCGAGCCTGAGACTTTGTCTTACTGAACTTACAGTGGACATTGATAAACTTGTATCAGAAAAGCAGTGAAAATCGTCACACTGATTTCTCGACTGTAAAATGAAGTGGTATATTAAACTAGTCTATTAAACTTCTTTTAATATAAATTTTAATAAAAGTTTTTGAATAAAATATGCAGTTCGCTTTCTTTCTGGGATGTCTCTGGCCCTCACATTCCTATACTAAAGTTTGATTGGCCCTCGGGTAACTAAAGGTTGGAGCACACTGGTCTACAGTATTGCATTCCTTTAAACGTTTATGAGATGTTATGACAAGAAAATTAGAAAGAAAAAGGGATAAATATACCAAACCTATACTTTTAAATTCTACAGGGTTCAATCTCAAATAGTAACTTTCTTCCCGTGACATTTTAAGGCTTAAGCCGATTTGGTATAAAATTCCAGCTCAATGTTGTAATAGAAAGCAAATTTTTAAAAGTTACAATCTCTGAATTTTTCTAAATTTTATTTTTATCTAAATATAAAATTTGACAAAGTCCATAAAATCAGATTCTTTATCTGGAATTACTACTAATGTACCTCAAAATGCGAATTCTATAGACACGCTTACTATCAAATACATATTGAAGTTGGTTATACAAAGTGATGCATGCTTGAAATTTAAAAAAATTTCTTGAGTACAGTACATAAAATATTTTAAACAGTTTATATCTGCAGTTAATAACATAAAATAACGTGAGCAATGTGGCATTTACAGTTTTTAGGGCCTGTTCACATAGGAGTTCGGTAGCGGAAGCGTAAAAGGAAAGATAGCGCTGAGACGGAAATAAACGAATCATAGACGTTAAAAATTTCGTTGCTAATCGTTTGGAGGTTTGTGATTGGTTAACTATATTTCAATACTTTAACGCTTCCGCTATCGACTCCTATGGGAACAGGCCCTTATTCTTGGAGAATAAAATGAGAAATTTAATTTCTGTAGTAAATACCGGACAATTAAGAAATATTTAGATCAAAATCAAAAGTTTTAAAAAAATACTGGATTTCTGTAGCCTTGCTGCTACGATACGGTAAGAAATTCTCACAGAAGTCAAGATTTTCAAGGGAATTGTAATATTTCCCTCGATTTCAAACCAGTTTCATGTTCTCTAACAATTCTTGGTCTTCTCCGAACTAAACAAATCCTGAATTTATTACCTAACTGTTATGAGACATTTCACGACAATGTTTCTTTTTATATAAAGTTATCAGAACGATCTTAGTAGAAAACCAGTAGTTTTCCCCCGTTGCATCTTGTGGCTTACTTTAACTCCTAAATTTTCACTAAGGTGCTATTTGCTATCACTTTGGCGGATTTGCATTTTTACCTATAATAATAATAATAATAATAATAATAATAATAATAATAATAATGAAATAAATAAATATAAAAAAAAGTAACAGTCGACAAGTTCAACAAAACAAGTTTCACAGAGGAGGAAAAGATAATTTAATCAATGAGACTATGGAGCGGATTTAAATTCTGGAAGGGTTTTAATGTAGGATTACGTTCCTCAATAACGGTCCTCCGGAAAGAAAAAACACAGAGTCCGTCGCGAGTTATAGTTTTGGCAGTGCACCAAACCCAGTAGCAGTAAACAGTTAAACAGAAAAGTACCAAAATGGGTTTAAAAAAAATAGAGGTAAGCAACGATAAGTAATCCTACGTTAATAACCCGAGGTAGTTTCGTTAGAAGAGACTACCTGAATTTTTTTTTTTTAGCTATACACCTAATTATGTTTTTACACGAAACTTTTTTACACGAATTTGATTTAACACGAATTCAAAAAGATATTTCATTCTCCTTTTAATCGAGCGGTCCAATCCAATTTCTCAATTTTTTTTTCCTAAATTCTAAGAAAACAAAATTTTATTTGTTACGTATTATTTTTGGCGATGGTGTATCCAGTTCTGTTTTGATTCAAGAATTCAGTTCGCAAAAACATTTTCTTCTTTTATTCTATCAAAAATGGAGAAAATGAAAGAAAATGATCCTGTTCTAAATGCAGATTTAATAAATGGTCTGGAACTGGCAAAAAAAAAAAAAATAAAATAAAATAAAAATAAATTGCCTAATCATTTTGTCCAACATGACCCTAATGAGGAACGCGCTGGGAAGTTTCAACGTGAACTGAAGTTGTTGACAGCCTCTTACAGAAAATTCATTATATAACGGCCTAACCAAAACACGAACACAACTGTTAATAACTGAATTCGTTCGTAAAACCGATGAATTATCAGCACCAGAGGAGACTCGTGCTGATTTTGAGATTTTTGATCAAGAGATCACAGAAACAGTTTCATTAATAGAGGAAGAAGGTTATGTCCACAACATTTCTAGTGATAGCAGTGATATTCCAGTCGTACGCAAACGTATGCGCCGTTTATTGTCAGAAAGTGAAAATGAATAAAAAAAACTGTGTAAAACAGATTTTTTTTTGTTCATGACGAATTTTTTTCATTTTTATTACGTATTATTACATGTGTATTTTGTTGAAATAAAACAATAAGCTTAAAACGAATATTTACAAATGGTTTTTAAAATTACTTTTACCGATTTTTTCGATCCGGAACCAATCTTCTTTTCTTCCATAGATACAATGTCTTTTTTTAGATGGAATTTTTTTACACGTATTCTTCAGGAACGTATCTATCGTGTAAAATCAGAATTAGGTGTATATTATTCATCCCCTACCATTATTTAATTCTTTATTTTTCACCTATTTTTAAATTTAAATTTTTCCTTTTTTTTCCTTTTAAGAATCTTAATAATAATAATAATAATAAAAAATTCATCATTAATGGTGAATTCATCAAACTAAAACTTTAGGCAACAAATTGCCTAAAGTTTTAGTTTGATGAATTCACCTTTAAAAAATTCCTATGCCCTATTAGATATATGTGAATGATAATGAACTTCTTTCCTGGATAACTTTCTGGGATGGGAAATGAAAGTTTATCTCTGGATTATCTTTTTTCAATCGCTTTGGCTGCTAAAGAAGGATTTTATGCTAAATCTTCCCAGAGAAGACAATAAAAGTTGCTTCACATTTATTACTAATTGCTTAAATTTAATTTAGTTAATTATTTCGATAATAATTTTAATTACATTAAAATAAATGTTCCAATTTTTGATTCCTACATGTCATTTCACACATTTCTTTCATTTTCATCTTTTTCTCTATTTATAGTAAATTAATCCACAAAACATTTTAGTGAATAAATTTAAAACAAACTTAAATGTTTAAGCTTTCTTCAGAAGATTTTCATCCAAAGTTACAATAATGTCAGTCTGAATAAGCACTTCTGTTTTAAAGCAAATTGTAAGGCAAAAAGGTAACTAAGTGGAGCTAACTAGTTTCATTTCTGCTTTTCACAGGAAATCTCTCTTTGCTCTTAACTAGAATACTTCCTTCCCTTTGAGTTCCTGTATGGATCTCTATGAAAATTATACTCTATTTGCTCGACAGCGATATATATGTGTGTCTATTAAATTGGGAGTTAAACAATTTTTAGTCCACCAAAAATAATTAAGAACTGTAACTTATGTAAATACACATGTCCCTCGATTTGCACGGTACTCCATTTACACGATTTCGCTTTTACACGGTTTCTAAATTGTATAACTTAAAAAAATATCCATGTATTATTTGATTGAGTGTTTTACATTGAACGCACTCATTAATTATCTCCACAGACGTCACAAGTGCATTGCGCGCGTTGCGTTGCGTTGCGTTTAGCATTGGCGTCATTAAAGTAGATTTTGTTTTGTTTCCATACTTTCATTCCTAGTTCAGTTCTACACGAGGTAAGACGTTAATTTTTCAAATACACATGTAAATAAATAATTTATCATTGCATATTACTTAAATTGCTTTGTCTTCACTTCAGCATGAATTCTTTGCATTTCCACACTACGGCTTGCACACTAAGGCACATAACTACGGCTTGCACCTATCCCCTTGTTTAATATGAATGATGTGTCTTGTTTTACACGGTTTCGATTTACACGTATTTGTCGTGGAACACATCTACCGTGTAAATCGAGGTATAGGTGTACATGCATAGTAAGGTACAGATACCAGCGCTTTCCAGTATAAGAGGAAGAATATGGAAATTTGAAACAGAAAACCAAAAAATCATGATTTTTTGGTACTTCATGATCACCGTGCACGGTGAAATAATGTTTATATAAATTTCTCATTCTATGAATCTCTAAGGAAATTTCACTCCATTTGCTCTACAGATATATTATCAATGAATTTCTTGCCTGAAGCATGTCCGCAGAAACCACACTTCTTTTGCGTTACGAAGAACAACTTTTTAAATTTCTATTTTTATTTATTTCAGTAAAAATTTCCCAGAATCGACCACGCAATAAAAGACTTTAAATTTCTCATTCTATCAATTTGTCTTTTAAAAAAACTCCCTTCGCACTACAGCTATATTTACAGTGAATTTCTTCCCATAAGAATATCTTTGAAAATCCCAACAATTTCGCTGTACAGATAAACTCTGCTCTTTTTGAAATCTCCACCCATGTGAATTTCTGCGAAAATCTGCTTCTATTAGCAGTACCGGCCATCATCTCTATAAAGGGGCCTGGGTGCAAGAAACCATTTGAATCACTAAATTCTTTGTAAAGTAAAAAAAATTACAAACACTAACATATATTACTAATGCATGTTTATTCAGTGCGGGATTTTGCTTTTGCTAATACATTAATTACTTCAGAAAAATTACAATTGTTTGCAATTTCTTTTTCGATGCTTAATATAGCAAGTTCACTTAAGCGTTCTGCACACATGCTTGACCAAAGATAATTCTTTATTAATTTTAATTTGCTGAAAGAGCGCTCAGCACTTTCTATAGTAACTGACAACGTAAATAAAAGTTTTAACACAGTTAATACATTTAGAAATAACTCATTATAATTATTATTTAGTATGTATTGCAATATGTCTTGTGCGCTATTTACACCCCTTTCATTCAAAATCAATTCATGTGCAACAGTACATTATTTTAGTTCTTGATCATGCTGTTGGGCCCCCTCAATCGCGGGGCCCAGGTGCATAGCATCTGCCGCCCCCCCCCCCCCCCAGATGGCCGGCCCTGTCTATTAGTGGTTTAGAGCTATTCTCTTGGCCTCGAATTTTTAACCAAGAACCCTACTTCAAACTTCAGTTCCAACCCACCTTTTAACCTCCAACGCGAGGAACGTCGGAACAACGAAGGCCAAAAATGAAGAAAACCCGTAAGTTTTGCTAAAATATAACATCGTGAAAGGGGGTAAAAAAAAGCATTAGCAACCAATTACACAATCTCTATTCCAACCTGAACACTATAAAAGCAGTGCCAAAGTAACATTCAGCCCGAGGCATCTCCGCAAAAATTGGAAGTCAGGACTTACCTAGCGTCTCATACAGCAAGAAGTGAACCCCCTCGTTACACTCCCGACCTTATATAAACACCTGGAGTGGGGTCCATTTTCAGGTCCATTTAGACGTAACTATTCAGGCCTATATCTCCTTTGCCGGCATTAGCAAGGTAATAAAATTAAACTTCTCGACGACGGGGAAAAGTTCTTCCATTGATTTAAGTGTCTGACACGGCTCATGCTGGGATGAGCGGCTGGATGGAAACTTTATTGGCTTCTTATTCCGGATCGGCCTGTTCGGATGAGAAGCCCCGCTGTGACAGGTTGCTGTGTTAATGGATAAAGTAGTCAGTTGCGTCGATTAATGAGCCAGCGTGCCCCGTTAACATATCGACAGCGGTGAGGATCGAGAGGTAACTTTTTAAGCGAAGCTGTCGCTACTTTTTTTTATGTTCACGTCATAGGGGAAAACGTCTGTCGCAAATTAAGTCGAAGCATTTTTAGAAAAAAGATGTCTGATATATATTTTTCCCCTTTCGTTTAGGCCGTCGATATTTGGAAGAGGGGGATAAACATTTATGGGTTTGTCAATATAGTCTAAATTTGATTTATCGTCAGTATTTAAAAACCTGTCATATAACCAACTATACATAAGTAATATCTATTAACTAATCTTTATATACAATGCGAAAACTCTGAATTAGTTTGACGATAATTTAATACAGCAAAATCGACGAGAAATATTGCCATATTTGTGATATTACGTTAAGGCTGCTGTGTACTAACCCTATTGTATTCGCTCACCTCAATTTTTAACCTATGGAGAAATGTCTACTATTTACAGCTATATAAATGCTGATAATCCAATAAAAAGGGTAATTTCAGATAGCCTGAACTTTTCTGCACCTTACAACAGGATTCATTTTATAGATTTCGTCTACCAAACGAATTGATGAGCGTTTAAAACACACTATACCAGATTTTCCTCCCAAGTAATTTAAATTTAAAAATATTAGCATTTTTTTTTTATAAATGAAAAATGCCCCAAGGTGTAAAATTTCTTTCTCTATTACGGAGTATAATTTTAAAAAAAAATCTTTCAATCAAAGTCGGCAATCTTTGGAGACATTTTCTCCATAGGTAAACATTGAGGTGAGCGAATCCAGTAGGGTTCGTACACTAGCATCCTTAACCCTAAAATGACTTGAAAAAGATTAAAACAAGTTTCAGTTAAATTTGGCAGAGTTTTGGCAGTGAGACTCTTATTCTGCCCTCTAACCTTCTCGATGTAAAAGTGCTTGAGAGGGGAAAAATGGTCAAAATAATCCTTTAGAAATCCAAAATGTTACAACCACTCCATATATGTTTCTGGTGCATTTTTTTTTTAAGGTATGACTGAACCAAACAACATAACAACTTTGAGTTAATATCCAAGACTGGTTATTAGTCCGCCATGACTGGATATTAGCTCAGTCATGACGAATTTCTTGAATTTTTCCAAAGGGTGGTAATATTATTTATTTCAACATATAAGGGTGTATTACGAGCCTACATTTAGACATAATTTGCATGATGAAACAAAAAAAAGTCATCTAATTTGAAATGTGTGCCCGCTCGAAACTTTTCAGAAAATGTCTACCAGAATTCAAAACAAGCGTGTACCGGCAAATTCTACGATTTTACTTCTCTTAAAGCTTTTCTAATGATTTTAGGATTATTGGAAATGGGCTTTATCGATTAAATTTCTGACCACCTTGGACTTGAAAAGGTAAGATGAGAAACTTTGATATGCTGCTTTAAAACTTCCAGCCTTTACGGTCTAATGCTCAAGAACTAATGCCTTTGTTGAATTCAGCCCCAAAACTGAAATTGATTTATGGCGTAATTCAGAGACGTTATCAGAGCTTAATTCCTGTCGATCAAAATAAAACTAACCAATTGGATACTCATGATTTACGGCTCATGGGTTTGGTTTGGTTTGGAGCGCTACGGTCATTTTTTGCTACACGAGGGCTAATTAGACCGGACCTACTGCTCAAAGCCGATTTCGAACGGCTACAATCGTCCATGCCAAGAGAGGGTCTCGAGCCCTCAGACTCTGGTACCGATTGCCAGCAACCTCGGCCATCGTCTGGTCTTGCCGCGCATGGAACGTGAGCCATGAGGATTCATGTAAAAAGTTTTAAAAGAATACATGTAGAAATTCAAGAAATGTATTATCACCAAGAATTCAAGCATCAGGCTTTTATTTGTTCAAGAGTACCAACTAAATACACGCTTCGCACAAAACGCGAAGCGGCCAGGTGGCGCTACCAGTGGGCTAAAACAATATATGTTTTCAATTTGCAACAATACACTCAGTCAATAAATCAATTAAAAAAATGAGTCAATAAAAAAATCAGCGTCAATAAATAAAGATATTAAGTGTATATTATCATCTTCATATTATACTAAGACCGGAAATTTCTGATGTTTTAAGGAATGTATGGAAAAAATAAGGAATTTTAAAGCCTTAAGGCTGCTATGTACTCAGAAAAAAAAATTGTATTTCCCTTTTCCTCTTCTTGCAGACTCTTGTGGTGGGGGTGGGAGGAGTCCAGTTGACAGTTCGAGAATTCCACCCCCCTTAGGATTGACATTTTGAAGGATTGTAATGGCTCTCTCTCTATAGGGGGGTTAAGTACTGCCCCCAAATTTTTTATTTAAAATATATTTTGTCAACTATTTACAGGTACATAAATGCTGCTAATCAAATAAAATTAGTATTGTCAGATAGCCTGAACTTTTCTGCAAAGCGCTACAGGATTCATTTTATAAATTTCGTCCATCGAAGGAATTTATGAGCGTTTAAAACACACTATACCAGATTTTTCCCCGAATAATTTAAATTTTAAAATTTTAATTGCATTTTTTTAAAAAAAACGAAAAATGTACACAAATGTAAAATTTCTTTCTCTTTGACGGAGTACAATTAAAAAAAAAAAAAACTTTGAATTCAAGTCGGCAATCCGTGGACAAATTTTCTCCATAGGTTAACATTGAGGCAAGCGAATCCAATTGGGGTTAGTACATAGCTGCCTTAAGCATTGAAAATCAGTTTTTCAAGACCGGAAGAATTATCTAGAAGCGTTTCTTTTTTAAAAAGGAAGTACTTCCAGACGGTTTGCGGGTGTAGTGGAAAAGGTGTATACGGTTAATTAGATAATTAACCTTGAATATTGAATGGAGAGTTATGCACCGTGGAACCACCCCTCAAAAGTTTTAAAGTTAAATAGATGGCTGGATGTACACTCCATGTTTAGCTGTCTGGGAAAAAAATTATTACTGTAAGCCAAATAATATAATTTTATTAACCGGAGAAAAAACCATCAGGAAATGGAATTTTCAATTTGATGCCTTATTAAAACTCATTTTTTCCTCTGTTTCAGTGTAGTGTGAGTTGGAACCTTGTTGCTTAACACTATCCAGTTATCTGATTACCTGAACACTTAAAAAAAAAAATTCTATTCACAGACAGCATTAAGTTTTGGAGGGCAAAAAAATACAAGTAAGAAATTAAAAAATTTACTTTTTAAGGTTACAGAAACGAAATTTATAACGTCTTGCACATGAAAGTAAAAGTGATGAAATTTTCTTGCTCTTACCTTGTAGAAGTATTTTTCGCAACAGTAGAAAATTCTACTTCTTATAAGGTAGAAAAACAATATTTTTAAAGGATTAAATATCTAACTGTCTGCACATCTTCCTAAAGCTTTATATTCACAGCTGACTTGAACATTTCGACGAAAAAATGCGATGGCAGTTAAAAAAAAATAATTAACTTTTTACCGTTACAAATTTTAACGCATTTCAAATAAGAGGAAAAGTAACGTAAGTTGTCTCACTTTTCTCGTGATTCATCTTCCTGTTCGAAGATTATACGACAACTGAGAGTTAAATTCGTAGGAAGTATAAAATATTGGCATGCACGTATAAAAAGAAAAGTAATGTTTGGCGACATCTTTAAAGCTTTTTATTTCATAATAATGGAGTTTCCATAAAGAGGAAAAAGTATGAGATAGACACATAGATGACCTTGAGGAAATTTTTCTTTCTCTTCTTGGTTTAGGTACATAACAGGAAGAATACAAAAAAAGAGTTCATAATCACAGCGTTTATTGGCGATAACAACTAAACAGTCATTGTCTGTCCACATGATTTCTATGAGGAATAAAATTACGTAATAGCAGACTGCTCGAAAAAAATACGTGGTTCCAAGTTGAGAAATATTAGTCTGTTACAAAAACAAGCTGAAGTCTTAATGAGAAATGCACTGAATTATACACAGAGCGGTAGTTTATAAATAGGTGTGTCAAAGGCAAAGTGAAGTA
This sequence comes from Dolomedes plantarius, assembly GCA_907164885.2. Classification (NCBI taxonomy): domain Eukaryota; kingdom Metazoa; phylum Arthropoda; class Arachnida; order Araneae; family Dolomedidae; genus Dolomedes; species Dolomedes plantarius. Next base: position 64,962,545 of record OU015498.1, on the reverse strand, counting down.
AATTTGAAAAAAGGACTTTTGAGATAATTGGATTTTTGCGAAATCTTAAATTGTGGGTTTTGCATGGGTTTCGAAACTGTTTTTTTCCCTACATAATTGGAGTTAGGAAAGCGTATCTTGATTCTTTGAAACGCATTTTAATTATTTAAGCAGTTATACAAAAAAAAAACGAAAGAAGAAAAAGCAATTTTCTTAAAAGCAATTTTCATACACACTATAAACATGACTGACAGATAACGCACAGACCAAACCGCTGGACCTAAAGGGTTGAAATTTTGCATAAAGATTCTTCTTATAGTGTAGGGGTGCACTAGATTTTTAAAAATTAAATTTTTAAGCTGTTTTTGTAGCATTCTTTTAAGTTTGCAGTTAAAATAATAATCCGAGGATTATAAAATTTATATCACGAGAAAGATCATACGAATTCCTTTAAAATGAAATCTTTTTCGAATCTTTACCTGAATTTTCTGATTTTAGGTGAATTTTTAAAAATTAATTTTTAGAATTTAATTTATTAAATGCTGATCACACGATTCCTTTTCTTTTTGTGATACTTTAAACTAATTTTGCGTCAGGTGCATAACAAAAAAAATTGACAAAAAAAAAGTTTTTTTTCTTCTTTCTAATGCGGCAGACGATTGGACATTATCCAAAGAAATATTAAAATACAGTAAAAAAATGTTCCTCAAACTGTACTATATTAACTGTAATATATTATTTAGTATGTTCTATTAGATTTAATTTGAATATTTTCTTCTACATTATTTTGTCTATAAAAATATCCATTACGATTTTTTTATAAATATATATATATACATTTTTTTTTGGCATTAATTGCATACATTGACCGTTGTATTTAATTTGAATGTAATCCGTAGCGAAGCACGGGTATTCAGCTAGTATCTTATAATTGTTGACTCCTACCAAACCTACAGATGAAATAAGACTTGCCATAAGCTGAAGAATACATTTACAAAACACGACTTATTTCGAATTTGCCGAAATTTTGGCTTACTACACTTTGCCTTTGACCCACCCAAATATAAAGTAGAAAAAGGTGGTTCAAAGTTGAGAAATAACATGCAATTACTAAAAACATACGGAACTAAAGTCTCGGAGTGAAATGCACAGATTATTGGAAGAGCTGTTGTTTGTAAATGTTAGGTAGGGGATTCTAAATTGAGAAATAACGCGCAGTCCCTAAAACAAGCTGAATTCCCAATACACTGAACTATAGACACAACTGTTGTTTTTGAAGTAGGCGTTTGTATGCTGAGAAATAACGTATAGATACTTTTAAACTTAGAATCATAAAACAAGCTGAAACTCCAAAGTAACATATACTGAATTGTATAGAGAGCTGTTGTATATAAATATAAAATAGATGGTTCGAAATTGAGAACAGGTGATTCCAAGTTACAATCCACTAGCGGGGCCACTAGAACATATTTATAGGAAATAGTACGTTTGATAAAACACAAAAGGGAGTTACAAAGCTAACTATTCCCTTTCATGAATGCATCACTGTGTTCTGCTTAACATCATGGTGAAATTTCCGGATTGTTAGGCTGAAGCCATCTCACAAGTAAATTAGGTATATTATCTAAGAGTTATGAATCCAATACGTTTAGATTTGAGGATTATAGGACTGGTAAGCATTGCATTTTACTGCTCGACCTTAAAATTCACTTAAAAAATGTTGACACTCAAATTACTAATCTTTACTGCTAATTTTGATGATTTTTTAAGAGTTTCTTTCTTATAAATGGTATTGTTACTACGCTAAATATTTGCACATTATATATCTGTATGAAATACAGTTTTTAACACTAGAAAGACTGGAATTTTTTTCTTACTAAAAAGACTGAACGCCATCATTTTGACGGTTAAAAATAAAATCAAGAATTAAAAATATTTAATGCTTTTTTTAAATGGTTAAATACTTTAAATTTTGAACTATTTCATACCAATATATTATAAATTAGTATATATTTAGATATATTTTATGCAGGTAAGCCGAGTTGACAACCTGGTTTGGTTTATCCGTAAAAATAAATACTTGGTTTTATTTCTGAAGAGCCAATATTTCTGCTATTTGCAAAAAAGGGAAGAGACGAAAAGTAACTAACATTTTTCCGGTATATTTTAAAGATTTCTGCCTGTTTTCTATATTGCCGTCAAATTGACAGGTTTCAGTTTTTGTAGGTATACAACACATTTTCTCCCCTTCTTTACTATCGATTATAATTTTGTAAATGTGAGTGCATATTTCGCGTAAAATTAGAAAAAAAAAATACTTCAGGTAGTCTCTTCTAACGAAACTACCGCGGGTTATTAACGGAGGATTACTTATCGTTGCCCACCTCTTTTGTATGTGTATATGTATGTGTTATGTATATATGTATCTATATATATGTACGTATGTATATATATATATATATATATATATATATATATATATATATATATATATATATGTATATTCATATATGTATGTCAAAATTTTGACGCATTTTGGTACTTTTCTGCTTAACTGTTTACTGCTTGACCAAGCGATACAGACTGGGTTTGGCACGCTGCCAAAATTATAACTCCCGAGGACGAAAGGACGGACGGATTTAGCGGCTGAAATTTTGCTTTCCGGAGGACCGTTATGGAGGGACGAAATCCTACGTTAAAAGTGTTTAAATTTTGGAAGTAATAGTGCTTATTATTTTAGAATTTTTACGAGTTCGTGTCATAATAAAAGAAGCAGTTTAGGAAAATATTTATGTACATGAAAAATTCCTTACACAGCAAAACCTCTTAGTAACAACAATATGTATGGATCGACAAGAAATATTGTTTTAGAGAGTATTAAAGAATGTAGTACAATTAAACAATTTTAAGCCTTTCATAGTCAAATTTCTCCAATTGTGAAGCGAATCACATTTAGCATTCTGCATATTATTCACTCAACTTTCCCACCCGTTTTCGTAAATAAATCTTAAGTACATAAAATATCAACTCTAACGAAACTAACAGTTAATATTTTTTATTACTTATTGTAATACTTAATGCTATTTTACAATAAAATAAAGTTAAAAATACCGGGAACATTGAAATCGATTGTTTGGCTGGATTTATCGTTAAAGAAAGTTTTTACAAGGCCTATCATACTGTCGTGAAGTGATACTTAAGTCACTCCAAAGTATTCCCTAATCAATAGCGTGTAAAGCATCCCGTCGTCTTCATTTGAATTTCAACGCAATGATCTTCGGCTCGTGCCTTTCTTCTCCCCATTGTTTAGTAAACAGCAAAATACAAAGAGAAGAACATGACAAAGTTTGTTTAGCGCATGAGTGCGGCGTCGACGCATGATTTTGCGTGTCACAGCTGCACGGTTATGTACTATGGTGTTAGAAGAGACACACGATCGGGCGAAAAGGCAGTCGAGCTTAGCCGACGGCCTTATTATGCAGTGAAATGAAATTTCGAAAAAGTAATGGAAAAAAAATGTGGAAGCCTAGTGAAGCGAAGACATAGCTCAAAATACACCGTGACCTTAATAAGTAGTTCTTTTTGAAATATTTTAAAACAGTTGGAGTCAAAGAAACAATACGAGATAAAGTATTTATTGAATAATAAAAAAGTAACCTATCCTGTGAGTCAGAGTGTTTACCATACGCATTCAATTGAGACAGATATTGCAGGAATTAAGAAAATGTTCCTACTCCTTTTTTATTTATTTACTAGCTGAATACCCGTGCTTCGCTACGGAGTACATTCAAATTAAATACAATGGTTAATGTATGCAATTAATGCCATATATATATATATATATATATGTCTGTAATTTATTTATATAAAAAGTAACCTGCTGCTAAATTTATTTATAAAAAAATCGTAACGGATATTTTTATAGACAAAATAATGTAGAAGAAAATATTCAAATTAAATACAACGGTCAATGTATGTAATTAATTTGTATGTTTAATATCCATAAAACATACCAATTTGAAGTAAATTGTTAAAAAACTTCCATCTCAATTAGTCTAGTGGTTAAATTTTATCTTTTACCGTATTTTAATATTTTTTTGTCATTTTATTTCGTTGTTATGCACGTGACGCAAAATTAATTTGAAGTATCACAAAAAGAAAAACCACGTGATAGGGATTTTAATATATTAAATTCTAAAAATTTATCTTTGAAAATTCACCAAAAATCAGAAAATGGAGGTAAAGACTCAAAAAATATTTCATTTTAAAGGAATCCGAGGGTAATAAAATTTATATCTTGATATGAATTTTATAACCATCAAATTATTCTTTTTAATGCAAACTTTGAAGAATGTTACAAAAACAGCTTAAAAATTTAATTTAAAAAAATTTAAGAATTTTTCAAAAATCTTAATAGTGCATCCCTACACCATAAGAAGAATCGCCATGCAAAATTTCAGCCCTTTAGGTCCAGAGGTTTGGTCTGTCGTTATATGTCAGTCAGTCAGTCAGTCAGTTACGGAACTGTTTTATATATATAGATTTGACATTGTAAACTGGTAATATGTAAAACAAGGTATCGAAGAAAACCACGGTGATTCTTTAACATTTTTCTTTTCAGCTCTGATTGTTTTGTGCGTTTAAGAATTTACACACAAACCTATACGCTCATACAAAACACGAGTAAAATAAAAATGTCAAATCTGTTCCGTAAGAATGAAATGCCTACGTGAGCATCGCATTTCCCTAATTGAAATTATTACCTGAAATTAGTTCGCAATCTTCCAACTATAATACTTATGACAGCTTGAGGCCCGTTGAAAACGCGATGGAATCAATATAACGCTATATTTAAAAGTAAAACTCCGAGTTTGTATAAACAGTGCATGATAGAGCCTCATTTGTAAGAATGATGCGACTATGATTTGAACGACGCCCGGTGGCGTAGTGGTTAAAAGCTTCAAACTGCTACACCACAGGTCCAGGGTTCGATCCTGCGACTGGTCAAGGTCTACTCAGCCTTTCATCCCTTTCGTGGATCGATAAAATGAGACCAAAGCACACTTGGGAACTAACTCTGGTGGTCCCGCGTCAGGCTGACCTCCTGACCAAGTCATATGCTGTATAGCACCCCAAGCCAACACCCCCTATCCGATATAGGGGGTGTTGCCCAAGCACGGTCAAGAATCCGGGGATGGGTACCACCGGTCTTGATCCTCACGGACTGTTGCGACAATGAGTTTTTTTTTTTTTTTTAATGATTTGAACAGAGGCAAAACAAAACAAGTTTCGTGTTAAAATTGGAAAAGGTGATTCAAAGTTAGATATTTTCAATTATTTTTTTTTTTTTTGGTCATTATTAAGCTTTTATAACTGAATATTTTAAAAATTGGTAAATCAACCAAAAATATTGTCTTAAAAAGAATTCTTTGAAAAATTCAGAGTTACAACCTTTCAAAACAACGAGGAAAAAAATAATAAACTATCAGTAGACAATACTATGTCTGAGCAATATTGGAATTAACTTGAACTTTTCAGCAGAAGTACTCATAAGTAAAGGGGGATCTAAAATGTATAGCAGTTTGAAATTATGATTTTTTTTACACTAGTAGTTAGAGTTTTCGCTGCCTAGTGAGATCAATCGAACAGCACACGCCTCTTGAAGAACGTACGTAGACAGCCATAAAAGCCGTGTGAAGCTAATAATGTATTCTAGGCCTCTTGTGTACAGATACATATATGTGCGAATGTATGTATATGGTATCATAGGCTTGGTGATATCCCTATTAATCCTAATAACTTTTAATCAGATTGCATGAAAAAATACATTAAATCCATTTTGAAATGATTATGTTAACCAGATGGTATCATAGGCCTGATGATATCCCTATTAATCCTAATAACTTTTAATCAGATTATATCAAAAAATCTATTAAATCCATTATGAAATGATTCTGTTAACCAGATGGTATCATAGTCCTGGTGGTATCCCTATTAATGCTAATAACTTTTAATCAGATTTTATCGAAAAACCAATTATTCTCAAAAAACTAAAGCTCAATTTTACGCAAAGTGCCACGTCGATTATTTAAACTGCCATGATATTCTAAATTACAGTTAAAGATTGTTAAATAAATTAAAAATAAGCTAGTTAACATATAACAAGAGCTGTTGCTTACCACAAATGTATAACTTGATTTCGAATTTCAACACACGCGTATACTACTTACTGTATCAGGACAATCTTCAGCTATGAGATAATTTTATGAGACGAAACGGGCGTTATGCGGGTAAATGAATCATCAGGTCGTTACCTACTCTTCTATAAATAGGATACAGGGATAAAAAACAAACACCTTTAATTGTATATCATTACATCCCATCATGTTTTAACTGTAGCTACGGCATGCGCTAAGGAACAGACTTGTTTATCCTCATTAAGAATAAGAAGTTAATTGTTATGATATGTTACACAAGAATAGCTGCTGAATTGGTTTCAACTGTGGTAGATAAAGCCATTTGTTCTCTATAACAAAAACAATTATATCTTAAGTAAAGTAATTCAACCACAGTGCAGTCATTGAACAAACTATGCTAGTTAATTTACAGGGCATGTAAAACATTAAAAAAATGTTCAACTGAAAGTTAAATAAAAGTTCAAGAAAATAATTTTAAATATCTGGCAACCCGTCATTATAATAATTTTTAATACTATGCTCTTATAAGACTTAAACGTCCCAAACATTGATAAAGATTTTGAAGTATCCTTAAGGCTGCTGTGTACTAACCCTAGTGGATTCGCTCACCTCAATGTTAACCTATGGAGAAAATATGTCTACTATTTACAGCTACATAAATGCTGATAATCCAATAAAAAACGGTATTTTCAGATAGCCTGAACTTCTCTGCATCTTGCTACAGGATTCATTTTATAAATTTCATCCACCAAAGGAATTTATGAGCGTTTAAAACACATTATACCAGATTTTTATTTCTCCGAATAATTTAAATTTCAAAATATTATTTGCATTTTTTTTAAATGAAAAATACCCTGAGGTGTAAAATTTCTTTCTCTATTACAGAGTAAAATTTAAAAAAAAATCTTTAAACCAAGTCGGCAATCCTTGGAAAAATTTTCTCCATAGGTTAACATAAATTTTCTCCATAGGTGAGCGAACCCAATAGGGTTAGTACACAGCAGCATTAATATTAAGAATGAAGCCAAAATTAACTAAACTCTATTTTAACTTTAAGAAAAATACCATTACAGGAATGGAACAAAAATACCATGTCTGAAATGGAAGCCCATGATAACCGTTCTGTGACATGCATGTTCATTAATTTTCAGGACTCATAAAAAATGTGAAATATGAAAATAAAATATCAACATAATCTATAAAAATAACACTAAATATCTGTGGGTATCAACATAATAATAATAGTGTACTTTTAATGCTCTGACGAAACACATTTGGAAGTTCTGCAAAACGCCATTAAAAATCAAAATTCAGCAAATAATAAACCTCTGCTTTAACTTGAAAATATACACCAGATCAAATGCATGAACTACTGATGGTAGCCTAAGATAAATGTTGTTTATCACACTCTAAAACACTGCAGTATTTCATACGATATAAGAATGATTATTTATTACCGAGGACATGGGTTTCGGGTAGAAGAGGACTTGAGATTGTGAGAAGCTATAAAAAAAATCTGAAATTTCGAAGCCTTAATTGGGGGAAAAATTAGAAATGCGGAATTTCTCTAAATTTTTTCTGGTGACTGACAAAGTGCTGTCATCTAGTCCACAGCAAAAATAAATCTGCTAGATCAGTGGTTCTCAACCGGTGGTCCGCGAGTGTCTCGAGAGTGGTCCGGCACCACATATAAAAATGTTGCCAAATAAATGGGAATTTTGAAAGCAATGTTCATTCAACTAGATCAGTGGTTCCCAACACGTAGAAGTCTGCGGACCACTAAGCCAGAAATTGATCCATGTGTTAACCACCCCCATCCCCACCGACCTGAGGGAAGGGGGAAATCTTCCGTGGGGGTATGGGCGTATAGAATATTCCTCAGGCAAAAGGGATAAAGGATTAACGTACTCTCATTCTGACATATCATATTCTAATAATAAAATAATTATGTTAAACTTTTAAGAAATTTTAATTCAACACCTGATAGTCATCGGATATATTCCGCCCATCTAGTTCAATGAACATTGCTTTCAAAATCCCCATATATTTGGCAACTCTTTTAATGTAGTGCCGGACCACTCCCGAGGCTATCGCGAACCACCTATGGTCCGCGGACCACCGGTTGAAAATCACTGAACTAGATAGACCGAATATATCCGATGACTATAAGTTGTTAAATTAAATTTTCTTAAACGTTTAACATAATTATTTTATTATTAGAATATGGTACAAAATAATTTTCATACCCTCGGAAGGTCCTCCCCCCCTCAAGTCGGTGGGGATGGGCTCGGTGGTCCTCATATGGTTTAATTTCTGGCTTAGTGGTCCGCAGACTTCTACGGGTTTGAAACCACTGAGCTAGGTAACAAAACTCTGGCAGTTACCAGTAAAAATTAAGAGAAATTTCGAATATGAAATCCTCCCCCCCCCCCCCGTTTATTTTCCGGCTATTCTATGCTTTGAAACCTAGGTTCATAACTGGGAACGCCAAAGATGTATATTGTTGTATAAGTGGATCCTACCATGAAGGCGTGGTCCATACGTTTTTTCACCAGTTTTCATAATGGGAAAAAAATACGTATAAGCGGCCTAAACACGATTGGATCTCATTTTAAGGAAATTCTAAAATTTTACAAAGGCATGACCTCATAGTGATTTTCTGAATCGGTCCCGAAATTGTAATTTAGTCATCCGACTCATATCCGTAATAACAGCCTGCAATTATCTGTCTTTCAGTATATCCATCAACCGTATCATATGCTGAAAAGTTCATGAAAGAGGGAAACGATACTTGACAGCGCCACTCATATTAAGACTTTTAACAGTGACTTTTGACACGTTAATTGATGAAAGAACATCATTAGACTTTGACTTTCTACTAAATATTAGAAAAAAAATTTCAGGTACTCTCTTCTACCGAAACTACCGCGGGTTATTAACGTAGGATTACTTATCGTTGCATACCTCCTTTGTATGCATATATGTATCTATCTATCTATCTATATACAGTGGCTCCCAAATGTGTTCGTACACTTACGAAATTCAATGAAATAGGGGTCTATCCATTAATTAAAATGAATATATCAGAATGGGTATTTAATAATAAGATCTATAATCTATTCTTAACAAAACTACATGAAATATTTTGAAAACATAGTAAAACTTTATTTTTAAGAAACCAGTAATCAAAAAGTAACAAACACTTTATCTCGCAAAAGTCATCGTACATTGAAATATTTTCGGATAAATTCATAATTAAAATTATCGTCTGGCGCTTTATTTTTATTTTTGAATTGTGGTGGCATTTAAAATATCGTTTGGCTTTAATTTTTGCTTGCCTACTCCGTAATATTCTATTTATTATTTAAAAATGGCTCGTAGTCGTAAAGAAACAAAAAACAACATTTGAAAATTGATTATTTTTCATCATAGTAGAGGTAAATCAGTTCGGAATATTGCTAAATTACTTAATTTATCCCATTCTACTGTGCAGTATGTGAAAAAACGCTTTAAAGAAGAAAATTGGATCGGAAACAAGGTAAGAAAAGGCCGTCCGGCAAATTTAACAAAACGTGATCAGAGATTTATAATTAGAAAATTTGCAAAAAATTCAAGTTTGAGTGCTGTAAAAGTTTCTACAGAATTCAATGAAACATTTTCTACTTCAATTTAACCTGAAATTTTTTGACGAGTTCTCTGAACAGCTTGATTGTATGGGCGTTCTGCTCATAGAAAATTTTTTGTGAGTGAGAAAAACAGAAAGTTTAGGCTTCCCTTCACCCTATCAATGATAAATAAGCTCCAAATCTATTGGAATAATGTCTTATTTGCCGATGAACATTTTTGGTGCTGATGGGCGCATAATTGTATGGAGAAGAAAAAAATGAGGAACTTAATCCCAAGAACTTAGTAGAAACAGTTAAGCATGCCGGTGGCGGTATCCTTTAGTGGGGGTGCATCACAGCATCAGGACTAGGAAATTTGGTATTTATTGATGGCATAATGAATCATGCTGTTTTATAAATATTTTAAGAGACAATTTAAAATTATCAGCTCAAAATTTGGGTATTGGAAACAACTTTGTTTTTTATCAAGATAACGATCCCAAGCACACGGCTCTCGACGTTCGCATCTGGTGTCTCTATAATTGTCCACAAGTTTTGAAAACACCACCTCAATCGTCAGTTTTAAACCCAATAGAACATATTTGGAGAGAACTGGAGGTTCGAGTACGAAAACACGACATTCACACGAAAAGCGAACTAAAAACAATTATGATGGAAGAATGCATGAACATTGATGCAAAAATCACAAAAGAACTAAAGCAATCTATTCCCAGACGTTTAAAAGCTGTTGTGGATGCTAAAGGATATCTTACTAAATATTGATTTAACGAAAAATTAGAATATTTACTAATATGTAGAGAATTTTTACAAGTGTACGATGACTTTTGTGAGATAAAGTTTTTGTTACTTTTGGATTATTGGTTTCTTAAAAATAAAGATTTACTATGTTTTCAAAATATTTCATGTATTTTTGTTAATAATAGATTATAGATCTTATTATTAAATTCCCATTCTGAAATATTCATTTTAATCAGTGGATAGACCCCTAT
>OU015498.1:64916754-64949254 GCA_907164885.2 Dolomedes plantarius | reverse complement strand
GTAGACTAGAAAGTCCTTCTATGATGTCAGAGAGGAGGGGGGGAGAAGGTACGATGCCCCCAGATGTCGCCACTTGAACTGCTTGGTCAACATTGAGGTGGCATCAGGGACTGGTGTTGGTTCACCATTACGGAGCTTCCATTGAAAGCAAGTAACGATTCTCCCGGATTATTTGCGAATGTCTTCATGGACAAGTGCCCCACATCGGCAAACATCTGAGATTTCAAAGTATATCGATTTCCTTTCAAGATAGCTCATTTTACCTCACCTTGAAATAAATAATTTTCTGTCAATGCAGCCGTTGATATCCGCATTAGTCAATCTTTTCAGAAATATTGGATAAAACGGAACACGAATTATTAACTTATTTCTTTGTTGCCTTTTTTCAACGACACAATGCATCAGGAACTCGAAATTTATTTCATTCTATTTTCCGCTTTTTCTCTCTTCTTCTTTTCGTCTCGAAACACAAAGATATAACGTACTCCAGCAAAGAATCGATGCCACCGAAACGTTCTACGGCAAAAGGAAAATATTATTTCTAAAGCGTACGAATGTCTTTCAATAAGTCCCAAATTTTCAAATAACAAGCTACTTCCTCTACTTGAGAGCCGATTTTTATATATTTATTTATTTTCTTTTTACAAATATATCGATAGTTAAACAATTTTCCTATCGATCCGTCATCACAAAAGACCTCTCAGAATAGCATAAAATAGATGGAAACTTATCTTCATCTTAGAAGGTAAACATTATATTTAATGCTTCTGCAGAATCGATAAGTATCCAAGGAAAACACCCGTGTTTGTCCACCTCCCACGGCGTATACTGGGCCCTCGAGTTCTGGAACTATTGAATGGGCATTTTTACTGACAGCAAAATAGATTCATGAATGGTGAACCCATTAAATATGGCCTTTTTTGGTTTGGTAAGTTTTAAGAAAGTCGTTAGTTGACCATTACAGATTTCGCACATTCATTGCAGCTAATCAAACAAATTTGCGGCAAAAAATAAAACAATAACTTTTTTTTATAGTAAAGGTAGCCCTCCTACAGCACGGCAACCTACAACACGATTTCGCTCTAACACGATAAGATAAATTGCGGGAACCCTCGTATAACACTGCAACCTGTAACACAGTTTCGCTCTAACACGATAAAAAATTTGCGAAAACCTTTGTTACAACACTGTACTTCTACAGCACTAGATAACATGATTTTTGTTAAAACTAAATTACCTTAAAATAATGACGGGCAGGAATAATGAACTATAGTGGCTTTACATGAAAATGTATAAACAAATTATAATTTATTCATTTATAACTCTATAAAATTACAAGAAGGCCTAAGCTTAGCCGAAAATCTTGAATCATTTTTCCTGAATGCAGACCCTTCCGCTGAAAGAAGCCGAAAATTCAAAAGGGAGCTGCAAAATTGTCTATCTCCATACCATGAATCTACAATGACCTTATAAGAACCAGCAAATAAACCATAATTACAGATTTTTTAAAGAGGATAGAAGGTGCACAAAATCTAAATGAAGAAAAAGGTTCTGAAAGTATAGCTGATATCCTTTAACCGAAAAAAGGTTTTCGTTTGATTGTGCTGAGCAGTGATGAGGAAGAAATTTATTAAATTAAGGTCGCATTAAATGAAAATAATATTTTTCTTGTTTCTTTTCATTTTGTGTTATACATACATTTATATTTTTAATAAAAATTAAGTTGCTTATATGGAATTTAATAAAAAAATGTTTGTTTTTAATGTTTTCAGAACCTAACCCCCCTTTTTTGAACTGTCTCTGGCTCTCATATAACACGGTTTCAGACAACACGGTATTTTCTTGGAACCTATCTACCGTGTTATAGGAGGGTTACCTGTATTCAGAATCTTGCTACTAGTCTTGTATTATATGCACTAATTTTCTGGAGCAGGATATGATCACCACCAACGACACGTTTAGCCTTCGAGCTGCAAAAGAGGACTGTAGCACTCTCAACCGACCAACCACCACAGTAAAACATTCCACATTTTTTTTAATTATTATTTCCAATGGCAAGTATTACAGGACAACAGATATCAAAAAGACAAAATTACAAAATTACAAGAACAAGATAGAAAAATGGCATCCGTTAATCCATCAACTTATGTCTGGCAATCCAATATCGCTCCCATAAAGAAACGGGAGGTAGAGCAGGGCAAGAAGCAAGGTGAAGCATGTCCATTTCTTCCTGGTTGTTACACAGGAGACAAAGAGGGTCGGGAGCCAAGTTAATTCTGTGGAGGTGCTTGCGAAGGCAATCATGGCCAGAAAAAAGCCGTAGCATTGCCACAGATTTACCTCTAGGCCACTCAGGGATATCATGGACATGGGCATACCAGGGCTTGTGATCGCTTCTAGCAGCAACAACCTGTGAGAAGGAACACCTGAGGGTATTTTTAACTATTGTCTTGATGGAATGGTAGGCCAAGTCCTGGTTGTTTAACTGTAAAACAGAAGCCCCCTTTTTCGCTAGGAAGTCAGCAACCTCGTTCCCTTCGATTCCGCAGTGGGCCGGGATCCACTGTAGGACAACTGTTTTATTATTGTTTGACAACGTTCCAGAAGGTTAACACAGTCATCAATACCTTTGGATCGATAGAAAAATGGGGAGTCAATAGCCTGAAGAGCTGCTCTTGAATCTGAGAGAATCACCACTCTTGAGAAATGGTCTAATCGGCTCTGAAGCTTGATAAGAGCCAAACGGATAGCTGAGATTTCCCCATCAAAAGCTGACATATGAGTACCAACAGGAGAGACAACTCACAATGAACATCGGCTCCAACGTGTACACAATCACTTGTTCTAGAGCCATCCGTATAGACCCTGAGACAATGTGAAACGGGGTAGAGGGTATTTATAGTTTCGTATGCCACTGATCTTAGGATTTTATCACTGTCCTCCGCTTTTAACACACTTTGGCTGAAGCCAAGACGGATAGAAAAGGTCTTGGCTTCGATGGGGTTACGAGGTAATAAAAATTGTTGAGCTCCAAAATCGATGTTTAGATGAGAAATAAGCGCGGTAACCCCCTGTACAAAGCCTCTCTGGGTCTTTCAAAAACATTTCACATAAATAAGCAGTTACCAAAACACACCAATAAAATATTAATAAATACTAATGTAACAAAAATTAAATCAGCAATAATGTTAATCAACAATATTTTTATTGTTAATTTTAAGAAGCTCTGAGTACCCGTGTTCCTTATACTGTAGCACTCTCAACCAACCAACCAACCACCATGGACAATCATCTATATATAAACAGCTCCGTGACTGACTGACTGACAGATAACACACAGACCAAACCGCTGAACCTAAAGGGCTAAATTTTGCATGGCGATTCTTCTTATAGTGTAAGGGTGTACTAAGAGAGATTTTTGAAAAATTCTTAGATTTTTTAAATTAAATTTTAAGCTGTTTTTGCAATTTTTTTTAAGTTTGCATTTAAAATAATGATTTGAGGGTTATAAAATTTATATCACGAGAAATATGATAAAAATTACTTTGAGATGGAAGTTTTTTAAGAATTTAATTCAAGTTAGTATGTTTTATAGATATTAAATTAAACCTATATATAAAACTGCAAGTGTGCTTCGCCATGACGATAAATAGGTCTCAAGGCCAAACTTTAAAATACTCTGGCGTAGATGTAAGCGAAAATTGTTTAAAATACGCTGGAGTAGATGTAAGCGAAAATTGTTTCTCCCACGGTCAGTTTTACTTAGCTTGCTCACGCGTAAGTTCGCGGACGAGCCTGGAAATATTAGTTCCGCCCAATGAAGAAACAAAAAATAAAAAATTGTTTCTAAGGAAATCCTCTAAAAAGCAATTTCATTATTTTTCATTGGAATTATCCTAAAAAGTACTCCGTAGCGAAGCACGGGTATTCAGCTAGTCTTATATACATAAGCAGCTATTTTAAATCCCCAATGAAATATTAATAAACACTAATGTAAAAGAATATCAATTTAAATCAACAATAATTGTAATCAATAATTTTTTATTGATAATTTTTAGAAGCTGTGTGTTCCTGTGTTGCTTTATTCGGCAAGTTTCATAGAGCAACAAATAATTTAACCTACTGTTATTCCCATCGTTCTGCCAAAACGCCTTTTCTCCTACCGTTGGAACGAACGGAAACAAGCTGACCTTTGATTATTGGCAGCTGCTATTATTTGGTTAAAACAAAAAGTTTTTCAATTTCATTAACTGATGTCACGCTACGAAAAAATTTTTGATGCATCACAGCAGGAGCATTCGGATTGTGAAGGAACTGATAGTTTCTACGTCGTAATTCATCATCCATCAACAAAAAATCAGAGTAATATAAACATTTTTATCTCCAGCATTTTAAAGCTTCTTAATTAAAGAAAAAAGAAATTAGTTCATACCAGCGCTGAAAATATTATATGGATTATTAAGGAATTCTAACATGTAACTTTTGAGCGCTTTAAAGAAATGAGGAATCCCGTATATATTACCCCATACCCTATATATATATATATATATATATATATATATATATATATATATATATATATATATATATATATATATATATATATATATATATATATATATATATATATATATATATTGATATTGCTAGGAACGTAAACTGCAATTAACTAAATTTAATTAGGGTTAAAATTAGGCAAATTACCTTTAAACGGTAATTTACCGTTAGAGATTCTAGTGTTTTTCAAATTCAGGAAGTAGCGTTGTTTTTTAATGCAGCGGAGAATTCACAAGACCAGAAGGTCCTCAATAATTAATTGTCTAAGGGCCTGTTCACACAGCAGTCCGGTAGCGGAAGCGTTAAAGTATTTAAATATATTTAACCAATGACAAACCTCCAAAAGATTAGCAACGAAATTTGTAATGCCTATGATTGGTTTATTTCCGTTTCAGCGCCATCTTTCCTTTTACGCTTCCGCTACCAGACTCCTATGTGAACAGGCCATAACGCGCACTCGGATTGACGCAATCATCGAATGTTCGAAATCACGCGAGTGGGACTCACGCATGCCACAAGATGCTTCGCCCGCGTAATTGCAGCGAGCGAAAAAGAACAAAGTATTAATTAGAGTTGTCCGCCGTTGGGTAAGGTCATGTCTCGTGGGGCTGAGAGATGATGGAAAATTGCGATTTAGCTGTGTTGATTAGGTATTTAATTAATGTTAATAAAGAAGTCCTCAGATTTTATTTAAATAGTCTTCCTTTGCCACAGGCCTTTGTTCAATAACTGCCATTACCGCGAACCGCGTAAATTGAATCTAAGGAAACAATCCATGGAGAAAATAGAATGCTGATGAAGTTGGATTTTTACTCCACCTACCGATAAATTTATTCATGCATAATTTATTGTAAAATAGTGTTAACGGGAAATTAGCGTATGGGAAAAAGCAAACTGCGTGAAACCGAAACAGCTTAAATTGAGTATCGCGTAAAGCGAGGAATGAGTATATATATATATATATATATATATATATATATATATATATAATACGATTTTCTGAATTTTATCTTACCTAAAAAGAGTCGTTCAAACAGATAAAATACTATAGCATAATATAGTTGCACCCTAATTTAAAGATCCATAATTATTAAATATATTTTATGATTTAAAAACACAAGAAAAAAAAACCCGTGAAGTAAAGACATAATGACAATTTTTTTTTAATTTCGGGATTATTTCAATGTTGATTATTTATGTAATAATTTTAAAGTAATTTTTCAAAACTTTCTTAAAGTGTAGCTGACATTTGGTGAATCATTTTAGTAGCTTTAAGGAAAGAATTTTTTTTTCATATTCTTATTTATAGATTGCCAAGTATGATAAGTAAAATGGAAAAAAAATCTGAAAAGAGTGTAATAATAATAAAAAAAGATAAAATACGCTTGAATGAGAATTTATCTTAAAAATCAAGCATCAGTGCACTCGTTTGGATAAATATTAGACGAATGAAAAGTCCTACTTTTCTAATCTTAAAGATACTCTCTGTTTTTGATTGCAAATTGACCATCCCTTGTAATATTTTTAAAAAAACACAGACTGGCGCGAAAATATCGGGGAAAAATATTAACAAGAATGAAATATTTCTATTATATAGAAAAAGAAAGGTTTCAATTGAGTGTTTCTGGAAAATAGATCATTCATTTCTTTAATATCATACGCCTAATATTTATGACAAAACAGTTTCATTTACTTTCGATTATACGCTCAAGATATATCAGTAGCTCCGGTATTCACTTTTGAGTTGTATTAGGGAAAAATGTGATACAAAGGTATATAAACAACTTTATTCGATTTACTGTGTCAAATGTACTCTTGTCAAATGTTTAGCAATCTTAACTTACAGTCTCTAGTCCCTCGTAACCAGTACCCCGAAACAAACATTTGAAGTCCTTAACAGTAACCCCCCCCCCTACAATAAATTGAATTGTTACCTCCGAAAGGATTTTCTTCTAAATAGGTATGTTTATTTTCTCTTGGGATTGTACTGGTCATTTTCAAAGCAATCAGCAAGACAAAAAAGCACTCCTTGTTCGTGATCTAAATTTTTGTACTGAAGAGGTGGCATTGTATTTTCCTTTCTATACTGAGCATTTGTTTTTGCAACTTGAAAGCAAAAAGCGATTTATATTGATATTTTACATGATGACGAAAGAAGGTATTTAATGCCGTAGTTATAAGGGCTAAGGTAACTTCGAAAATTACGGCGACCACGGCTTTCGCCTATATGTCCTGTCAGACTAAAGACCGGACGCTACGTAGCAATTCCTGTATACGCAGACGAAGGTTACTTTCCTAAGTTCGGAGCAGTTCACTTTTATAGGCCTGGGCGCCGGCCAGACAGTACAGATCTGCCGACAATTGGGCAACTGTGGGCCCCTAAAAGCTATACTCAAAACAAAATTGCGCAAATCTGTGAGTATTCTAATATACTTTCCATATGAATGTGGACTCGAGGTAGCCTAGTGGTAGCGCGTCGGTATTCGGTGCTGAGGATGCTCGGATCGAATCCCGACAAGCACCATTCAACACCTCCTTGTCTAAGCCGGATATGGGCACGTTAAATCCGTAGACCAGAAAGTTCCTCCATGAGGTCAGAGAGGGTGGAAGAGGGTACGATTCCCCAGATGTCGCCGCTGGGGGGGCAGTCAAAATTGAGGTGGCACTTGGCTAAATCGGACTCCGACCTTTGCGGTTCTATTATAAACAGGGGCCGCATTCCTCAGCCCGCTAGCCTATATGGATCTGGTCTGGAATAATTCTGGCCAAGGGGCATTAGAAACAACAACAGCGACATATGAATGTAAGCTTTATCCTTTTTTACGTTTATTTTTATTTTTTCTATCGTGGCAGGTATATTGTCTTGGGGACATTGATCGATCCACATCTAGAATTTGTTGGTTACCTTATTATGGGACCACCATATAAGTGAGCCAATACTGCTCCTTATGAGGGGACAGCATGGGGACGTCCATGCCTTATGTGGGATCCGAACCCGAGCCCACACTTATACTGAAGCCCGAGACGCTAACCACTATACAATGAGGGTGGTTTGCTTTATCCTCTTTCCGTTTACTGAAACTGCAGAACACCTTGCTGATGACCGCAGTGTAAGCAGTTTTCAAATGTTTATTGAACTTTACAGAAGGTTTTTTTTTAAGAATAAGAGGATTCCTTTTATTTAATTAAAACGCAAATTCAAAGCGCATGAAACAGAAGAGAACTGGTTATTCTTCGCGTCTTAATACGGGTGAGCGTCCTGCAAGGGTTAATAACACTACAAAATCTTTTGATAATATATCATTGCGCGTTTCAATGTTTACACTGATTGCGGTCATAAAAGTGATGTGTACGTTAAGGTTGTGAAAGAAGTATGCTTTTCGTGTGGGTTTGTTTTATTAATTCGATGAATGATTTTAGTATCTAGCTGCTTAAAACCGGATAATTCAGTGAAGAATACCGAAAATGATGAGCTTTATTACAGGTCAGTTGAACTCTCGGAACACATTATCAAGCATACTTTTTCAACTAAAATCACGAGATCTGTCCAACTTGATTTATATGTCTGTATGTAGCAAGAGTAAGTAAACTTATCTATATGACTTACAAGTAACTACAGGAAAGGTCCAATTTTATAAGTTCAAATGATCTTATTAATATAGGAGTAACCGGATATTCAGCTTTAATGAAAAAATCGATATACATAAAAAAGCATTGATTTCGAATGGTAAAGACGACAAAACTACTAATAAAATTATGGGAAGCGACTTCACTCCTTTTTATGACTGAAACCGAAAGGTGAGGTTTACGCTATTGGTTGCTGATGCCACGAAGAGAAAAAAATGTACAAACGACTAGGTTTACCCGTACAGCAAAGCTTACTTACATTCTGTTTGATAATTATCAGCATTTATGGAACTGTAAATCAGGGGCTTCCAACCCTTTTCCTGCGTCGACCCCTTTTAAAAGAATGATTTTCTTCATCGACCCCCTCACATTTTCTCTATAGTATACAGCATACTACATAATTACTTTACATTATTACAGCTTTGTACATTTGGCCATAAAAACAGTTCTAATTGTAATATCGACTTCTTTTTTTAAAAAGATTCCTTACATTACATTATTTAAAATTAAATCATAATAAAAAATTGAGTTTTTTGGAGGTTTTAAAGAGATCTCTCCCCTTAAGGTCCAGCGAATTTCTCCAGTTATGCAAATAAAAGCCGACGGCGGCATTCGAGACATATACAAAAGCGTCATG
Source organism: Dolomedes plantarius (assembly GCA_907164885.2). Lineage (NCBI taxonomy): Eukaryota > Metazoa > Arthropoda > Arachnida > Araneae > Dolomedidae > Dolomedes > Dolomedes plantarius. The sequence goes on along the minus strand of OU015498.1, from coordinate 64,940,433 downwards.
ACTTCAACTTTAGATGCGTGGATCACACCACCCTATGCAAATCTGTATTTATACATATTAAAACGGATATTAGTATCTAATAATTACATTCCTAAAAATTTAAATTTTAAACCAGAAAAATTTATTATCGACCCCCGATAGACCGCTGGAGTACTATAGACCCTTTTTAAACTTCCATCGACCGACCCCATGGGGAATCTCTGCTGTAAATAGTAGACAAATGTTCTCCAGAGGTTAAAATTGAGGTGAGTGAATCCAATAGGGTTAGTACATGGCAGCCTTAAGAAGCTAATATTTATCATTTATTACAGAATAACAGTTTTTTTCAATGGGGTGACACAATATATGTTTTGGGACGCAGTGCTGAAATAGGAGACTAGAGTGAGATTAAAATCAGAAAGAAATGAACAACAGTAAAAACGCCTCCGTGTCCCAGTGCAAAACCAGACAAATATTGCATTAACTATAGTATTTCTGTTTATCAATTTATTAATGAATTCCCATGTGTAGTAAAAATTACAAATTACTTGGTACATTTGTAAGCAGTTTATTGGAAATAGTATGCAGTTAAAGTATGCATTAAAACAGATGTATGTGTTACTAGCTGAATACCCGTGCTTCGCTACGGAGTACATTCAAATTAATTACAACTGTCAATATATGCAATTAATGCCAATATATATATATACATATACACACACACACACACACATATAATAAATACAACGGTCAATATATGCAATTAATTTGAATGTTTAATATCCATAAAACATACTAATTTGAATTAAATTCTTAAAAAACTTCCATCTCAATTAGTCTAGTGGTTAAATTATATATCTTTTACCGTATTTTAATATTTTTTTGTCAATTTATTTCGTTGTTATGCACGTATCACAAAAAGAAAAGAAACCACGTGATCACCATTTAATAAATTAAATTCTAAAAATTAAACTTTAAAAATTCACCAAAATTCAGAAAATGGAGATAAAGATTCGAAAAAGATTTCATTTTAAAGAAATTTTTATGAACTTTCTCGTGATATAAATTTTATAACATTCAGATAAGATTATTATTTTAAATGCAAACTTTAAAAAAGTTACAAAAACATTAAAAATTTAATTTTAAAAAATCTAAAACGAATTTTCAAAAATCTTTCTTAGTGCATTCCTACACTCTAAGAAGAATCGCCATGCAAAATTTCAGTCCTTTAGGTCCAGCGGTTTGGTCTGTGCATTATCTGTCAGTCAGTCAGTCAGTCAGTCAGTCACGGTACTGTTTTATATATATAGATAATATATTTTTAACTATAAATAAAAATTTACCAATGAAGTTTATTAAAAAATAGGGTGCTGCAAGAAAAATTGCCAATTCCTAGAAGCCATTATTAAAAATGGTTGAAAACCCTTCATTTTACAGCTTAAGGAGGTCGAGGTATGTTGGTTTCCTGACAGCAAGATTTCTGTGGCGGGAGGTCAAACTTCCAGGGAACTGAATCCGAATGATTGACGACCTCCTCTTGGCAACTTAAGAGACCGAATTTTGCGGTAAAATAATAATATTAATAATAATAATAATTAGCGTCCTTTAAAACCTCCTAAATTCAGAGGTGTAATTCCCCAAGCCTGTTAAGTATAGGGTTATTCGACCTGTTTGCATTTTCGGTCTGTTCTTTTTTTCCAAGACGATGACGGTTGACTCCGAGCTGGAGATTATTGTTGTTCCTCTTTTCTATGGGCAGTTTTTGCTGCGAATGCTAGTGTAATAAAGGCAGTGATTCAATAAATACCAGTAAAAGAGTTTGTCTACGTAGAAATTTCCACTCGCCCTACATAACATTGTAATGACAATGGAAACAGGCGTCGCAGTTTCGACGGGATTTTTTTTTCTTGAATTTAATTCAGTTAGGGCCCTCCTCAGCGCATTGACTACCGGACGGTCCTTAAAATATAAAATATTATGATTTTTTTGAAATTGAATAACAATAGAATTGATATTTGAGTAACCGTTCAAAAGTTATACAATGAGAAAAATAAATATAATACAATAAATAAAATGAAAAAAAAATAGCATCGAATTTTTGTTATGGATCATATCATTGTTAAAAACTATGTTAAGGCTAAAGACATAATCGGAATCTTCAGTTTCACAGTTTGAAAAGTGGGAAAAACCAACTTTCTTAAAAGTTTTCTACAATTATTTGATTTTAACTGAAACTTCTATTAACATTTTAATTATTTCAAGTTAATTGTGGGGGGGGGGGCGCCGCTACGCCTATGCCAGAAATAATCTATGAAATAACCTAGATTAATAAGTTAGTGAAGAAAAATTAGTACACTATTGCCGTTGGAGCTAATAGAGTATTATAGGAAGCCGTTATGCTTTCATTAAGCTCGTTAGCGCTATATCAGAAAATGAACTAGGAGTGTAAAGCATACGTGTCTCTGAAAAACTGGAATGGCAGATAGCAGGATGATTGAAAATTTTATCTTATTTGTTGTGTAGCGTTTCATATGAGGTTTTCCATTCTTATCTACGTTCACTACTTTTGGGGATTTTATTTTCTATTTCTGACTCTCTTAATTAGAAATTAAAAATCATACCAGTAAAATTTTATGCTCTAGAGAACAGAAATATTAAAAATTTGAAAATAATTCATATAAAATAAATGTATAAGCAGTGCTTGATTTCTAGAAATAAAGGTGCCGGAACTGTAACCTTTCGGGGTGTGTGTGTGTGGGGGGGGGATTCCAAATTTTATGTATATATATATATACAGAGTGTCCATAATTAAACTTCCCTACTTAAAAGTTATCTACAGTCGATACTATTGTTCAGAAAGTTATGAAATTTTGTGTAGGACATATTGAAGGGATTGGAATTTGTTTGAGCGAATAAAAAAATCAGTTCAAATTTCACAACAAGAGGGCGTTTTTTGATAAATTACACATTTACGACTGGTTCTTTACTTAAGATTTCACCATCATTTTATCCATAAGTCACCCTAGCACAATAACTCATACTCATTAAATTTCACAATCTTTAAAGTGGTTGTAAAGTCAATCGGAAACTTGTTCGATAACTAATTTTCGGACAAAATATTTGAAGGAAAAGAAGAAACAAATATGCAAATTAATTTTTGTCAACGTAGAGCAGAAGCTGTTATAAAACCTAGAAACTTTCATGGAGATTTTGTTTTCAGCGTGCTTGCGATTGCTAATCAGAATGTCATCGTTACGATTACCAGATCGAGCTTTGTTAGTTGTAACAGACCTCAACCCATACGACTTTTGTCTTTGAGGGCATGTGAAACATCTAGTCAGTCTTGATAAACCAAGAACTATACCTGATCTGAAAGACAGCATTTTACGACATGTTCTCAGCATTTCCCCGGACACACTGCGGTCAACAGTAGAACATGCTATCTTACGATTTCATATGGTAGCTGAAAATGATGGCCATCTTGTTGAACATGTCTTGTTGTAATAAATTTTTGTAACAATAGTAAATGTTGGCTAAATGTGTAATTCATCAAAAAACGTCCTCTGGTGGTGAAATTTTGAACGAATTTTTTTATTCGCTCAAACAAATTCCCATCCCTTCAATATGTCCTACACAAAATTTCATAATTTTCTGAACAATAGTTTCGACTGTAGACAACTTTAAAGTATAGAAGTTTAATTATGGACACCCTGTATATATAATTGGCCAGGCTCACTCACTAACAACAGAGTAATATGTGATTAAATAAATGTTTTTAACCATCATAATTTTTCTTTCCTGAAGAGAGGTACCGAAACGCCGTTCCGGCGCGTTCCGCCTCAAATCGAGCGCCCTGCGTATAAGTAACAAATTTTAATTTAAATTCATATTTGAAATTTAAATTTCACATTTAGCCTGTTATGGACTAGCATAAAATGACATGTTTTTAATTTTTTTTAACATCGGCAACCGTCATCAATAGATATTCAAATTCAAAATCCTACCAATAAAATTTCTTGATTTAGAACAGAAACAGGTTTTTTTTTAAAATTAATATTGTCGGTAAAACATGTAGGTAATAATGACAGATTTTTGTTTAAATTTTACATCTAGTCTGTTACAAACTAACACGAATTCACGTCTTATCATTTTAATGAGCATCGGAAAATCGTTCAGATAGATTCAAGATTAAAAAATGTCGAGAGGGAAAAAAAACTGAATTTAATTTACATATATTCATAAAGTTTAATATTACGTTCAGTTTCTCATAGACAGACATAAACTGACACGCTTCTCATTCGATTTAACGTCGCGCAGTCGCAGACGAAAGTGAAAGTTTTCTCCCCTTCCTGTTTAGATTAGACATTAGCACCTTTTTTAGGTCTGTCAGTTATTGGGTTACCGCGTGCGATCCCGCTTCCGCCTGGAACTTGCGCTCTCAATACAGAGAGATAGCATTATCAAAACAGAGTTAATGCCCGCTCTTGCAATTCTAATCGGTCAAGCGCTTTTTTTTTATTACTATTATTCTAATCCTTTCTAAATGTTCGGCTCGACGCAAATATTTTTTTAAGCGGTTCTCCGCCTAATGAGGCGTCACTCTCCCGGCGGTTATGCACCAGTTCTCCACAGGTTTTTTTTTTTTTTTTAATATATATATATATATTATGCGGTTCTAATGAACCGGAATAGGATGCAAATGGTTTCGCACTAATAACATGTTTGGATTGTTTTTCGAAAACTTTCTAATGGACGTGTCGTTTTCTCACCGGATGGTGCGATTTCGGGTTTCTTTGATAAATGATATTTCGCTTCGTGTTTAAATGATGTTTCTCGGAATGTGGATGAGGTATTCATTTCGGGAATCTCATGTTCTACATTTCGGGCATTTTCTATTTGACTTCAGTTTGACTGGCAAAATACATACTGTTTGGGTACTTAAATTTCTGCATAAGGTTCAGTATCACTTATAAATAAAACTCCAAACTCCTAAATATTACTAGGGGATCCCAGGTGATCCTTTGTACTAACCCTATTGGATTCTCTCACCTCAGTGTTAAACCTATGGAGAAAATGTGTCTGCTATTGACAGCTACATAAATGCTGATAATCCAATAAAAATGGTATTTTCAGATAGCCTGAACTTCTCTGCACCTTGCAACAGGATTCATTTTATAAATTTCATACAGGAATTGACGAACGTTTAAAACACACTATACCAGATTTTTACCCAAATAATTTAAATTTTAAAATATTACTAGCATTTTTTCTCAAAAACGAAAAATGCCCCAAAGTGTAAAATTTCTTTCTCTATTACGGAGTGCAATTTAAAAAAATAAATAAATCCAAATCAGCAATCCTTGGACTAATTTTCTCCGTAGGTTAACATTGAGGTGAGCGAATCCAATAGGGTAAGTACACAGCAGTTTTAAAAACTCAATGTAACATTCGAAGATGCCTTTCCTTGCTCATATCTGCTCGAAAGTCCATATAAATTAAAGAACCCGGTTGAAGCCGCAACAAAAGTCTTTCTTGGTTCATGATCAGTAATTTACAAAAGGGTATTCAGTTGCCTCAGATCACTGTGCATCCAGGCCTGCATCTTTTGTTGATATAAATGCTGAGAGGTGAAACTTTCTGATTTATGACTTGTTCACTATATGGTGGCTAGCGAGACAAGCTACCATCACATGAGACTGGTTTCTAATCCGTTATAAGGCAGGGCTGCTTCGGTATCATTCCCTAATAGGGAGCATCCCTTCATTTAGTGATCAATGGGTTCCTGCACTATAAAAACGAAATGTTGTTTTCGGCATATTACTAAAATGGGAGCTTAACTAGAAGGGTAAGAAGGTTTTAAGATATAAAAGTAGGATACGCAAAATAGGTAAACCTGCTACCTAGAATCATTATACCTTGAAAAAAAAGGTAGTTTTTTTAACCTGAAGCAACATTTCGTTTCCACAGTGTGATGTTTAAGGACAAATACCCAGAAGAAAAGAGCCTTCCCTGGCGAAAAAGAAAAAAAGAATTTCCGATGTATGCCCAGGTCGTAAAATTGATATTTATTGGGAGTTGAAAAAGTACGTATGCTTGATAATGTGCTCCAAGAATACACCTGAAATAAAACTTATATTTTAGGTGTTCTACACTAAATTATAGGGTTTTAAACAGATAGACACTAAAATCATTCATCGAATTAATAAAACAAGTCCAAACAAAAAGCACACTTCTTTCACAACTTTAACGTACGCGTCACTTTTATGACCGTAATCGGTGTAAACATTGAAACGCGCAGTGATGTATTATCAAAAGATTTTTATAGTGTTATTAACCCCTGCAGGACGCGCACCCATGTTAAACTTTTGAAAGGGACATATAATCCAGCTTTTGAAAGGGACATATAATCTAACTTTTGAAAGGGACTTATAATCCAACAAGATATGCCCTCCCTCATGTTATTGAACCTTAATCATGGGGTGTATGATCAACTAAAAGGTACGATGTACGAGATATTTTTGTCACGTGAGTATAACGTGACTTGAACTGCGTCTATGTCCTTTTTTTTTTACCTCTGAAAATATTTTGTCGGTTCGCTTTCGAACAAATTTGAAAACACCGCCATGTTATCTACTACGCTTCATGAAACGTAATGAGAAGACGATTTGGATTAGAGGACATGCGTGCAAGTGGAACTCATGACAGTGCATTAAGATTTAGAGCAGGGATGACCGCAGTTATATGTGACAGTTTAGGTTTTTTTTTTCTTTCTTTTCTGCCTTACCTCCCGTCTTTTCCTTGAAGACAGTTTACTCCGGGTCAACTGTGAATCTTAGGTCAACTGTGAATCACTCTTGGATACATCTAATTTAGGAATAATTCCAGGAATATTCGCACAGTTACTCAGCGAATGAGTGACATTAAGTCTAGAATCGTAAGAGGTCTAATCGTGTATTTTTCGAGCGGAAGACTTTTAAATTGGGAGGAAAAATGAATCTCGAAAAGTTCCGTTAAAGTGTGGCTTTAGCTGCAATTTTTGTTTTTAACATAATGCTGTTCATTGAAAAATACGATAATTGCAAACATGAATTTAAAATGATTTTTTTAAATTGCAGAATATTTGTTTCTTGAATTTTACAAGAGGTACCCGTTCAAAAAAAAAATTTTTTTTTATTTGAGGGGGTGGGGTATATCTGTTAAAAGGAAATCTACGTTAAACCTCTGTTACTGTATCAAGCTGAAAAAACGAACAACTGAAATCGACTCCGCAGTTCTTCTTCAACCATAGGACACAGGAAATAGTGTAAACAAACAACCTGAGCAGGTTGTTGGTGCTCTTAGTTGGATGAGACAAAGGACGGGTGGCTAGAATCTTCCCTTTGGCACAAAATATACTCCCTTAATAGCCGGTCAAAATATCCTAAAAATATTCAGGAAATTTTTTTTAGTTCATCAGTTAAAGTGTTTTAATATTTGATAACTCATTAATAGGGTAAATAATTAATAAAAAGTTTAATGCTTTGTCGAGGATAAAAATCCAACACAATATATCGATAAAAGAAAATACGAGAATCTACATGTTATTTAATCAGAATGCAAATGATTTTTCTGAAAGGCATAATCTGGCATCTTGTGAAAAAACGACTAATTCAAATTGTATGCGCAAAGTTGAAAGAGGCAAAAAGAAATGTGTGGTTAAAACCTGTCATAAAGCACTAACTCTCCAACAGGGTCCTCGGAAAAAAAAAAATCAAAACAGAGAGACAAAATGTTTGTTTTATTTCGTTAGTTAGTCTGAAACTAAAATAAATTACTGTTTAAATGTAAAGCTTTTAATAACTCATTCTGTGCTTTATCAATGATAAAATTTCAGCATAAAATTTCTAGAAAAGTGAGAAAACAAAATGTTTCGTCTTATATGGCACCATCAGTTATAATCCAATAAAAATGGTATTTTCAGATAGTCCGAACTTTTCAGCACCTTACAACAGGATTCATTTTATAAATTTCGTCCACCAAAGGAATTTAGGAGCGTTTCAAACAGACTAAACTAGATTTCCCCCCCAAAAAATTTAAATTTTCAAATATTATTTGCATTTTTTAAAAAAAAGAAAAATGCCCCAAGGCGTAAAATGTTTTTCTCTATTACGGAGTACAATATTTTTAAAAAATTTCAAATCCAAGTCAGCAACCCTTGAACAAAATTTTCTCCATATTTATTAACATTGAGGTGAATGAATCCAACAGGGTTAGTATACAGCAGCCTTAAAGCCACAACAAAGCATAAAAATAGCAACTAGTTGCAAGCTTACGTTCTGTTGGAGAATTTTAAAAGCCATCGTTTACTACTGCCCTCTACACGTTTCTTGTAAGTGATGAACTTCGATATTGGAAATATTGCATAGTTTCAAAACTCTCTAACATTTTCTGAATGGATTGTCAGGGACCGTCAGAAAATATAAAATAATCCCATTATGAACACTTTCAGGTCATGGACTTTCTCGATGAACCTCTCCAAATTTTATTTCAAATTTTAACCTAGAAAGTTAAAAAATTCTGCGTTCTCAAATTCATAGACAAATGAATTAATATAACGAGTATAATATAGGTATTTTTCCATGTAAATAAATATACCCTCGAGCAGAATATAAAGTTTCTACATGACATTTTTCAGCAAAATACACTTTTCCTTGAAGCTATTTCTTTAATGGTTATTTATTATAATTTTTTAGAGCATATAAATAAATGACTTTCCATCAAATTCATTTCAGATATGAGGCGTTGAAAGGCAAAGTGGTGTAAGTCACTTTTTCAACTTTTTTAATTTGAGGGCAAATATGTAATCTCCATGTTCAATTTATAGTGGAATTGTGAATAGTTATTATTTGCAGTGTTGTAATAATTGTTATGAATTAAAATTTGTTCAATTTATGGTGGAATTTTTTGTAGATTTTGCAGTTAAACTCTTTGACTTACACCACTTGACTTACTGACTTACACCACTTTGCCTTTCACCGCCTCATATGACTTTTCGTAGAGGTATATGGCATGGACTTTGGATCTTTTTTCTTTCGCTTTAGAGGTACAGAAATCTAAAAATTTCATACATCATAATGTACGATAATAAAAGAGTTTTGACAGTAAATGAGCCTTAAATAGTAATTATTTTCATCAGTTTCTTAGGAGACAAAAGCTGAGTGTATGTTTTCTTTGAATTGATCCCATAAATTATTAGCTCTTAGTGAATAAAGAAAAATAGATTTAAGTGCACTGTAATCAATTTCCTGGTATTTTTTTTTATTACTGATATTGAAAACATGTCATTATAAAAAAAAATATTACCCGCTGAAGGAATTACATTTCAGATCACTACGAGGAAAAATTTAAAATAATTTGACAATTTACCTAAGAATATAAACGGATAAAAAAGACAGTTAAAAAAAAGAGACTTTTCTGCATGAATAAAGACCTTTTATACTGAAATGATTTTGCAGATTAAAAAAAAAGAGCACTATAATTTTATTCAAAGATCTTAAATTTAAAATAAACGATTTTAATTACTGTTCTTAATATCGCAATTTACCGAAACTATTACATTCTAATATTAAAATTTTTCTCTTTTTGTACTGTCAATTTTGAGAAAATGCTTTCAGCTAGAAATTAGCATGCTATTTACATGAAACTCCTGCGGGATACTGAAACAAAAACACAAAGCTTCTTAATCCACAACTTATTTATTGCGGATTTATTATTGTTAATTATTTTCTTTTGTGAAATTTATATGTCGCATGTTTTTTGTTTAAGATTCAGCATAGCATAGGACTTTCTTCCTTGTTAACACCTTTTGACTTAAAGCCAGTAATGTCTGGGATATCAGACATGCAACTATAGATCACGTGGATATCTATTGTGTTATTAACGAAATGCTGCTTTTGAAATTTACTTCAGATAGTGACTTCTCTCTGGCCTTCAAAGTTAGACATTCTTTCCTTCTCCTTACAACAAAATGGGATGAGATAGTTGAGAAACAAATACAAGCGTTTCTACGCAATATACCCTGAGACGACAGTGATGTATTATTTCACCATTGATTCCACGGAAAACAAATCCCCTTTTATTTGGCTTAGAGCGGCGTAGAGCGACATTTCGGAACAGAAACATTTTTCTGTCAGAAAATGAAAACCTTTTTGCTTCATACAAAAAAAAATAAATAAATAAAAGCTTTTCTCAGCAGACGGTTTGCTTCAATGAAACTTGAAATTGACCCTTAATTTTTCGCCTAAACCTAATAATGCATAAACTACGAAGTGCAATTAAAATACCAATGACTAATAAACTCACGGCCTGAATTTATTGGAATTTGTTTTATTTTGTTTATCTTTATATCAAGGGTACCTTTTCCTTATTAGTTAGGTATCACTGTGTCACAACAGAAGATATAATTCAGTTTGTCTGTGTTGTTGTTGTGTCTAATGCCTTCTGGCCGGTAGTTTCAGACCAGGGCCATATAGACTAGTGGGCTGAAGTGTACGGGTCCGGTTTATATATGAGACCGGTTATATATTATACGGTCCACAAGGGTCGGAGTTCGTCTTAGCTTGTTGCTCCCTCAATTTTGACTGAGCACCCCCCCCCCCCAGGGGCGACATCAGAGGGGGGATCGCACCCTCTCTGACCTCATAGAGGAACTTCCCTGTCTACTGGTTTAACGTGCCCATATCCGGTCTAGACACGGAGGTATTTAATGACGCTTGTCGGGATTCGATCCGAGCACCCTCGGCACCGAAAGCCGGCGCGCCACCACAAGGCTACCTCGAGCCCAGTTTGTCTGTTAATCAGATCAGTGAAATAATTGCTGAGTTCTATAACAGACGAAAATAAAATTCAGCTTTTCAGTATTATATATACTGCATAAATTATCATGTGCTGATGATCATCAGCCAAGCAAAACTGTTTTAAAAATAGTTGCGGCATCGTTAATAAATACATAAAGTCTGAAAAAATATTGACACTCTATATGTCTTGATCACGCAAAGGAGGATTATGAAAGGAAAATCGATACATGTATATTATGGAAAATAAAGCTTTGGATCATAAGCTTTGGAAAACGTATTTGTCCTTAAATATGCCGCATTAGTTTACATTCACGGAAACCGCATATATTGTGCCATTCATAGGAAAAACTTTCAAGAAGTCCGACAACGATGAGGAAATCGGGCTTGTAGGTTTTCGATAGTTTATATCGATTATGTTAAGTTTTGTTTTGAAAATGCGGGTCACTTGTCAGTCAAGAGTTGTCGTGTGGGTGAATCAGCCCCATTCCCTTGTGTCACCTCAATTTTGACCAAGCACCCCCCCCCCCCAAGGGGTGACATCTGGGGGGGTTGTACCTTCTCCTACCCTGTCTGACTCCATAGAAAGACTTTCTAGTCTGTAGATTTAATATCTTCGTGTCTAATCCCATATCCGCTTTAGGCACGAAAGTATTTAACGGCTTTCGTTGGAATTCAAACTGAGCAAGCCTAACGCGCTGCCACTAGGCTTCCTTGGGCCCGATTGCGTAAGTAAAAGGGAGTTAAATGCCTTACTTGTGAAATGAAGGGAAATCTGAAGAAATACAACTTTTGACCTGAAATTTGAGCAAAATTGAAAAGTAGAGATAAAGTATCTGGGAATAACAACTATAAAATATCATATAAAATATCAAAGATGCGGGATCTTACTTTCGTGGCGGGAGAAAATGACGTCATAAGAGACCTAATTTGTAACACCTACCAATGATCGTTATTGTCATTTACAAACATACATTCCGATTACGTCCTTACTGTACGGAGAAAGTTTCACGCACCCCCAAGACTTACAATCATGATCAAAATTTCTGAGAATTATGGTTAAACAACTAAGCCTGAAATACATACATGAAGAAATGGTGATTCTTAATACCCAGAATTCCTCAGTACAGTTTAATTAAAGTATTTGTTAGGCTATCATGTAAAAATAGGATACCCTTGAAGCTGACCTTGAAGAAGTATGTGTACAGAATGTGTAAAAACACATTGTATATTATGAACCCTTACCTTCTGAAATAAACCTTTTCGAGAAATTCACGTCAATTTTTTTTCCAAACGATCTTAGGACGTATTTATATCGAGAAATGAGTAATTTTTCCTGAGAGTAAAATACCGCTCTGATGAACGGAATTTTAATCAATGCAAACCTAAAAATATGCACTGCTTTTTAGCGTATAATTGGTCTGGAAAATCGAGAAAAATTAAAAACATCTCTTTTGGATGAAAAAATAAAATATATACTTGAAAATTCACTTGAAAAATGTGGGAAAAGTTATGCAATTTCGGGGGACCTAAAACAACTTTTTTTTTTCCAAGAGAGAGAGAGAGAGACGGGAGTCATTTAGCATCAAAGTGCTGCAGGAAAAAAAACTCGCACTATGCAGAGAGAATGCTGTCATTTACCTTAATGAAGAGTAAGGAAATGCCAAACTAAAAAACAGAAAACAAAAAGAAAACATTGTTAGGCAAATGAACTCTAAAAGGGCTATCTAAAATTCAGTTTATAAGATTTAGTTTACTCGTATTACTTCCCGACATTCATGCTATCGTTTTAGACTGATATAGCACTTGTTACCTAACAGCTAATGGCTTTACGGCAACTTTGACGTCATACATCTGATAAATGGGGTTTTTCATTTATTTTCTCCATGGTTTATTATTTTTCCTTTCCAGTGTATTTTATACAAATATGTGTTAATGTTATCTTACTTGCTTGTATAAATACCGCTCAAGTTACCGCAAAGGTGCCCCTAGCAGCATACACAGTCGGACTGACGAGCTAGTGAGATTTGTGTGTTAGAAGTCTCTGTGTGAGATTATTTTGGCTATACAAATGTTCTGAGTTTATTGCTTTTAATATTTTTAACGTTTATTGAAGTTCTGAATAAACTTTATATTTTTAACTTAAGTCTTGCTTATTCATGAACACACCCCATGCCAGATAATTGCAGACTCTGTCATATTTCCATCCTCCGTCACAAACATGACAAAGAAAGGACATAAAAAAACAAATAAAATTATACCGTATTATTTTTGACGTCAACATTATTTTGTATTTATTTATTTTTATTTATTATTTCTTTTTTTATCACCAAGAGCTGATTTTTTCTTAACAGTAGTAGAACATTTTAATGTGTCACAGTGGATTATGCTACGAAACAATCTTTCGTAATACACTCACTCTTACAAGTTCACTATAACTTATAACAGATTCCTTATTTTGAAACGCATAGAAATAATGCTCGGACAAGCATGCAGTGTCCAGTTGACCCACTGCTGTACACCTCATTTTCAAAAGAGAAAAATACGGTAATAACTACCACTATTTCTAAAAAAACTTAACATTATTGCGCATTCACTCTGCGTGTAGCCGACAAGTTATTGCACAATGTGGCTTCACAGAAAACAATCTCTCCCGCTCTTCCTAATTCAACGCATCAGTTAAACGGCGTTCCTAACTCCGTCCAATAAAGAAGCCAGCAAAATATATACGGAAGGTCAGTCTTTTCCCAGAGTTATTTATTCTAAGCTCATCCTGACGAGCTCGCCACATAATTCCGTCTAATCTGCAGAAAAGCTTGCTCGCAGAATTGAAATACGTGTTCTCGAGTGTTCCTTTATGTGAGTAATCTGTCGGAATGTTCTGCTAAGTCGAATGTCCTAGAAAATGGGGAATTGAAAGCACATAGGCGACAGGTGGAGACATAAAATGGGGTATTAACGACCGCAGCCATCCACGTTTATATCTCGTGTCCTCAGACACTTTTTTTTTAAAGAAAATATTTGTGCAAGACGAAAGGACCAGTTTTTTTTATGCAAAGTTTGGCCTGCATTTTAATGAATGTGAGAATCAGCAGTGTTTTGCAAATTGTTGTGAATTTCTGAAAAGTTCTAAATAAAACAGAAATTTACTTTTTCACTCCTTAAGTAACATACATAAAAAGAGTTTTATATAGCCAAAATATTTAGTACTTATATTGCCCAACTTTTACTTCTTTCTCTTTCAGGAATATGTTCAACAATTTTGGCAACTATTATGCTCAGAGAAAAAAGGGGATTTTTTTAAAAAAGAAATTTATTTATTGCTATGTTAAAAACATCGTTTTGCCCCTTTTACGCCCTCTGGTGTTGTTGTCGTTGCTTCTAATGCCTCCTGGCCTGAAGTATTCCAGACTAGGTCCATGTAGGCTAGCGGACTGAGTATTGCGGCTCCGGTTTATAATTGCACCACAAGGGTCAATTTAGCCAGTTTCCACCTCAATTTTGACCGAGCATCCCCCAGGGGCGGCATCTGGGGGATCGTACCCTCTCCCACCCTCTCTGACCTCATAGAAGTATTTTCCGGTCTACGGATTTAACGGGCCCATATCCGGCCTAGACACGGAGGTATTTAATGGCGATTGTCGGGAGTCGATCCGAGCACCCTCAGTGCCGAATGCCAACACGCGACCACTAGTCTACCTCGGGCCCTGTATTCCCTTTGTATCTTGTCAATAGCATTTAATGTACGGACTACATGAAAACAGTCGAAAGCTATCTAAGTATATATGTATTATATTACGTAATCCTAATTTTATAATAGTTCTAAAAATTAATTTTCATTTATAAATATGTAATTTTAATTATATAATTATTAGAGTATAAAATATTCTAATTTATGGATTTTTACTGCTAAAATCCATATTCACGCTTTCTACCCCGAGAGCATTCCCAAACTTTAAACGTGGTATTTTCCAACACCATGAATTTCATATTCGCCCTTTGTATTCTGAGCTCCTAAAGTTCATTTCTGCGTTTGCTGTGCACAAGTTGTTAAGTCCAAAATGGGCTAAAATGAGTTATCCAACCAAGCATGTTTGAAAAATCAAGGGCTAAGTCCAATACAGCTCAAGTGCAGAAAGCTAAGTCCAATTCCACTCCTAAATATTTTTAATTCATCAGGGAAAATTTGGGGTAATGTGAAACAAAATACAAACATGTTAGTGTTAAAGGGTTATGTCCCAATCAAGGACTTAACAATCTTCACTAAACAAACAAAAAAAATTTATTTTTAAAAAATAATTAAAAATTAAACTTAGAAAAACTGATTTTACAAAAGCCTTTTTTTTTTCAATCCCGTTTTTCTGAAAACTGCGATTTTGGACTAGACACTCTTTTCACTGCAAAAACAGATTTAATGGAACTATAGGAAAATTATTTAATATATAAAGAGCGAAAAATACACACAACTTAAGAAAATCATGAACACAGAAATTGAGCGGAAAAATATGTAATTCGATACTCGATATTTACTATTACAAAAGAAATTGCGTTTGCAGTAGCACAAGCTGTCGTTTGTGTTGCAGAACTGTAGGAACTAGTCAAAGAAAATAAACTAAAATGAGACAAGATCTAGAAAAACAGTCAAAACTGCGGAAGAGAAATTTCATGGTGTCATCTAAACTCGTCAAATTTAGATAAACGTGACATTAAAAAAAATTCAAACACACGCTGGACCAAAAGAAATCGTTGGCGTTAATTGTTACTTAGCTGAAGCACACACCGAAGACTGGAAATTTTCATAATCATCTACACAAAATTGTTAAACAACCCTATGAAACTTGAAAATATACAGTTCTTGTAATTAAATTTGACAGTCTCAATCGCGTTTTCTATCAGTGAGAGTGCAGGTATGAGAGATGATGCAATATCTTGCATTTAGTCATAAATCTGAGTTTCTAAATTTGGATGTTTTACTCAATTTTGAGAGTTGTAATATCAATGATAGTTCAGAGAGTCATCAATGGTTCCATTTGTGAACCATCACGATGTGATTACTAGGAATTATCAATGTTGTAATAACGTTGAATTACCGATGTTGTAATGTCAATGATATTTCCGTTTTGCATCAGTAAGTGTGCATGTATGGGAGAAGATGAAATACCCTGCATTTAGTTATGAATCTGAGTCTTCAGCATTTTTTATTTTTTACCCATTTCAGAGAGAGGTAATTTAAAATTTCAGACGGTGTTTTGTTAGTCAGATAGATTTTCATGTCGATTTCTATAGTATACACATGAAACATATTCGAGATTCGCTCAAAAAGTGATTAACATAATTGTAACAAATGTAATAAAATGCAAGTCAAAGCCTTTTTGCCGCAAAATTTCACACCCGTTTTCGAGAGGCTGTTTCATTGGGAACATTAAGGTTAAGAACGACGAAAATTTTTTTTGAATGCTAACCATTCTCTGTAAGTAAAAAATATATTGAACTCTCCACGCGAAAAGATACAGATGATTTAAATATGAAAGCTAAAGGCAGGCTTTCGAGGAGTTGTCTCCTCTTAGTCGTGGTCAAAATTCACCCCCCCCCTTTTTTTTTTCTAGACGTGACGTCACATTGGGCGCCTGTATCGTATAGGGGCCTGTGGTTGTGGGAAATGAAATTTCCAATCTAAGTAATACCTAGCTGATGTCTCTGATTTCATTTTGCCACAGCCTACTGAAAGCACTCTTTATATATCGCTCACTCTTTTTAACAATGTCATATCTAAAAAAACATGATTTTTCAGAAGAGTGATTTGAAAGTTTATAATTGCATTGAAATGTATTGAAAATAAATTTTAATTCTGCTCTCTAGCGGCTAAATATTGAGCGGTGAGATATGACCTTGCAGGGGTATACTACTCTTTCAGGACATTCTGAAAACAGGCATAACTAAAAATCGCCGATTTTTGAGATATGACGTTGTTGAAAGCAATGAGCGATATGTTCATTGCTTTTAGTATGTTTTTGTTCGCCTCCAAAATTCTAGTTTGGCTTTGCGATATTTAGCTTCGAAAATTCCAGTACCGATTTTATTCTTTTCGATCGGAGGTTAAAGTGGGGTATGTTCCATCCCGCTAGGTACTCTTAAAACACATTACCTTACTTTACCTTAGAAAGTTTTCATTTTGAAATTTTATTAGATTTTAAGGAATTTTATAATTACATCGCAACGCATGGGTTTTATTTCCCATTATTTATGTTTTAGTTTCATCAGTGTGTTCCGGTCTCGTCACTTGACTCAGTTCTAAATTTCGGGACCGCCTTGTTGAATGGCCAGAACTCTCGCCTTTTATCTGAGAACTAATGGCGTCATAGCCAATCATCTGGGCATTTGTAATAAATAAATAAATAATTACAAGATAAAAAGAACTTTTTATATACCATGTTTTTAAATTTTCTGTTCAATCATATAAACTCGACAATTCTATATATTAATAAATACTTTTCAAAATTTTTTGATGAATTATCCCATCAACTTGAAAGAAAATGAAGTTAGTTGGAAGTTAACTTGCGTTTAACTTTTCGTTCCCGTCTCGGTCGATAGATGGCTGCACCAGTCTACAAAACAATATTAACTGAAAAAGAATTCAATTATGCTTAAAGATGGCTAAAAGTATTAAAATAATGCATTGCCATCGTGTTCTGAGCTATTCTAAAAGTTTCAAATGTCTAGCTAGTCGGGAAGTTAGTTAAAAACCGATTTCAAGATTTGTACCGGACAAACACACACACACACACACACACACAAACTAACAAACAAGAAAGCGAGTTAATAAAAACATGGTAATAAATAAATAGTTTTATCAATACACCACACGATTAGCGGAGCTTATCCCTCGATGGAACCTTGGGCCATAAAATCTAATCCAACCAACCAGCCTGAAAGCACTCTCAACTCCATCTATCACAATGGGTTCGTTGTGGCAAGGGCAATTATTATCCTCGGGCTGATTTTCTTAAATCCAATTTAATCGATACTAGAATCTTGAGAATTATTTACTCTGTTAGGTCTCTTTATGACATCTAACTCGTGTTAGGGCCTGTTCACATAGCGTCCGTCAGCGTCCGCGTTACTCGTATTGACATACTTTAAACCAATCAGAGGCCTTAACAATTTCGTTGCTAATCGTTTTGAGGTTTGTAATTGGTTAAATATATTTCAATACGAATAACGCCGACGCTTACGGATTTTGTGTGAACAGGCCCCTTATGGTTCACCTTCTGGCTGGATTTATTCCATCTCACTTTTTGTGACGTCACATTTTAGCAGTTTAAAAGCAGAAGGGGCTCAAATAACGAGGAGAAATGCGGAAGTTGTACGTGTGATTGGCTGAGAGAGCAGCGATTCCCGCTAACAGCTGAGCAGATTAAATTACCAATGACATCTGACAGCGTTTTTCTTAAAGAGCTGTTTGAAGTTCGCTGGAAGGTACGGCGGGGCGGTGTTTCTAGCTTGTTAAAAAAAAAAAAAAAAAAAAAGAAAAAAAAAGAAGAGAGGAATCTAAAGTTTGATAGATTGGCTGTTATCGATAACGTTTGCAGATTGCATTTAAAGAATTGGTTGACGACGTTGTAACTAGCTTTGTGGAAGCTTCAAAAATTGGTTTTGTAGTACCAAGTGTCACAGTTGTAACTCCATATGCCTCATAGGATGTTATTTTCTAAAAAGAATAAAATCTGATAGTTTAGCCAATAGCCCACTACCCTCTAAGCAGTCATTTAAAAAGAAGACGCGAACTTTGAAGGACTATGTTATAACTTTTAAGAAAAAATGATTCTGAACAGGGCCACCGTCAGCTGAGCCAGGGTCCGGGGCAAAATAATAAAGCGGGGCCCATACCCACTCAATATTTGAACATTGTATACATCTTTTTTTGTCAACTCTTATTTTAACCGGGCCCCCGGAAGCCCGGGTCCCGGGGATCCCCCCCCCCTTCCCCACCCTGACGGCGGGCCTGATTCTGAACATGATAGTTCGGAGAACTCAGAATTTATTTTTGAAAGTTCTTGCTTTCTGAGAAACATTTCTTAAACTCACTGTATTGAAAAGATTGTAACCAGTGAACTATACAACCCCCGACGGTTTATTTCTAATGCGGGGGTACTTGTCCTGAAACGTTCGGACGTTAAACAGCGGTAATTTTTTTGATTACTTTTTATCTGGAAGCACAATACAGGTGAGTCAACATTGCTCACTGGTGCCGTCTCACTATTGAAGGAGCTTCCCCTTTCCCTCAAGGGGTGAATCTGAAGGGTTCGTACCTTCTTCCAACCACTGACCTCATAGAAGGACTTTCCTATTTACGGTTATAATGTACCCATATTCGGCCTAGACAATACAGGCGAGTCAACGTTGCTCCCCGGGACCGTCTCGATATTGGCGGAGCTTCCCCTTTCGCCCAAGGGGTGTTCTGGCAGCCCAGCGGACCGATAGGGGGAGCGGATCTGAGCGTCTTCATAACATCGAACGTCAGAAACTGAACAGAGACATAACGGGACTGAACGATGGTAGAGAGAACTAGTATAAGCTTAGTGTGGAATGCCTTCGTTTAATTGTTAGTGTAGTTTTTAATTGTAACGTGTTCGTATTATATATATAATAGCCGTTGTCTCTGTATAACACTTCCGGGCTGTACTCATCTTTCAATTGAAGCCCTCAGTAAACAAACGGCCGGTTAGGCTTAATTTCAATTTCAGATGTGGATCAGAATTCTTTCTTACCTAAAAACTAATATCTTCTCCATCAAATCACGTTTGTTCAGCCTATATTGCTATAAAACATTCAGAACTAAAAAGAATTGGATGTTTTTAGCTGTATATTCAACAGTTTTTAAAAATCTGTTTACTTTTGCGATGAATTCTGAAAGTAAACAAACTTGAATGTGAATGAATCAAGTAGCTCAAGTATTCATATCGCATAGTGGGCTGTAAAAATATGGATGGCAGTCTACTACTCCAATCGCATGAAAAACTAAATTCTATTATGAAGTATTATGACGTCAAAATGACGGGTTGGATGGCAGTCTACTACTCCAATCGCATGAAAAACTAACTAAATAAAAAATAATGAAAGGGTTTGCTTTTACAAGGTGTGGATTAAATGCAATATTGTTAGATAATTCGGGATATTTTTTAACTTTCATATACATTTTCCATTATGACGTCATTATTAGTATTATGACGTCAAAATGGCGGGTTACCTTCTAGTGATTAAATGTTTGTTCAATTGTTAGTTGTAGATTAATTTCGAGTCTGATTTAAATGTCCGAACTACAGAATTGGAATTGAGAGTCAGTGGCCCTTAGCACGATTTCAGAAGGTAAGTTGAGTTTACTTACCTAATAATCGAAATAAGAAAGTAGGGTTTATAATCTCTACACAAGGGGTGAATCTGAAGGGTTCGTACCTTCTTCCAACCATTGACCTCATAGGACTTTCCGATTTACGTTTTTAATGTACCCATATTCGGTCTAAACACGAATGTATTGAATGTGTAGGGGATTTGAGCTGAGCACACTCCATCTGAAGCCCAATGCGCTACCACTAGGCTATCTCGAGCCCGCAACGCTCGGCGGTAAATCAATGTAGAGCTAAAATTAGTTGCCCATATTAAATTTTTCCCGGTAAATTCTTACAAGAGGCTGCTAATACAAGCAAAATAATGTAAAAGAATTGTTTAGCCAATTTTGTATAAACCGAAAATTAAAGGACCTAAATTAGTAAATATACCTTCGGAAGAAACAAACTTAGAAATTCGCTGTAATCAATTTATAAATGAGAATTTTTGAGCGTTTTTCTTTCCGTTCCATGCTATGTGTTTCTGTACTGACTAACTCAGCATTTCAAATTTGGTTGCATATAGCCAAATTAAATTAACTGATATTAGTAGACGTATTCGAACTCTTCATTAGGTTCCCATTAAATTTTTTCCCTCAAGTTAATTGCTACGTTCCTATATTACCGGCAGTACGACGTTAGGATTAATCCTACTTGAAAAGTCAATAAGTGTAAAAAAGGACCAAAGCTCCATCAACACTTATTTTCTTCAAGGGATTTTTAAAACAACTTTCCCGTATTTTGTGACACAATTTCGAGATTAGGTCACATTTGTAATAACGTTAAACATCCATCATGGTCTTGTAACGATAAAACCTTCTCTTTAAACACATCTCGGGAAATGTATCATCAAAACGTTATCCTCTGTTGAAAATGCCTGTTTTTTTTTTTCATGTCGTGACGGCTAAAGTCTGGTGAAGATTTGCATTTTCCCCATTTCACGCTTGACAACGCTATATAATTGATGTTGTAAATGAAGTTAACGGCTCTTAATATAGAACAACGGTCGTCTGCTTATCAAGGTAAAAACACATTTTTGCAGAGTTTCACTGTCATTTTACACATACGAGATTAAGAAGTATGCAGTGGTTTTCAAATATTCTGCTTCCATATTTATAAAAGACTGCGTGCATTAAAGAATATATATTATTTCATACTCAAGCAGATATCAATAAAACGCAGAAGTGTGAAATTAAAACCACCCGACTGAAAACTCAATAACTGTGAACCGTGACTTCCCAGTTACTCGGTTAGATTTTTCAAATTCTACGACGATCTGTGGGTTTACCAATCTTGTCATAAATGACATATGGAGGAAACACAATGGAAGAATTCCCGTAAATTTTTGTACATCTAAACCACTCCCTCCAAGAAATTCGCGAATAAATACCCAGTTAAATTTACTGAATAGTTTTCTACTTACAATTTTCGAAGACATTTATCATAATAATTTTCGAGTACTGCGTGAAACTAAACCCGCATTTCAATTGCACTTGAAGGAAACTTCCAAGAATTCCATACTCTAGATATATCAGATTTTGGTAACATTGTAACGTCGTCATCACGTGACGTCGTAGTTCATTTTCTCTATGATTACTTTTGTCACTGTCTTTTATGTTAACTCTCACTTATCGTTATGTACCATGTTTCCGGATAGAATGAAGCAGCTGCGAACAATATAAGGGAGTAGAGCGAGAACGTGATCTGCTGAAGTTGTTCCTCTTGACTGACTGCTGCTGGAGGTTATACATCGATGGTGTTAAATCGGCGTATACTAGGTTATCTCGCAGATCGGCAAACCCCATGTTGTGCTACGGGTAATTTTCCTCTCAGTGTATTTCTAATCTCATATTATTGAATTCCGTTTTCTACAGCTGAAAATAGACGTTAAAATATGCACGTGTAAAACTCTTATTAAATTGAATTGTTGAAAAAGAATAATTTTAAACCTTGGGGCGATAAACGCCAGGAACTTCATACGTTTTTTAAAAATTAACAACGGAAAATCTAAAATTGTAAAAACCTACTTTTTTTTCTTTTTATGGGGGGGGGGAGTAAACATCTAACTTCATGTATAAAAAACATAATTCAAAAATATTCATTTCCTAATCTGCGATTAGAAAATTATTACGAGGAAATTCCGCCATAATTAAACACGGGGATTGAAAATTTGCAATGTCAACTGATGCCAAAATTCACTATACCTCTAAAAAAATTAACCGAAATCAAGCCCGTCGTCACTTTGCTTTATAAATAAGCAGGCGAAAAATTCCGGGTTATTTACCATTTACGATATACAAGAGAATCCAATCGGTATTCCCTACTCAATACGATCATGACTTACTATTTTCGCAACTTTAACTTCCTTTAACAAGCTACTTTTAAAAAGATTACGCAATTTCTGTTCACAGACACACAAAAATAAATAAATAAATGAAAATTAAAAAAGCTCCCCATCTATAAATTGAATCCGAGACGCTCGTTAAGGCATCCTCAGATTAAAAACACCAGAATATGCCCGTTATCATCTGAGGATAAAAGAAAGAAAGGGGCGAACGAAGACAGGTGCAGAATCTTAAGGCTGCTGTGTACTAACCCTATTGGATTCGATCACCTCAATGCTAACCTATAGAGAAAATGTGTGTAAGGATTTGAGTTCAATTTTTTTTTCTTATTGAAAAATTGTACTGAGTAATGGAGAAAGAAATTTGACACTTTGGGGCATTTTCCGCTTTTTTTTTAAAATGCAAATAATATCTTAAAATTTAAATTATTCGGGGAAAACATCTGGTCTAGCATGTTTTAAACGCTCATAAATTCCTTTGGTGGACGAAATTTATAAAATGAATCCTGTTGCAAGATGCAGAAAAGTTCAGGCTATCTGAAAATACCATTTTTATTGGATTATCAGCATTTATGTAGCTGTAAATAGTAAACGAATTTTCTCCACAGTTTAATACTGATGTGAGCGAATCCAATAGGGTTAGTACACAGCAGCCTTAACTTCAGGTGGACAGGAAGTGGAAAAAAATGAACGTCCATTTTTAGAGAAGTGGGGAGGAGAAAATGAAACGTAACAAAACTTAAAAATTAATTTAATATTGCTAACGATCTATTTGTACAATTAGAGGGGTATTATCATCTACTCGACCCAGTACTCTAAGTCAGAGCTACCCCTAATCGCGAGAGCGTTTCTGTAATATTTCAGTGACATATTATTCTTTCGAAACAGATCTGACCAAACAGCCCTTTAAAGCAGTGGTGAGCTGCTTTAAACTGTAAAGAATGTAAACAGTAAAGACTGTGGGTCAAAAAAAATTTTTTTTTTTAAATTGGAGGAGGTCGCGGATAGTTTGAAGTAAATTCAGTGGCGTAGCAAGGGCGGTCTATCATGCCCCGGGAGCCACTCGAAGAGCGGAGCCAAATGGTCCAAGACAAACATTTTCTGGAAATTTTCAATTTGGGGCGCCAAAATGGTATCGTGG
>OU015498.1:64716754-64911754 GCA_907164885.2 Dolomedes plantarius | reverse complement strand
GCTAGTAACCTTTATAGAGTGGATGAAAAACAAGATATTCAGTGTTTGTGATATATTTAGTGTACGATACGATATTTAGTGTGTTACACGATATTTAGTGTTTTCGTACTCAGTAAACCCTTGAGTCAGTACGAAAACTAACCTGATTGAGTACTCGTATGCTTATTAAAGAGTGTATTGCTATTAATAAAGGTGTAATAATTTCTATTATTAAAATGATAAAAAGTAACAAAAGTGGTAATTATGCATCCCCTAGATCATTATTATTTCACTGCTATTACAGCAATTGATTTTCTGAGAGCGCACACCTTTAATTGAAATCTGTACACTCATTATATATATATATATATAAAACTTGATGTATAATTTTTATCTTATCGTCTTAAGGAAAATTAATGGAATTGCTTGCTAATATATCTGCCTCAGATAAACTGGTTCAAGCATATTTCAACTAGAAACTGAGAGAAACTGTTTGTAGGATAAATATTTAAAAGCATAAATATTTTTTCCTAAATAGCATAAATATTTCTATTTTCAAAATTTTCTGTGTAATTCTAAGTTTATTTTTTTCTAAAGTCCTAAAATTTAGAGCCAAGATATGTGCATTATTTTTCATGAAATTTTGTATATAATTCTTAACATATAGTACGCCCGTTTAGCCCACGTGAGAAGCGAAAGACCGTAGCGCTCCAAATATCAACAAATCAACAAATTTAATTTAAATTTATTAAAAATTCATAGCCTGAGTAAGTATCTATTTTATCGAAATTTAGTACTTAATTCTAACTCAATGAATTGTAAGAAATTTTGCTCAGAGTTGTGCAGAACAAACCCAAGAGTACTAATCGCTGTAAACGATTATTCATAGAAAAAAAAAGAACTAACAATGAGATCACTGGAAAAAGTGAATAAAATATTTATAATTCGAACAATGGCAATGGAGACAGCTTAATGTTGTCATTTCTTTTAATCAGTAAGATTTTTTTTTTTAAAATTGACTAATCGGGACTTGCCATAATTTACCAAAAATATGTATTAAGAATTTCTGTATACTCAATTTAGTTAGTTCATTTGAAATGATAGAAAATACATTTATAAATATTTTTGCATGTAGTGAACTGAGTTTAGTAAACATAATTTAGTATGTCAGAATTCGTAAAGCAATGAACTTAATAATTTAAGCTTAATTATGAAAATGCTCTTTCATAGTAATTTAATATTTCTTGAAAAGTAATTTGTTTCAAGATTTTATAGGAATATAAAAAATTTTCGATGTTGCAAACCGTAATCAATAGTAATCAATAACTTGACCAACAAGAGTAGACAAAAGAATGAACTTTTCGCATCCTTAAAGAATGCAAAAAAGTAAATATTAAAAACGTTAAGAATAGATATTTAAAATTCATATAATATTATACAAATTAATTTTCGACATTTAATATGTATAAACTGTTTATACAAAAACTCGTATCTTGCATCGAGATATAGTGAAAATTTTTGTATTAAATTTTTTACAGGCATTTAAATAATTTTCGATGTTGTGTAAACACTAATTAATAACAATCAATAACTGCGACCAACAAGAGTAAACAAGAAAAAAGATGAAATTTTTACATCCTTAAAGCACGAAAAAATAAATATTAAAAGCGGTAACAACATATATTTAAAAATGCATATAATATTATACAAATTAATTCTCGATATTTAATATGTATTAACTGTTTATTCAAAAACTTTTATCTTGAGACGAGATATGAAGAAAATTTTTGTATTAAATTTTTTGCACTTTAAATTTAAAAAAAAAAAAATTCTAATGGCACTTACCATTGTGAAAATCGTACCCCCACGAAAAATCGACAGCGGGGGACACCGAATGCGAACGGGCTAGAAAACTCACGCAGGTACCCAGCTCGGTAACTTTGAAGAAAACGGTAAATATCCAAAAAATTTCTCCCGATGCAGATCAACTTTATCAGCTGTTTTTTATCAACGGCGGGCACAGATTTTTATACTAGGCATGTTTCCGATTAAAAATCCCAGGATTCGTTCCACAGCGCTGGAAGCGAGTCGCGAGAGCGAAAACTAAAAAAGTATTCTGAACATTCCTCTTTTAAAACCTGTTACGCCAGCTGGGTTTGAAAACAGTGCGCATGCGCAGAGGAGTGACAGACTTCGCGATTAGAAGTTGCCACTTTTTGTTTATTAATGGAATGCGTTTGTTCTGTTTCGATTCGTTAATTTAACCAGAAAGGCGTATTGGTTGTGAGCAAATTAGAATAAAAATGGAAGAAATTTAATTACAGGCGAGTTTTAATAATTTCCTTTTTTTGCTGTTGTTTAATAATCAGATTATGATGATTACTGCAAGGAAAAGGGAATAATCGCAATGTTTATTTAACTTTAACTTGTTTCGAACCAAAATAATCCACAACAATGAACTAATTTCTATAACCTCGTTAATGTAAAATTAGAACGACTTGTTTCCGTACTTGATTTGATCGAAAATCAGTATGCCGAAAGAAAAAAAAATAGATTGGTGTTTCGAGTAAGTTGATATTAGTAATTTATTTTTAAATATATTTATATACATGTAATAAGATATATAGGGTAAAAAAAAATATTTAATGCTCAAATCATGCAGTTGTTAAAAGTTAACATATAACTGATTTCTTCTTTTAGCTCCATTATAAAATATTAAATTTTATGTAGATAATTAGAGTCAATTAAATCTAATAGAAACGAAAAATGTGATAAAACTAACTTTCTCTGAAATTTTTCTTTTGTGCTTTATTTTTAACAGAATTAATTGGTTTTTATTTTGTTTTATATGATATCATTTTAGTGTGTTTTATATCCTTCATTTTATTCTGTGCCGTAACATTTTATTTTAGCTTTTCATTTCCGAATCATAATTTTAGAAACCCTCTTGGGAATAGTGGAAAGTGTTAGTATTTCCTTGCAAAATTCTTTAAGCGTTAAATATGAAGACCCCACGGTACGTCTGTAAACCTCAAGGTTTACTTCTCTTTTCTTCAATGATGCTTTTAGGCCGTGTTTTGTTATCGGCGGAAATAATATTTCTACCCTATTAAAAATTACGCGCATTTAGTATTTAAGATAAATTATTCAAACCACATTTTTGTTAGAAATGATCTATGAAGGTTTATGATTCAGTACTGAATACAAGGACTTGCACGTGGTAAAATCTGAGATTCTATTTCTTTTTCTCCGAAGATGTTATTAAACAGTGCTTCCTAGCATATCATGGACATTCTATGCGCTTTTATTTAAAAAGGTTTTGTGTATAAAATATGCTTCCTTTCTAAAAAAATTTTCAAGAGTTATTTTGCCCTTTCATATTGTATGATAAACTTTATGGTAATTCTAGAAAATTTTTTTATCGTATTGGCCGCTGATTCAGAAATTTTGAACTCTGTGGTATCTATTAGTCATAACTCAGTGCCATACGGGGACTTCCTTTTCTCGAAGACTGTTTATAAAAATTAAATTTATTTTTAAATAAAATCAGTTATTATTATGCCTTATAGAACTGAATGAAAAAAAATTGTTCAGGTAGTCTCTTCAAACGAAACTACCACGGGTTATTACCGTAGGATTACTTGTCGTTGCTTACCTCTTTTTTTTTTAAATTATTTTATTTATTTATTTTAAATTAATTATTTATTTATTTATGTTTTGACGCATTTTGGTACTTTTCTGTTTAACTGCTACTAGGTTTTGCGCGCTGCCAAAATTATTACTCGCGACGGACTCTGAATTTTTTCTTTCCTGAGGACCGTTACTGAGGACCGTAATCTTACGTTAAAACCTGTGGCCGTATATTTCCATATATTATTTACAAGCTGATCGTACATAACGCATTTTTGAGGGTTAAATCTTACCCTTCCCGACGACGCCGAAATCGCGTTCTTTTTATTCTGTTAAGGCTGCTAAGTACTAACCCTAGTGGATTCGCTCACCTCAATGGTAACCTATGGAGAAAATTTGTCCAAGGATTGCTGACTTGGATTTAAAGATTTTTTTAAAAAATGTACTCCGTAGTAGAGAAAGAAATTTTACACCTTGGGGAATTTTACATGAAAAAAAATGCAAATAATATTTTAAAATTTTAATCATTCGGGGGAAAAAATCTGGTATAATGTGTTTTAAACGCTCATAAATTCCTTTGGTGGACGAAATTTATAAAAATCAATCCTGTTCCAAGGTGCAGAAAAGTTCAGGATATCTAAAAATACCATATTTATTAGATTATCACCATTTATGTAGCTGTAAATAGTAAAAAAATTTTATCCATAGGTTAACACTGAGGTGAGCGAATCAAATAGGGTTAGTACACAGCAGCCTTAATTTATGATCACGCTATTGTAGCGTCGCATTGAATTTTTAGAGTATATGAACAGCAGGAAACGTTATTTCCATGACGAAGGGATTTTGTTATGTATTTGAAAATGAGGAAACGTTATTTCACCAACTATGCTTCTAGGAAATACTGCTATATACACGAGGGTCATTTTTAAAGCAAGAACCGTTTTGCAATGGAGTATGAGAAACTTTAGTTATGAACGTATATTGTATCACAAACTAAAATATGAACATTTTTTCACTTTTCAACATAGTCACCATTAACATTTAAACATTTGTCAAGTCGTGTCACCAGCTTTTGCATCCTATCATCAAAGAACTCTGCCTCCGGACCGTTAAACCAGTTAGTAACAGTTTCTTTCAACCTGTCAACATTTTCCAAGCGCTTTCCACTAAGAAATTCCTTAAGTTTTGGAAACAGATGAAAGTCTGATGGTGCTAAGTCAGGACTGTATGGTGGTTGATCCAGTAATTCCCAATGAAAATTGTCAAAATCGACGGCGCGGACTGCTCTCTAGCGGCGTCGTTCTGCTTCACGACAAAGCTCGGCCTCACGTTGCGGCAAGAACAAAGACGCAACTGGATAATTTTCATTGAGAATTACTGGATCATCCACCATGCAGCCCTGACTTAGCACCATCAGACTTTCATCTGTTTCCAAAACTTAAGGAATTTCTTGGTGGAAAGCGCTTGGAAAATGATGACAGGTTGAAAGAAACTGTTACTAACTGGTTTAACGGTCCGGAGGCAGAGTTCTTTGATGATAGGATGCAAAAGCCGGTGACACGACTTGACAAATGTTTAAATGTTAAAGGTGACTATGTTGAAAAGTGAGAAAATGTTCATATTTTAGTTTGTGATACAATTTACGTTCATAACTTGAGTTTCTTTTACTCCATTACAAAACGGTTCTTACTTAAAAAATGACCCTCGTGTATATATATATATATATATATATATATATATATATATATATATATATATATATATATATATATATATATATATATATATATATATATATGTATATTTATTTATATATATATATATATATATATATATATATATATATATATATTTATATATATATATATATATATATATATATATATTTATATATATATATATATATATATATATATATATATATATATATTTATATATATATTTATATATATATATATATATATATATATATATATATATATATATATATATATATTTATATGTCGGATTTGGTTTTCCTTCTCGCCCATAATCAACGTTATCATTAATTACTTAGCAGTCGACGATGGTCCGGTGGCGAGACAATAAAGAATCCAATCTGAAAACACTGACAACTCCAGTATCATTTAATAAAATTTATTATATCTCTTAACGACTCTCAGCTCCATAACTTGATAAGATTGCTTCCCATTCCTTCTCAAAAATACGTTCCGCCGAGCGGCACGTCTTTACCGTTTCCTATCTCTCCATGGCTCTAAACTAACTTCTTTGTTCTTAAGCTTTTAACTAACGCGCAACTACGCTCATTACTTATTCATGTCGTCATAACGGATGTTATTTTTGCTGACCTAAACACTTCCTTTCTTAGCGCCAAACTGCAAGGCTATGCGTCTACTTAAAATCCTCCCTGTGGTTATTCAAAGATTGAATCAAGCCGACCCATTAATTCTATTTTCACTGCAATGCATTACGCCGCTTATTTGAACTCCCAGACTTGTAGGATTAGCAATTATATATTCATATAATTGCTAATCCTATACTTTATAATTAAAATCCCATTTTAAGGTCGCGCGATCGCCGCCCGCCCCCCCCCCCATATTTTAGCCTCACACACACACACACACACACACACACACATATATATATATATATATATATATATATATATATATATATATATATATATATATATATATATATACATATGTGTGTGTATATATATATAAATATATATATATATATATATATATATATATATATATATGTATATATATATATATATATATATATATATATATGTATATATATGTACATACATACATATATATATATATATATTATATTCATCCCCATATGATATTTTTGTAACTTTAACTTTTCTCAAATTCTTTCAACGAGCTTATAGGGAGTATATTTCTCTACTACATAACGGGATTATTTATTTGGCTTAAATTCTTTCAAATGGCGTAACAAGGAGTAGATAGTGACCTAAATATAACCACTTTTTTCAACTGCACCTGCAAATAACTCCCTTTATCAGCTGCCACAATTAAACACGTTTGAATGATTACAAGGTGGAAAAATGCTTTTTTTTTCCCATTTAGGTCTGCAAGATATCTGCCTGCTTGTATTTCTTATCAGCAATAAATACTTCTTTCTTTGACAGAAACATGAAAAGAAATGTTTTTTGTATTGACAGAAAATAGAATTATCAGGATGTCTCAATATTCAAACAGGTATTTTTTCGACATTTTAAGTCCACGAGTTTATTAGGTCTCTGATGATAAGATGGACGTATTTGGAAAGCCCTTATTATCTGTTTTGTCCGAACACTATCTTTTGCCGCTTATAGCCCAGTTTGAAAAATTCGCTCAGTGTGACAGAAGCACATACAGTGTACTCTTGATTGTCCGTGTTTGGAATTATCCGTGCAGTAAAATTCTGAAATAGTTCCCAATAATATCTACAAATATTCTTCGCCTTACGACCGATATAAGGACCGAGACACGGGTCGTAAGTTGAATTGGTCGTAGGTCGAGTTTCAAATTTTTTTTTGTATATGTACATACATATATTTTTTACTTTCATACATACAAACGTAATTTTAAATACACTGTATTTAGAAGACATAAATTATTCTTCGTCATCACTACTTATTATGTTAGTAAAATCCATTGTTTCAGAATTTGCGACTGAAGATACGTTGCAAGTTTTTTTTAACAAAGTTATCCAAGGTAGTTTGAACAGCTTGCGTCTTCTTTTCCTTTGTATATTGTCTGGTAGCAAGCCAGATTTTCCCGAATACGACAATTTACACTTGTGAATATTTCTTCATTCGGATCCACTGCTTCTAATTGTCGTAGTCCTTAATTAATATAACGAAAAGCTGAAGCCATTTCTGAAGCCAGTGAAGTTTTATTTGATTTATCGTGCGGATTTCGAAATTATTGCATCATACATTTTAATTATTGCGTCATACATTTTTGCAGTATTGCAGAATAATGCATCATAGTTTTTAATAATTATGTAAAACATATAAGTATGTACTGTTCATTCAAGGAACAATGTTTTTGAGAAAAATAGTAATTTTTTTAAATTAAAAAATTTCGGTCGTAAGCCGAGGAATACCTGTACTTCATTTATTGAAAACTGTATGCAAATTTCTTCTGACATACATGTATAAACAACGAGAGTTTTAAAAAACAGTTTTCCCATTTATCGAGAATATTTTTTATTTGGTTAAGAATACCATAATGTACTGAAATTACATTTCTTTAATATCCCGGGATTCCAAATACAGTGATATCAAATCATGTTATGAAAATTCATGGTGATATCAAAAACATATCATAGATTCGGTAAAAGAAATGAAAAAAATTTGCTGATTACATACATAAATGAAATTAATAAAATAGAAAAGCATATGTAATATTATATTTTGAAAATTCAGTAGAACCTTGTTTATCCGGACTAACTGGGACCATTGGCAATCCGGATAATCGGAAATGCAGGTAATATGGGTAATAAGCAAAAGAAAAAAATCCTTAACTAAGCAGACTTACCGTTTATTACAGTAAAAATATGTTTTGTAACAAAATTACATAGCATTGTTCACAAGACATTAAAAAATATAAAAATAACTTTTCACATCATTTCTTAACAAATAAATTGTAAGTCTAGTAGAGCTTTCTTAAACTCAACAAAAAGCATTTTATTACCATAATTTATTGTACAATCTATGCAGGAATTGTACATTGAATCACACTAAAAACCGAATATTTGGCGTACTCGTAGTTACGTTCTTGCTATCATAAGTTAAAAATTATTATCTAATGTGGACATTAAATAAAAATAAAGTCTACAAATCTGATCCGGATCAACGAGGTTTAACTGTACAATAAAATTTAATGGAAATCGGTTTATCCGGGTTTTTCTTTTTTTCCCCAATTCTTCGTACAACTGCTCCCCTCCCTGGTAAGAGTGAGTACATTGCATCATCGAAATATGTCGTAATCGTAACCTGTCCTGCCAACATTTTCGGTGAAATCAAGATTACTCTACGATAAAATACACCGGTCTAATAGAAAACTGATATTTCCTGATATCTAGAGGAACATATCTCCTGTCATTATAATTTGTTCACAAATTTTCCCTCCGAGCAATAACTGACAGGTAAATATTTCATTTTATATGTATTACATCAGTTTATGCGCTCTGCCGCTTGCTGAAAGTTGATTCATAGAGCATTAAATATATGAAAAGATGTCGTCATTCAACCCGTTATGTATGGCTTTGGAAAAGCTGTATATATTTTATAATACAGTTTAGCCTAACGTTATAGAGAGCTTTTCATGTCATGAGTCTTATTTGAAGAAAAATTAAAGACGAAGAGAAAAAAGGAAAAAAGTATAAAAGCAAATAAAACAATAGATTCTGCCCAATACCGAGGGGAAAATATATAGTTTTATGTCATTATTTTTTTTTGGGGGGGGTGTCTTTTTATTTTCTTATTAATTAATTAATATATATATATATATATTAATTAATTAATTAATATATATATATATATATATATATATATATGACGGGCTTCGTTTCACGCCCGTTATATTAAACGAGGTTGTCCGCACTCCTCTTAAACTTGTGTTGCAGTCGATGGTGGTCCGATGGCGTAGTGGAAGGCAGTCCAATAATCAGGAAACACACATCAGTTCGATTTAACCAAATTTATTTCTCCATCTATTAAAAACCACTGGTCCAAAGAAGCGCACATCGTAGCGCCCGCCCTACTCAAACGCGGAGCAGCTCTAAGGTGTGTCTGCTGTCATTCAAAAATCATCTCTGTCTGCTTAACTTACCTATTGTCTTAAACGCTCCAAATATCATTGCGCATGCTTATGACGTTTACACCGAAGATGGGGAATGGGCGGGAGCTAAGTTTGATACTATTTTTAGACTCTTTCTGGTTCTTCTCAAAAAGGGAATTTGCCTTCTCGCGGCGCGTTTCGAAATACGATAATTAATGATATTTAATGCTAGCAATTTGATTATTCTGAAACCCCCTGTAAATTGTTTAATTATTATTCTTTTTCCAATTAATTCTTAGCACACACACACACACACACACATATATATATATATATATATATATATATATATATATATATATATATATATATATATATATATATATATATATAATTTATTTATTTTGAGGAGGGGGAGGGGGGAAGTCCGGTTTTTACAACAACTCGGATATAAATAGGAAAAGTTTTGGTCCCTTCGGGCTTATCAGTGAATTTGTCTGTTTCTCAGCTAAAAAAAAATAATAATAATGCAAAACATTTTTTTTTCATGATCAGTTCTACCAGCTTAAATATATGGGTGATTATAAAAATACCGAAAGGTAAACTCCCCATTGCTTAACACGGGATTGAAGATTTGCGAGGTCAAATGGTTCGCTAAGTCTCCTATTCAAGATATCGCCGCTGTCTTAATCCAGCGACAGTGGAATTTCGTAAACGACCGGAATTTCCTGGTAGACGAGAAAACACATTCCGTAACGACTCGGCTTATAATTCGATTTTAAAATTTTGCAAACGCTTGAAGAGTTTAATCCACGTTTCCTCATCGTCTGGTTCCACGTTTTCTATGCGTCATACATTCCGTAGACTACAACTCCCCAGTAAATTATACCTCTTCCTAGAAGTTGCTTAAATTTTACATTTTCATCCGCTTTGCATTGCTGAAATCAATGTTCCACAATTAAAACTTCCGAGCAATTCTATTAAAAAATGCTCTGCAAAATAATATCCTCAAAACTTTGGAGTTGTGCTTCGAAGCTCTCTCATTTGCATCGGATACATTTAAACATTTGTGAGTAGGACATTGAATTTATATCGACCCCATTAACACACTTTTAATGGCCCTCCCCAAAGAATTCCGAGTCTAGTCGGAGATGTCCCCAGGGAACAGTCATGTGCACTAAGAAAGCGGAACACCGCCCCTCGTCCTAAATATTGATTAAAAATATGATCGTTTCAGTTGATTTCTTTTAATCCCGTTTTTTTTTTCTTTTTTTAACTTTTTTTTCGGGGCAAGTTCTGTGTTTAGTACGAGAAGGTTTCACTTTCATTTTATATTCAGAAATATTTTCCCATACACTAACACGTAATTTTTTTTATTCGGGAAAAAGAAATGATGCATTTACATAAGTGTGGGCAGCTGTGTGTTTTGTGTACACGTATGTATGTACACACACAGGGTCGCGTCAACCCCAGGAAAAATAGGGATGTGCCTGGGGCCCGCTGAAAAGAGGGGCCCACGCAGAGGTATTTGTGTCATTTCTGCATAAAATAAATAAATCCACTGGCTGCGACTTCTAAATTTAATTTTAAAAAATATACCAATAATAATATTACTTCTGAGAATTTGAATTTTATAATCACAAACAAATTTATAACCATATTTCCTAACGTCAGAATAATTATGAGTTTTTTAAATGTATATACACTCATGGACAAAAAAATTAGCGCACCAAGAAGGAGTCGTCAAAATGAAACGAAATTTTACATACGTAATGACTACTTTGATATAAGTAAATGATAAGAAAATCAAAGAAAAAGGATAATTTATTTCAGAGAAAAAGGCAAAAGAACGGATGAGTTAATACTCCGTCGGACCCCCTCTAGCGCGAATGCACGATGCGATACGATCGGGCATTGAGTCATACAAGTTCTGTATGATGTCTTGAGACATTTCGTTCCATATTTGCTGTAACCTTGCCTCTAGTTCGTTCAAACTCGTGGGATGCCCAACTCGTCGTCCCAAATGATCTCAGATATGCTCGATTGGAGACAAATCTGGGGATCGGGCAGGCCAAGGAAGGGTAGTAACAGTACGGAGACAGTCTTGTGACACCTTTGCCGTATGAGGCCGAGCATTGTCTTGTTGAAAATGGCTCCTGGGAGCCGTTGCATGAGTGGCAACACATGTGGTTGCAGGATTTCATGAACATACCGCTGGGCTGTCATGGTGCCACGGAACAATATTAGGGGTGACCGTGTATTGTAGGCAATGGCACCCCATACCATCACACCAGCTGTGGGAGCGATGTGTCGCTGTACAGCAAAGGCAGGATTGAAGCGTTCACCACGAGCTCTCCACACACGAACACGATTGTCATCACTGCCGAGATTGAATCTGGATTCGTCGCTAAAGACGACCTGGTTCCATTCCGCTGCAGTCCAGTTTCCTCGTGCGCTGCAAAACTCCAAACGGAAGCGTCGATGGGTGGGCGTCAAGGGCAGCACACTTAATGGGCGCCGCGATACCAACTGTCATTCAGCCAGGCGCCTTCGTATGGTTCGAGAAGACACAGAGGCCCCTAGTGAAGGTGCTACCTGTGCCTGGATGGCGGCCGATGAAGCAGTTGGCTGTACGCGTGCATTTCTTACGATGTGGCGGTCTTCTCGACGACTGGTCTGTCGAGGGCGTCCTGAGCCTGGTCTTCGTGTACATGACATCTCTCGGGTCCACTGGTTCCAACACCTCCTCACAACACAATCAGAGCGGCCTAATTGACGAGCTACTCGCCTAGCTGACCACCCAGCTTCCATCATCCCGACGATTCTCCCCCTCTCAAACTGCGACAACTGCTTATATTGTCTTCGAACACGGCGTAATGGCATGTCTATCTCAGCTCTTCCTTTGTAAATGATTCAGCACACTCAAACAAGCTTTGGTTACCTGTTTTATACTCCACAGAGTACGATGTTCAACGCCCTCTACCGGCTATACGTAATGCGCAATCACGCTGCATTTCTAATCATTTGCATATCTCCCCGACAAGTACCTTCATTGCAAGTTTCGTTACGATCCCGCAATTATTTCTTGGTGCGCTAATTTTTTGTCCATGAGTGTATTTAACCTACAATGGTAATAAAATTAACCATTCCTAAATATTACAGTTTATAAGTAAACCAAGATAATTATAAACCACTATATTCACTATATAAAGATATTCTTTCTCCAATAGAGCCAATAATATCTGTAGGCAATGGTTCATTATATTTCAATTTATATTCTTTATCTTAAATTAGAAATGCCTGTAACATCTTACATAAGAATTTCTTCCATGGTTATTCTTGACTTTGGTCCAATTTTGAATTTTATACAGAGCAGTGGTTCCCAACCGGTGGTCCGCGGACCACTGGCAGCCCCAGAGAACCCAAGAAGTGATCCACGAGGTCAGGAATGATTTTAAACTAATTTTTTTGTCCATGAGTGTATATATACTAGTATATGAATACCCGTGCTTCTCTACGGAGTACATTTAAATTAATTACAACGGAAAATGTATGCAATTAATGCCAAAAGAACAAAAGAATATATTTAAAAAAATCGTAACGGATATTTTTATAGACAAAATAATGTAGAAGAAAATATTCAAATTAAATCTAATAGAATATACAAAAGAATATAGTACAGTTAATAAAG
Source organism: Dolomedes plantarius (assembly GCA_907164885.2). Taxonomy (NCBI): domain Eukaryota; kingdom Metazoa; phylum Arthropoda; class Arachnida; order Araneae; family Dolomedidae; genus Dolomedes; species Dolomedes plantarius. Next base: position 64,898,647 of record OU015498.1, on the reverse strand, counting down.
TACAGTTAGAGGAACATTTCTTTTACTGTATTTTAATATTTTTTTGGATAATGTCCAATCGTATGCCACATTAGAAAGAAAAAAAATATTTTTTTGTCAATTTATTTCATTTTTATGCACGTGACGCAAAATTAGTTTAAAGTATCTCAAAAAGAAAAGAAACCAAGTGATCAGAATTTAATAAATTAAATTCTAAAAATTAATCTTTAAAAATTCACCAAAAATCAGAAAATGGAGGTAAAGATTCGAAATAGATTTCATTTTAAAGGAATTTTTTTATCTTTCAGGTGATATAAATTTTATAACCTTCATATTAATATTTTAAATGCAAACTTAAAAGAATGTTACAAAAATAGCTTAAAAATTTAATTTTTAAAAATCTAAGAGGAATTCTTCAAAATCTTTCCTAGTGTACCCCTACACTATAGGAAGAATCACCATGCAAAATTTCAATACTTTAGGTCCAGCGATTTGGTCTGTGCGTTATCTGTCAGTCAGTTAGTCAATTACGGAATTGTTTTATGTATATGTAGATACATGACCAAATATATATATATATATATATATATATATATATACCTCTTATACCGTAAAAAATAAATTAACTATTCGGAGATTTTAAATGAAATAAAGAGCACGTAGTTTCTCAACTATTGAAATTCTTGCTTTTTTTATCTATTCATTTATTTTTAACAAGAAATTAAACTGTTAGTGTCTATCTCCAGAAAGATAAAATAATTTTTTCGAAAAATTAAAATTTTGAAAAACTGATTTTTTTAAAAACTGCTCTTACATTAGGAAAAAAAAAACCTATTAATTTTTTTTTTTTTGGGGGGGGGGCGATGCAAGGTAGCGATACGAACACAGTAGCAAAGTATTTTTATTATTAAAAGAGAACGTTATTATTATTATTAATAACATTATTCGTAAACTATATCAATAATATAATTAGCAAATGATAAAATTATTATAACTTTTATTCTATTATTTTATTAATTATTATTAGCCAAAGTATTTTTAGTATTAATCGTACAAATTGCCGTTATTAATATTCATTGTTATTATCATTGTTTTTATATTTAATTATTATTTGGGCCTTTCCAAACTGCTTTGCACTGCAAGAGATTGATTAGTCAATATGAACCAAACTTCATTCGTGCCGCATCTTCCCCATACATTTCATTTTGTTGGGGAAATCCTCTGCAAAAACATGTTTCAGGTGAAATAAAACTAATAAGAAAATGGAAAATATCTATTCAAAAATTCCCTACAGTTTAATAAAGAGATCGAAAATCACCGAGGTCAAATGATTCACCGCCTTAATATGTCTTTCAAATATAACGTTAAACTATGAAGGATTATTCTAACGCCGTTTTTTAACAGTACGTTATACTATGCCTCTACCTGAATTCTGCTGTTTGCATCTGAAAGAAAATATTTAGATAAACATTACATGTTTCGCAGTCCTTCCTTTTTCAGCAATTTTTTTAACGAACGTTTAAACAATGGATGTTTTTCGCTGTTAAATCAAGATAATTTCTTTGGGAAACAAAATGTGTTTCATACAAAAGCCTCTCTGCATTTGAAAAATGCAAGACAACAGCTTTAAAAAATAAGCATTTGTCAAAGTGTAGTAAAATAATTTAATTAGATTCTGCAATGTTCCAAAAATAATTAAGGGAAGAATGGACCACACTCTTTAAACTCATTATATATCAGTTTCATATCATGTTCTACCTACCGCCATTGCTGATTTTTAACAGGCCTTTTTTCTCTAGCTTTTCTCAGCAATTTTCCGCCAATTGTGAGAGTGAAAGACGATCCCCACGACGGTTCATCTAAATCTTTTAGCTTCAAAAAATCCTAATTAGCCACAGCAGAAGAAATGGATTTATGACAGTGAATTACCATGGAGTATTGGTAAGTTCATTTTATCCTTGTTTGTTTTGTGTGTGTGACTATGTCTAAATGCATAAAAATATCTGCACAATCTACATATATATAAAACAGTTCCGTAACTGACTGACTGACTGACAGATAACGCTCAGACCAAACCGCTAGACCTAAAGGATTGAAATTTTGCATGGTGATTCCTCTTATAGTATAGGGGTGCACAAAGAAAGATTTTTGAAAAATTCTTCTTAGATTTCTTAAATAAAAGTTTTAAACTGTTTTTGTAACATTCTTTAAAGTTTGCGTTTCAAATAATAATTTGAGGGTTATAAAATTTATATCACGAGTTTGATCATAAAAATTCCTTTAAAATGAAATGTTTCTCGAATCTTTACCTCCATTTTCTGATTTTTGGTGAATTTTTGAAGATTCATTTTTAGAATTTAATTTATTAAATGCTGATCACGTGATTTCTCTTTTTTATGTGATATTTCAAACTAATTTTGCGTCACGTGCATAACAACGAAATAAATTGGCAATTTTTTTCTTCTTTCTAATGCGGCAGACGATTGGGCGTTATCCAAAAAATATTTAAATACAGTAAAAGAAATGTTCCTCAAACTGTACTGTATTCTTTAGTATGTTCTATTAGATTTAATTTGAATATTTTCTTCTACATTATTTTGCCTATAAAAATATCCGTTACGATTTTTTTATAAATATATATATATATATATATATATATATATATATATATATATATATATATATATTTTTTGGGGGGGGGGGATTAATTGCATACATTGACCATTGTATTTATTATATATATATATATATATATATATATATATATATATATATATATATATATATATATATATATATATAGGCATTAATTGCATAAATTGACCGTTGTATTTAATTTGAATGTACTCCGTAGCGGAGCACTAGTATTCAGCTAGTTCACACATAAATGCGAAAGTTTGATGCTATGACGCAGGGCATTTTACAACTTTCGAAATGCGCAATTTAATTGGGGGGAGCGAATATTTTTTTTTTTTTTTTTTTTTTTTTTTTTTTTTTTTTTTTGGTATTCATAATCATCACACATATTCCTAAATTTGAACTTTACGTTTATATGGACATCATGAAGAAAAGTAATGTTGTATAAATGAGACATGCCAACTGAAACTCCCAATGGTTCCATATTTTTGAGTCAAAATAATAAAGATCAAGTTGCTAATAATATAACACTCTTCCTTTCTCTGATCGTAGATAATGGATTAGAAACATGAAGATAGCACCTCCAGCGTACCCAGAAACCTTGGGCTCGTTTCGCCCCTGTTATGGGCTTCTCAGCTTAGCTGCTTGAAAGAGAAATTACAGGTAGAAATTACAGGTAGAGAGAAATTACAGGTAGTCCCCCTACAGCACGGCATCTTACAACACGGTTTCGCTCTAACACGATAAGACAAATTGCGGGAACCCTCGTATAACACTGCAACCTGTAACACGGTTTCGCTCTAACACGATAAAAAAATTGCGAAAACCTTTGTACAACACTGTACTGCTATAGCACTAGATAACATGATTTTTGTTTAACACATTTAAAAACTAAATTACCTTAAAATAATGACGGGAGGGAATAATGAACTATAGTGGTTTTACATGAAAATGTATAAAAAAATTATGATTTTTTCATTCATAACTCTATAAAATTACAAAAAGGCCTAAGCTTAGCTAAAAATCTTGAATCATTTTTCCTGAATGCAGTCCCTTCCACTGAAAGAAGCCGAAAAATCGAAAGGGAGCTGCAAAATTGTCTATGTCTATCTGAATCTACAATGACCTCGTAAGAACCAGCAAATGAACCAAAATTACAGATTTTTTAAGGAGGATAGAAGGTGCAAAAAACCTAAATGAAGAAAAAGGTTCTGAAAGTGAAACTGATATCGTTCAATCGAAAAAACGTTCTCGTTTCATTGTACTGAGCAGTGATGAGGAAGAAATTTATTAAATTAAGGTCACATTAAATGAAAATAATATATTTTTTTGTTTCTTTTCGTTTTGTGTTATACATACATTTATATTTTTCATAAAAATTAAGTTGCTTATATGGAATTTTTAAAAAAATATTTGTTTTTTATAAGTTTTCAGAACGTAACCCCCCCTTTTTTTAACTGTCTCTGGGTCTCATATAACACGGTTTCACACAACATTTTCTAGAAACCTGTTTACCGTGTTATAGGAGGGTTACCTGTACTTTAAATTGTTTTCTCGAGACTAATAAATCGCCATCAATCCAAGCTGCGATGGAAAGAAGTAAGCATCTTCTACAATTGGAGGTTCAAAATTTAGATAGCTTGACGGTAATAAAATCACACTGAAAACACCCAAATAAGAAGGTTTAGTTACGCTAGATCTAAAGTTTGCCTCCCATACAATAGAAGACGGGTGGTTCTTTTCTTTGTATTCAGGAGTACTGAAATTTGCCCGTCGCCAGACAAAATTTAATGTTATTTCTCTTTTGCTAGTCTTTTCCTTTAAGTATACTTTAGGCCAGTGGTGCGCAAACTTTTTTCGACAGCGACTCACTTTCTTTAACCCGATGAAGATTTTTCTGTCGCATTTTTTTCTTCTTTTTAAATTAACAAAATGTTAACAAAAAAATATAAGAAAGAAATAAACTAATTTTGGCAAACTATTTTAAATATCAGTGAGTTATGAGTATATATTTACTTTGCATATTAAAAATTTTAAAAAAATGTCTTACTTATATTCTGCACTTATTTTTGGCAAATCTCGTGTGACTCAAACATCATATTTAATTATCAATACGTATTTGTATAAAAATAAATAAATAAATATATTAAAAATATGTAATTATAAAAAAATGCAAAGCATATTTTTTAATTAAATAATTCGATGTAATTTAAATTTGTTTCAAACTATCCGCTTCCCCTCCTATTGTCTTTGCAACCCACAGTTTGCGCACCATTGCTTTAAGCTACGTTGATGTGTTCATAAAAATGTATAAACTTGGGAGCAAAGAGAATGAAGAATGGAATGATAGAGAGGTGAGAGAAAGAAAGAGATTGCGTCAGGACACCCCCCCCCCCCGCCCTCCTGGAGTCCGGAAATCCTTCGTTCTCTCTGAGACCCCCGACCCTCAGACATAAATGTGTTTGTGCGTGTGTGTGTGTGTGTGTGTGTGCGTGCGTGCGCGCGTGCGTGTAAGTAAGTGTAAGTGTAAGTGTAAGTAATAAATTTTAACCACCTCTACCTTTAATCGCTTGTGATCCGAGTTCTCTCTCTTTATGGTAACCTTTCCGTCCTTTACCCCTTTCCAATACTAACCTATCTCGCCAATTTCCGGCAACCCGTTTACAGCTACAGTGATTTCCGCTTATAAGAATCACGTTTGTTATTACTGTTTTTGATTCTTATAAGCGGTTGATTCTTATAACCGAAATTTAGGTTTTGGGACTGGAACACACACACCTATATATACATATATTAGATAATTTACCATAAAATACTCTTTAATTTACATTAACTATCTTTTATTAAAATTTTTTTTATAGTTTTAAAAATAAAACTTAATTTTTAGACCTATAAGTAGATACACATGATTATAGTAAGAGAAGAAAAAAATACAATATTTGTTACAAGTTACAACATACCTGCTTAACAGTTTTAACATTTCAACTACAGGAAGGGAGCAAGAAAAAGTTTTCTACTGTAGTTTGACGTAATGAAGTTTTCAGAAGGCTGTTTATACCTCTTTCAATACTTATAGTCTCAGACGAAGATTTACTCGGACGGGTAAAGTTGCCCCCGGGTCAAGCTAATAGGACAGTGTTGTGGTAAAGCGTTTAAGGGGAAACGATTATGTTATGTCTAATGAAGAAAGGGGTGAATTTTACGACTATATTCTGAGGGTTTACGTCTATATTTTGAGGGTTTAAGTAGGTTTTTTGGAAAAATGGAAGTAAAGCGAAGAGTGTAAACTGATTCTTAAAACCGGTGGATTGATTCTTTAAAGCGAAAATTTTAACATCGAAATAATTCATTTGTTTTTGTTTTCGCGATATTGATTCTTATAAACGGTTGATTCTTATAACCAGTGATCACTATAAGCGGTGGTTACTGTACTTGTACGCTCGCCAGATGAGAGTTGGACGTCGCTTTGTAAGGTCATGTTATTGCGGGAATAAACTTCTTTGTTCTTGAATTCGAATCGTATTGTTTTTCATTCTAGATGTATTATTCTCAGGAGATGACCATCCGGGTCATATATATATATAACATAAAAAAACCCTAAATCCCTTTCAAGATTCTAAATTCTTCTAAATTTCCTTCGGCGTAGATTAATTTCTTTTCCGATTTAAAGAACAAAGACAGCTGCGTAGCGCCCCCTCGAAAATTCCAATTTCTTGCGCATCTTACATAAGGTATCACGTGGCCTCTGACACCTGGTGAGTCATGGATAGCCAATTATTATTCTTTTTCATGATCACATGGCGAGTCACCTCAAAAGTTTATAAAAGATCCTGCAGTCAAAGTTCGGAGAGCTTTTGTCATTTTCCGTTGCCCCGAGAAGATGTGTCATTTTGTCTAATAAAATATTTAGTTCAACGTAACGATTGCCGTCTTTGTTTCCGGCCTGGACTACTATAATTCTTCTAAGTCTTCGTTGTGGCATGGTGGGTCCATAATCTCTTCAGTCTTCTCGAGTTGGGGGCCCATCATGTTACATATCTATACTTATATATAAAGAGAGAGCGATTTTGTACGTGGAGGGTAATCTTCAGAACCACTGTACCAATTTGAAAAATTCTTTCACTGTTTGAAAGATACATTATTCCAGATGGACATAGGCTATATATTATGTATATCTGATCAGTAGAAATAAAGTTAGGGGCTTAATCCTAACAATCTCCATTGTTTCCGCTACTGTCTTCTACCGCTTTTTGTTCTGAAGATTTCAACGATCCTTATCATGGTGCTATCGCGGTAGGCTTCTGTTCTGACGCTAGCGGTTCGAACCTAGCCGTTCTCCGGCACGCCTTTTTCTTTTAAAAAATTTATTTTAATTTTTATCTAACATAAAATTAATTTAAGGTATTATTTAGGTTATTATTAAGGTAAAAAAAGATTTACAATTTATTGGCTATCAACTGTAAATTTATTGGTATAATATTTTGTTCAACCCGGACAAAGTCGGGACGGGCCGCTAGTATATATATATAATTACAATCATGCTCTTTGGTGCTTTCATATGTGGCTTGAGATGAGGCTGATGGTACCTATTGAACTGCAAGCCCACTATTGCCACACGCCATCTGATTCCATTACATAAGGTGTCTACGTAGCGAACTGAGTAGGTGCTTGGTTGTGAATACATTGACACGAGGTTCAAAACTTAACAACCTTTAATGACCATAAAACATTTAAAACACTAAACTCAACAAAGGAAAAGCAATCCCTGTAACACTCTCATCAGACTATCATATGCAAATTGGAAAGTTCTCTTCTTTGCGGCAAAGTCACCTCACGTACGTAAACTAAAAATGTCTACACATCTGAAGAAAACTTTTAAAACTGCTGGAATTGAGTCACTAGACTTCTGAAGGAAGCTGTCTGATATAAGAGTATTAGCTCCGTCATTGCGGGATTTGAATTAATTTCCCCACAACAGTGTCGATAATTTCAGGTGTTAAAAGGAATATATTACGTATGTACGGAAGATTAAAAAGAGCGGAATCTTCTCTTCATAGTTTATGACTAATTACCTGTACCTTAAACGCTTTTTTATGGCCATTGAATTGGACACAAAGAGATGGAAAGCTGTTTGGAGCTTAAAAGGGATAATAACATTACATCTTTCCGGAACGCAAGTTTATTGTTTGCAATGAGCTTGGAAAATACCTCGCGTGATTTTATGGTTTCGTGCGTTGCACATTGTTGGCTGCGATAGGAAAACTTACAATTTTATCTAGCGTAAAGTGCGAGAAAATGATTATTTCAATTTTTATCATCGAAATCTAACGGTTATGCTCAGTTTTTATAATTTTTATTTCTAGTTTTTTTAGTTTTTACGACGCACGAAGATGTTTCGTGGGGAAAACGTCGCAAAAGTGTCTTGATATGTAACATGAATCGTTTAAAATCGGATCAACAGTAGTTCCAGTCAAAACAAACTGAAAAGAATTTTTACATGCAATATGAATCGTTTAAATCAAATCAAAGAGTAATCTTCATCAAATCCAACTGATGAGTTTGCAGAACAGTTTTGTTATGTAACATAAAATCTTTTAAATTAAATCAACTGTAGTTTTCATCAAAACATACTGATTAGTTTCCAAGTGTTTTGATATGTAACATGAATCGTTTAAAATCGAATCATCAGTAGTTATCGTCAAAACAAACTTGCAAATGTTTTTATATGTAACTTGAATTGTTTAAATCGAATCAATAGAAGTTTTCTCAAAACAAACAAATGAGTTTGCAAATGTTTGGTACGTAACATGAATCATTTGAATCAAATCACCAATAGTTTTCATCAAAACAAACTGAAAAGTGTTTTGACATGTAACACGAATCGTTTAAATCGAATCATCAGTAGTTGTCATCAAAACAAACTGACGAGTTTACAAAAGAGTTATGATTCGTAACATGAATCGTTTATATCAAATCAACAGTAATCTACATCAAATCCAACTGATGAGTTTGCAGAAGAGTTTTGTTATGTAACATAAATCTTTTAAATTAAATCAACTGTAGTTTTCATCAAAACAAACTGATTAGTTTTCCAAGTGTTTTGATATGTAACATGAATCGTTTAAAATCGGATCAACAGTAGTTATCGTCAAAACAAACTTGCAAATGTTTTCATATGTAACGTGAATTGTATAAATCGAATCAGCAGCAGTTTTCTAAAAACAAACTAACGAGTTTGCAAATGTTTGATGCGTAACATGAATCGTTTGAATCATATCAACAATAGTTTTTATCAAAACAAACTGTAAAGTGTTTTGATATGTAATATGAATCGTTTAAGTTGAATCAACAGTAGTTGTCACCAAAACAAACTGATGAGTTTGCAGCAAAAGAATTCTGATTCGTAACATGAATCGTTTAAATCAAATCAACAGTAATCTTCCTCAAATCAAACTGCTGAGTTTGCAGAAGAGTTTTCTTATGTAACATAAATCTTTTAAATCAAAAGAACTGTAGTTTTCATCAAAACAAACTGACGATTTTGCAAAAGTAATTTGATGTCTTAAGTGAATCCTTTACATAAAATCAACAGTAGTTTTCATCTCAACAAACTGATGAATTTGTCCATCAGTTGATGCCTTAGTGCCGGTGCACACTTGCGGCAAAAGTACTCTGGACGCTGCGTTATTTTCACTCCGATAAGAAGAAATGCAGAGAAACTGCTGTTGGGATTCACACGTGCCGCCGGCGGCAGATGGACGCCGGCGCCACTCCCAGTTCGCCGCAAGTTCCTGTGGAACGCGCGGCACATTCCTGTAACGCGATAGCTGGTAGTACTCATTTGTCTGCTGGGCAGTGCACATCTGCCGCGCGTTTTATCTCCTATAGAGCTCGTGAAGTCTCTTTACACGGTGTCTGATGAAAATGTGGATGTCGAACTTTTCATCGACGAAGTAAAATCTCGCCCGATAATTTGGGATGTTAGTCATGAGGACTATAAAGACCGAATACAGAAACAGTCTGCTTGGGAAAATATTTGTGAAACCATTATTGAGAACTTAAGCCAAAAAACGGAGAATGAAAAAAATACAAGAAAGTATAATTTTTTACAACTTTTATTAAAATAAGTACATTAGATAAAAAAAAAACTTTTAGATTGTCAAGTATTTAAGTTTATTTTAAGTGGGTCGTTCGAAAATAATTAAAAAACTTTTCACCATCTTCCCTGAGATCCACCAAGCATACATTAAACGCTCCCTTCAAGTACCTCTCGCTAGGGCCCGGTTTAGAAAATTCTGGACTATAGGCACAACTCGGGATGGTGGCCCCCTAACACTGATATGGGCGTAAAATTTCCAAAATTGACACACAAAAAAAAATAATCATAAATCATTATGAAAGTACCATTTTACTAAGAATAGGCTATTTGAAGCGTAGAAGCCTAGAACATTATCAAATAACAAAAAGTAATACAACATATTAACTTCATCATTAAAACACCAATACAATGCAATCAGAAAAACTTATTAATTCCTTATATACACTATAACATACATATGATGAACTATACATATAACTATACATATAATGAACCAATCAATCAAATTTGAAAGGATTTATAAAAAAAATTGCTATTAAAAAAGGTAAAATTAAAAAAAAATTTAATTGGGAATTTTTTCTTTCTTTTCTTTTAAAATAAAAATTTTGGGGCTCGGCGTACCTGGCCTAATGGAAAATCAGGGCCTGTCTCTCGCTGTTGTATGGATGGATCCAGTGCTTCTTTTTTCTAATTCTATTTTCACGATGAACATGCTTGTAGACTAAGTAAGAAAATACAACTTTTTTTTTTAAATAATTGGGCGCGCGTACGATCCATCTCGGTTGGTGGCAAACGAGAGACTGCCACTGACGCCTATCACCGCGAAAGTGTGCACTGGAACGGCGTTCCACGCAGAGTGAAAATAACGCAGCGTCCAGAGTACTTTTGCCGCAAGTGTGCACCGGCACTTATGTATTTTTATCGTACTTTATAAAAACTATTCATAAACATACATTGATAAGAATTGTTTTAATCTTTTGATAAGCAGTTTTTAAATGGCCGTCAAGATGACGGGCATTCTTTGTGTGGCGAAAGATTAAATCTTAATTTTAGAAATAATCCATGGGGGGGTAGAGAAGCAAATAATGCAGTTTACAGAAAGATATTATTGCGGGAATGATTTATAGTTGCATGGTAAGTCGTCTGTAAAACAACACTACAATTTCGAGATCGCTTGGCTGTAAAATATTATAAAAGGTGTCCAATGTCACATTTTTTTATTTGCAAAGTATCACATGAAATAAATCGAAACCAAACCAAGTTTCATTAAAATGAGGCCATACGCCACTTAATGTAGTTTTCTTAATTTCACAAGTGGGCGTAGCTAAATTTAGACCGCCGTAACGGGTTTCGATCGGATTTCATTGCAGCCATCGATGGGCTTTTGTTCAGGATTTTTTTAAAAAAATCTTCTTATCAGAAAGACGGTGTTAACTTGACTATAGTATTTAAATCTTGAAACTAAACATACGAATCACTATTTGTTGTGTGAAAGAGAATGCATAGCATTTTGTATTCTTTACTCAAAGATTTTGGTAATCTTGATAAGTCGCTCACGAATCAATAATCGATGAAGGATTTTGTAAAATCAAAGCGTATTAACACCGTATTCGAAATATTTTTCATAAAAAAGAGAACTTTTTTTTATAGCGATGAACTTTTATGTAAGAAACTAAGCTATTACACTTCTTCTGACTTTAAGAAAAGAAATAAAGAAGGCATCTTAACCTTTTCCTTACGGCAGGGGATAGCAAGTATCCCAAAAATACGGGCCCAACAATCAATATATATATATATATATATATATATATATATAAAACCCCCCTTAATGGCCGTTCTTACGAAGGGGGTATGAAATTTCCCCTTCTAAAGAGGGGATTGGAAAAATGGGCTCCGTAAGCTAAAGGTTAATACAGAGGAACCTCGCTTAACGAACACCTCACATAACAAGTATTTCGCATAACGAGCAAAATAAATCGTAAAAAATTTGCTCGCTTAACGAGCAACATTTCGCATAACGAATGACGTGGAAGGAAATCCCCTCTTCACGTCACTCGGATCTTCACGTCACGAGGATCGTCAACAGCGAAAAATAAGTATTTAAGGGTAGTCATGGATGGTTCGAGATGCCGATATCATGGGACTGGAGGATAACAATGATATTGAGGAGCTTGTGGAAGAGCACAACCAAGAGCTGACCACCGAACAGCTAATAGAATTTGCAGTGTCTTTCACAGCAAGAAGTTGTAGAGGAGAGTTTGTCAGTGGACGAAGAAACAGCAAAGAAACAATCTTCTGGCGCAATAAAAAAAATGATGAAAGCGTGGGAAACTGTTGCATCGTAAGTTACAAAGCATCACCCTGATAAGACGGTGGCTATGCTCGCTATAAATGTATTCAATGACAATGCGGTGACACATTTTCAGCAAATTTTGAAGCGCCGAGAAAAACAAATGTCGCTAGATAGCTTTCTAGTAAAAAATTAGATATGTGTCATAAATTCGTAACTACATATGGATGATTTTGCTCCGTAAGAATTTATGTATAAGTAATTTTCTTTAAATAACAAACGTTACATCTAAAAAATTTTGAGTATTTTTTGGCATGGAACGCATTATCGTATTTTACATTAATTTATATGGGAAAAATTGTTCCGCTTAACGAGTGTTTCGCATTACGAGTAAGACTCTAGAACGAATTATGCTCATTATGCGAGGTTCCACTGTAGTATGAAATAAGGGTCCCGATTATGAAACGTTGGGTCTCTTGAGGTGCACATCTTATTTAGTGAATCAGTCGAGAGACAAAAGCTCTTTCCTCCGTCTGGATAACTTTTGAAGATCCTTAACTCCATGGGCTTTTTGGGGTGGGGTGGGGTAGGGTGGGGGGTTTGTTTGGTTTGGAGCACTACAGTCAACTTTTGCTACACGAGGGCTAATAAACCGGGAACTCCTGTTAAAGCCGATTCCGAACGGCCACAAACGTCCATGACAAGAGTGGGATTCGAACCCACAGACTCCGGTACCGAATGCCAGTGCCCTAGCCATTCCGCCATCGTCTGACTTTTTTGGGGGGAGGGAAGGGGGGGCTAATGACCCTTTGGCTAAGTGATAATCGAAATAGGAGCTACTGACAACGAACAGGGGTAATTTCAAACGAAGACGAGTGGCAGAGTTTCTTATAAAACTAAGCGAACGCTGCATGGACGCAACCTGAAAAAATATGCTTGGCATATGCTTTCGATATATACTACAGATCTCATTTGGTGAATCAGTCGAGAGACAAAAGCTCTAACCTCCGTCTGGATAACCTTTGAATACGTGTAAAAGACATCTGTACTGCTGCGACCCTCGGATAGCATCAATTGTCTCCCACAAAAATAAATAAATAAATGGAACAAACAATCAGAAACTGTACACAACGTATACAAATAACGTCTTATCCACGTGATGTTTATATGTCCTTCAGATGTTTTGTTGGGCATCGGCTTTTCTGCTACATGTACAGAAGCCCTTTCATGGACTCCTCTGACGTTCATCTCTTAGTCTGTCTGTAACTGCGCTGTGAATAATTGAGAAAACAGAAAAGCTTTGCAACAGGACATTGTGCAGATAAGTGTCCGCGTTTATTGCAAATAAACTTCTACACTTTTTTTTTTAAATTTCTATATCACAGTTACAGTTTCTAACTTTTCATTAATCCCGTGGCTCGATTTTCTCGCATACAAACAACGGAGATTAAAGTCATGCCAAAATCCAATCATGATATCGGAACCAACCCCTACTGAAAGACATGGAAATCAGTGAGAGGGGTGGGTAAAGAGTAAAACAAGCGAACACTTTATGAAAGTATTCTTTAAAATATTTATGTCTTCCGAAGTAGTAAATTATACTTATAATGCATTCTAGTGATTTACTAGACCCGTTTCATGAGTCTGTATCCACTGGCCCCACGGAAAAATAAGTATACTAATTACAAAAATAAAATAAAATGATTGTTAATAATAAAAATAAAACAAAATGATTATTAATAATAAAAATAAAACATATTTAAATAATGTATATATATATGTATGTGGGAGCGAGTTACTTTTAGCCGCTAGAGGGCCCTCCCACCACTTCCTGTTTGAAGACGAAATACGATATACGATAGACGAAATACGAGAGATCGCTTTGCTCGAGTAGGAGCTAAGAAACCTCATTTCATTATATGTTTAAGTGTTTTGTGTAGTGATAAAATAAACCCTGTGAGTGTGTATGAAGGCCTCGTTCCTCAGTTCCAGCACACCCCACATGTATGTGTGTGTGTGTGTGTGTGTGTATTATATTCATTATGAGACCTGTCTTATTATAGCTCGCTTTTTTTAAGACAGGAAAAAAATCTCATTAAAACATATTAAAGCTAAGCTTAGTAAAAAAAATAAATAAATAAAATCAGTGTTGTACATGTTTAATTCAGAGTTTCAAATAGCTAGTTACGACAAGTTATCGAAGTTCCCTTTAAAATGGTTTCTCTTTAATTAAAATATTCCAGCTGATGACGACAAAGAAATTTGAAATTAGTTCATTTTTCGTCAAGATGTTTAAACTTAATAATGGTTATCTATGAAATATAATTTAATATACTTACAGCCGTATAAACCATGGACCGATTTCGGTGAAACTTGTTCCATTCTCTCTATGCTCATTTCAGGGTAAATGACGCTATTGTGTGACCCTTTTGCTCTGTCGAATTACTGACAAAGTAATACAGAATTTTAGCTTTACATAGAGAGAATAGAATTTATTTTTATTCTTCTAGATTCACTTTGTTGCTAAAAAATTACTTCTATTTATTAATTGGACATATCTTTAATATAAAATGTTTTTAAGTGAAGGAAAACAAGACATAAATATCTAACCACTCCTGAAAATAATTTCTATGGGTTTATCAGGCCTAGTTTGGAATAACACTAATGCATTTCTTTAAGCTGGAAGCCTTTTTTTACATGGTTTCAAATAAGCAGGGACACTATTTCTTTATATCAAAAACGAATAATGTAAAATTTTTCGAAGTAAAGGAAAACAAGACATACGAAGCGTGTTCAAAAAAAGACCAACTTTAGCAATAAAAGCATTACTTCTCCTTATACAAAATTTTAAACATTGTCCCCTTCGAATTAATCTCTTTTGCTTATACGATACACTGTTTCCAGCATTCATTCCATTTCTGGAACGCTCCCTGAAAAGAACTTTCTGCTGATGCCACGCAATTCTCTTATCACATTTTTTCCGATTCCCCTCTATGGTTTGGAAACGACGTCGTTTCAATTTATTTCTAAATTTGGGAAACAGATAAAAATCCTACCTCTCATCTCCCTTTATGGTGTTCTTAGAAAAGTTTTCATTACTGTTTGCATTAGCAAGCAATTCCTGACTGATTTCAACACAGTTCACTTTCTAAACTTAAAATACGCGGCGCCAATTTTGTCCTAACTCGACGCGTCTGAAGATTTTTTTTTTTTCAAAATTTGATGGCAAGATCCTATGCTTATGCCCACTTAATCAGTGACTTCTCGGACAGTTAAACAGCTACTTCCACGAATTAAAACACACGACCACAATCGACATGGTCGTCGTCTGTTGACCATCCAGGCCTACAAGCTCCACAAACTGACGTTCTGCTCTCTTCAAAACTCTTAACTACCACAGCACTGCGTTCAGCCCTGACGGAAATGCCATTTTTCGCAAAAAAACATCCATTTTTCGAAAAAAAAATCGGAAAATTCGCCATAACTTCTAAACCAACAATACAAACTGCATCAAATTTGGACCTCAGAACCTCTTGACCCTCTTGACCCTCTCGAAGGTGATCGAGTTTTGCAGGAATTCGTATGAACGGATTTTCATATTTCAGCAAAAAACGAAAACACGGAACACAGGAACGCATCGAAATGTCGTGAAAAATGGTCATTTTCAGGGGGTAATTATATTAATTAAAGCGAAATGGGATTATTTTCGTGTCTTTCGAACGATTTCGGTTCTAACGGTGCAAAAATTTTGCAAATCGGACCATTTTCTGGGAAGTTAGCACTCCTGAGCTGAAAAATTCCCAGTTTCGTAACACAGGAACGGTTGGACTTAGAATTTTTCAGCTACCTTTCGGACTTTGAAATATTTTCGGGTTTTTTGAACTTTGAAAATTTGAAAGTGTAACACAGGAACGGGCTAGACTTTGAATAAATCTGAAAGTAAAACACAGGAACGCAATGGACTTTGAAAAAAAAAATAGAATAGAATAGAAATAGAATACAATATAAAATAACACTAAAACATATAAAATAACACTAAATTGAACGGTGTCTGAAAAGGGACTCGCACGGGAGATGGCCCCGTAAGGGGGCTCAAGACCGCACGCGAGCACCCATTCGGACGATATCAAAAAATCGAAATGTCACTCTCATGTCACTCACAGCAGTGTTTTCTGCTAATACAGTCTTCCCCGTTTACTTGGTAAAGCAATTGAAATGTCTCTGTCAGTCACAGCAGTGCTTTCGGCTCATACAGTCTACCCCGTATACTTGGTAAAGCAATTGAAATGTCACTGTCATGTCACTTACATCAGTGCTTTCGGCTCATACAGTCTTCCCGATATACTTGATTAAGCAATTGAAATGTCACTGTCATGTCACTCACAGCAGTGCTTTCGGCTCATACAGTCTTCCCCGTATACTTGGTTAATCAATCGAAATGTCACTGCCATGTCACTCACAGCAGTGCTTTCGGCTCATATAGTCTTCCCTGCATAATTGGTTAAGCAATCGAAATGTCTCTGTAAAATTTTTACCAAGTTTACAGTAAAATTCCGCGTACACACACACGCTGTTCATCAAGCTCTTTCATTCTCATTTTGCCACAAATCAGACGAACGGCTTGTGCGCTGGCTCAATTCAGCAAGTTTAGCTCGACGACTGATAATCATAGCGTAACAAGACAAATGGCAGTTTGTTGTCTAAACCAGCCGCTAGGCTTACCCAGTAACCGTAACCCGCTCTCTGCATCAGTTGGCACACTATTAAAAAAGTCTCTTGAGCCCGCCTTGTAAATCTGTAACCACTCCAAATAATTTCCATGGATTTGTCATGCTTAGTTTTGAATTACAATGATACATATCTTAAAGCTTGAAGTTGTTTTTTCTATCACGGTTTCAGTTAAATAGCTGCACGATTTCTCCATACCAGATACGAATTCAAGTAAGAAACAAGTAGAAATCATAAAAGGGCTATAAAGTTAAAGAAACTCTAAACGTATACATGTTTTTAACGTATGCATGTTTTTAACATGTTTTTAACGTACATGTTTTAAACGTATACATGTTACGTTAGCAACTCCTCTACATACCCTTCTTTCTTCTTAGTGATCAGTTCTTTGAAATTTCATCAGAGGCTCTACCACCACTACCTCATCATTAACTTTGATCATATTGCTCATCGCAGCTAAAGGAACGACTGAGTCCTTCGTGGATTGTTTCACTTCTGAGAAATTCATTCCAAACAAAAGTGCTCATTGTGCGGGTTCCAAGGACTGCTAGCAGTTGACGTTACTTGTTCCAATTACTCCCGTTGAAAGTTACATCAAACAATTACGTTCAGCAAAAGGCGGGTGATCAGCCAATCCTTGAGTAAGCTTCCTTCTGTCTAGATCATCTGTGGTTATGCGTGATGCTCGAAACTCAACATGTTGTTCTCCTCTTGCAGTATTTACGCCACAAAACATCTCAAGTGAACTACATATTGCTGTAGCTGTGCTAGCTCCCCCAACCCATTTCGCCAACATCGAATCACTAAAGCCTCGTCCACGTGTTAATTCTCCTTCACTCTTCCTGTCACACATGAGTGTCACCTCAATTGCCATGTCAGACCACACACCAGCCATTGGTGTACCAGTTCTGTTGACAGTAAAGTATCCACGATCTATAAAATCATGTTTAAGTTGAAGGTAGCGAGTTGTTAGTCCCAGCATGTGTTGTACATATAGGTGAGTACACTTTGCATAATGAAAATGCCCGCTGGCATGGAAGTTAGGTATCATCAGTTGGGCACATATCATATGATCTTCCCAGTTGCGCTGTGCTGCAATAAATTTTTTCATCAACACCACCATTTCAAACTACTGGACCCAGAAAGCTGCTGTTGGCCCATAACCTTTGAGACGTGACAATTCGTTGCTCAATTTCCACTGAATGCTGGCAAGGGATTTATTTGTGGAAATGTGTTGTGAAGTAATTTCTACTGAGGTCAGAAGTAACTGAACTACTTCTTCTTTTTCATATGGTGTGGTATCTAAATTTTCCAAAATGATCTGAGTTAAAGTGACACTTTTATACATTTTGGTTTGTTTTCTTACTTCCTCCTTTGTATTACAAGCGATCTTCTGTATATTATGAGATATACATTATACGTACAGGTATACATAATTTATTATTTATAGGGTTATGAATACTATACGTATCTAATTAAACAGCATACAAAGTGATTAAGAGAGTTACTGACCTTAGAGACGAAACTTGAGTGACGAGCATTTTACAAGCAAAATGTTGAAAAGTACCCCTAAACTTCAAAACGCTCTAACTATTTACCTTGTGAAGATAAATTAGCATAACTATACATTTTTGAAGGAAATATTTCGCTCTACAACTTTCTCTATCACGAGTTTTCTGAGAAATGGAAGGGGAAAGAGTTAGAAGAGGAAGTTTGACGAGATACCTGAACCGTTACCACTTTTTTTGAAAACATTTCATATTCAACGGCTCATATCTCGAAAACGGTAACACTTGGGCTCGTAAGTTAGCACCTATCCTTTTTAATATTTTTATTAATGATATTCCTAACTCTCCATTCACTACACTAGCCATGTTTGCGGATGACACGGCAATACTAGCTAAGCATCAAAATGTTAAATATATGCACAAGTTCCTACAGAGACATATTGGAATTCTTGAACGATGGTTCGAACGGTGGAGGCTCAAGTTAAGTACTTCAAAATCTAAAGCTTTTATTTCAGTTACAATAGAATTCCACCTCCTCCGGTCACAGTATGCGATCAACTGGTTCACTTTGAGAGAGAGGGCAAATACCTAGGAATTTACCTCGATAGTCGACTGACGTGGAAGAAAAATATCGAACATTAGAAAATTTTTTAAAGCACGTAAGGATATCTCCCACCTGCTGCACCAGAATCAAAAGGGTTTAAATAACAAAGTACTCTTGTATAAAACCGTACTGCGTCCCATCCTGTTGTACGCCGTTCCTGTTTGGGGCTCAGCGGCTGACACCCATATCCAGCGATTGCAGACAATTCAAAATAAACACTCCGCGGTATTAGGAAGGCGCCCTGGTACCTTAAAAACGTACTTATTCACAGGGATATGAGAATCGAACCTATTCGGCAATACATTAAAGATCTCGCATCTAACTTCTACAATAGATTATATTCAATAGACAACGAAGAAATAGCTAACCTCCCCGACTACGACCCAAGGGAATGCTATAGGCGTCCTAAGGCCACTTTGATTATTCACCCTGGTCTCCTTCCCCTTTCTTAACTCTCCCTTCAACCTCTACTAAATTTTAATTTACATTTGCCGTTGCTTCTGGTTCTGACCTGCGTTTTTTTGATGGATCGACCTCAAGACTATCCTTACTAATTTTTGCTTAATCGTCTGCTACCGTAATTTTTTTAAATAAAACCTGCCACATTATTTACTTATTTATTTTTTGCTAGTATCAGTATTATTTATTTTTATTTATTTATTTTTATCATTATTATTATTATTATTATTATTATTATTATTATTATTATTATTCTAACTTTCAAGTCAACACTTTTCTTTTAATCCTGAGAACTGAAATATAGCCACAAAAAAATATCCATACCGAGGATATGGAGCCCTGCTCTCTGGTGCCTCGTTAATGTACCATGTCTACTATGTCTATGTCTACGGTAACACTTGGGTACAAACATGGATATACCATTTGGAAGGAAATTTTATAAGCTTTAATTTTTGGGTTTGACAATTTTCTGTGCCACACCCTGTTTTCGAGATAAACGCCGAAAACTGAAAAAAGTGACCTTTGGACCTCCACCCCATCCCCCGCGGCGCCTGAAATTGAGGGGACTTTATTAGGCGTTGTTCAGGGGACCAACCCCTACACATTCCTGAAAAAATCTCAACCCCTTCATTTAATGCGAAATGAAAACCTAATTTGACTGGACTATAACACCCCCCTTTGAAAATTTCTGCGTACGCTACTGTATGCAAATCAAAGTTCATGACGTCAAAAACCAGAAAAAGAACATAAGGGCGGAAATCGGGATGTTGCAGAAACGTCTGTTTCACTGCCTTGACTGAGAAATTCGATTGCTCAGTTATTCTTTTTGAGAAAAGGTGACTTGAAAACGTCTCAACAACGTGATTTACCGGAATCCATGGCATGGCGTATTATAGGCAGACTTGATTCCGGGCAAACACAACGTAGTGTCACGGACGCTGTTGGAGTCGCCATAAGTGTCGTTGCAAGGCTGTGGAATCGATTCCAAGAAACAGGGAATGTTAGACGTCGACCAGGGCAAGGTCGGCCACGCGCCACTACAGCAACTGATGACCGGTATATACTGTTAACAGCTCGTCGAAACAGAACAGACAATACTACTCAGCTGCAAAGACAGTTGCTCTTGGCAACAGGACGAAGGGTGTCCAGCCAAACAGTATGTAATAGGCTTCATCAGGGAGGTCTCTATGCACGTAGGCCAATGGTCTGCATTCCATTGACCTCACGCACCGTGCGGACCGAAGAAGATGGGCTGCTGAACATCGAGATTGGGAGCAACATGATTGGACCCAAGTGCTGTTTACAGACGAGTCCCGATTCAGTCTGGAGTGTGACACTCGACGTGTTTTGGTATGGAGGGAATGGGGCACTCGAAATAACCCTACATTCGTTCGTGAAAGGTCACAATACTGACGAGCTGGTTTTATGGTATGGGGTGGAATCAGCATAGGTGGACGTACGGACCTGCATATCATTCGGAATGGTACTTTGACGGCCCGAAGGTATGCAGACGAGATACTGAGACCTCATGTCATACCTTACGCTGCAGCCATTGGAGATTCCTTTGTTTTCCAGCATGATAATACCAGACTGCATACAGCTCGTCTTGTGGAGAACATGCTTGAAGCTGAAACAATACAGCGTATGGAATGGCCAGCGTGCTCTCCTGACCTGAATCCAATCGAGCATGTTTGGGACATGCTCGGACGACGCATTGCTGCGAGACCAAGGCCTTCTTTTAGTCTCCAAGACTTGGAGATGCACTTCTTAAGGGGTGGAACATTATTCCCCAAAGTCTTATCGATAACGTCCTCGCATCCATGGAAAACAGGTGTGTGGCAGTCTTAGCTGTTCGAGGAAACCACACGCCATATTAAAAATCTTGCATCATTTCTAAACAATACTTTTTTTTTATCGTTTACATGTAACCAAATTATTGCCCTAAATCATCTTTTCATGTTTTTCCATATTTTCAAAGAATTAAAGCTTAATTACAATTTTTTTTACTTCTTTTTTTCTGTATTGCGCATTGATACGGGTGTACTATTCATTTTATGCCAATACGTGGCTGTCTCGAACGGTTTTCTTAACTTCTTTGCTTACTCCCCAAATTTTTTAAGCAGTGTATATATATATATATATATATATATATATATATATATATATATATATATATATATATATATATATATATATATATATATATATATATATATATATATAGAGAGAGAGAGAGAGAGAGAGAGAGAGATGCGTGTGTGTGTGTAACATCTCCAGAACCAGATGGAGACTTTAAGGCAGGCGGTGAGTTCTTGTAGTCGGCCTCGAGTGTTTTTCAAACATAGTGAGTAGAGTCCAAGTTGAGAGGATTAATAATTTTATTTATTTGAACACATTATGGATAATAAACTGTTATTTAGTTAACATACTTATAAGAATTATAGAGACGGGGGGATATTTATATATTTACAAAGAACAGAGAGAATGGATAGTAGCGTCTGGTCTAACCCATTCCTAAAGACGATATATCCACACGGTGGAATATTAGTTGTGCACGTGACCATACATCGGGCTATCTCCTTTAAGCGACAGCTAAGCGCCACCAAAGCAGAAACGGAAATGGTTTCATGAGGGGAAAGACACCATTAAAGGTATAGCATTAATAAATGGTGAGGTATTATTATTACTTATACGTACTTACTTACTTACTTACTTACTTACTGACTTACACACACACACACACACACACACATATATATATATATATATATATATATATATATATATATATATATATATATATATATATATATATATTTCGTTATATTTTGTTCAGTAATTTTTCCATGAGCACTGGCGTACTCGTTCAAGTTTGCCATTTAACCTTAAATGTCCTTCTAAGTTTCAAACACGGTACCAAACTGTGACTATTTTATCATAGAAAAGAGGTCAAGGGACAGACTGATTTCGGTAGCTAAAATTTTTGTTCGAAGCATTGAATTCTAAAATGTCTGCACTTATCGGTTGAAAAACATATATATTTTTTTTAATTATGAGGATGTTTATATGATGCGCTTACTTCAAGCCATAATGATAAATTAATTTTTCAAATTCATTTAACATTCTTATTATATCTAATGCAAAATTACCCATAACACTTCGGCGTTTTAAAGAAATGCTGGACTATTATTGCAATATCATTTTGTGCGATCACGACACAAATTCATCAAATAACATTGAAAATAATCATACTCTCTCAATTCATTTTTCAAATTATTTAATTCTAATATTAACATCTGTATTTTTTGTACTCGAAAAGAGACTGATATCCCTCCTTTGAATTAAAACTTAATTTTTTATTTCCCATGCTCATTTCCTCTCTTAAAACTGAGAAATAAACTGAAAATTTAGTGCTGCCATCTATTTGCATATTTTTGAAATATTTAACATTGACCTCATGACAGGTACAGTTTATGCATCCGCCTTTCCCATGCTAGCTTCTAGTTAACAAAAATTTCTCTTTTTTTTTTAACCCTTACATACCCGTTTTTTATACTAAAAATAAAAAATGAGTGTTGTTCACATCTTTTATTAATTTATTTTATTTTAATTTAAATAGTTAAATAAAAATGTTGAAAGTAAACGTCTCTGATCGATTTTTTCTACGAAGGGATTCTGACTAAACCATTTTTTATTCAAAAACGAGAGGGTGGATCTTATACAAATAATTGTAGTAATTATAAAAATTATAACTTATTTATGATAAGTATTCGTGCACTTCTGGACCATATTTGGGGGGATCTAGTTAGACCTGAGAAGCAAAATAAAGTGGGTGAATGTCCCTTGGTGGTTCCCAACGAGAATTACCACTTCATTACTTCTTATATCAGTGCAATAAAAATTTATAGACAATGAACTATTTCATACGTTTAAGAAATCCTAAGAATAAGGAAAAATTAATCGTACAACAAAGGAGATATTTCATTAATGTTGTAAGTTGGAAGGAAATTTCCCCTTTGCATGATAGTCTATCTAGCACCCACCAACCGATAAAAAGAGCTTCACGAGCGTGGCTCTCATCTATATCGAGCTGGTAATAATTAGGGATGCGACATCGATGTCGATGTTTCCAAACATCGATTTATTGAAGCCGATGTTTTTTTACCATCGATGTTTTGTGTCGATGTTTTTTTTTAATGAAAAAGTACCATAATAAAAAAAAAATTACCACGTAGCATAATTTTCCCACTCAGTAAATGTAAGGCCGTCTGCACACGGAGCAACTCAAAAGAAACTGATAACTTACTCCAATCACAAACCAGTCCGTGATGAGTCGTAACCTATGTCATTGAATGGCGCCACGCACACGGCGCAACTGTTTACAAACCTGTCAACGCGTTGCTCACGGGTTTGTAACCAGTTGCGCCGTGTGCGTGGCTCTATTCAATTACATAGGTTACGACTCATCACGGACTGGTTTGTGATTGGAGTCAGTTATCAGTTTCTTTTGAGTTGCTCCATGTGCAAACGGCCTAAGTCTGAATTCTGAAAAGGACGAATACAAAATGGGGAACGATTCCTTAGCAAACAGACAAATGGCAATCAACAACCAATGAACCAATCAGAGCGCTTGGAATGTTCCTGACACTCCAGAACATTCCATGGGGTTTTATTTTACAAATAGTATATACACGAGAGCAGCCATTTAAGTTTTTATTTTGTTCTGGTTTTATATAAGTTGACGTTAATTTTATTAGTAAGATGCCTCTCAAAAGTACCGTTTGGAAATAGTTTTGCAAAACTTCTGACAAATTGACGAAATGCAATATTTGCCTTAAGTCCCTCAAAACTTCTGGCAATACCACGAATTTATCTGGACATTTGAAGGCAAAACATGCCGATATTTACAACGAGAATTTTGAAGTCATCAATGTAGCCCAAGGCAAAAGCAACCAAGTTTTTGTCATTTGTGTAACCCTAATCAGAGAGTAAAATTAAATCACACTACCCCCACCACCACCACTAGCCGAAGTAACATTAATGTTAGAGATTACTAAACCAGTTTTAAAAAATAGATGTTCTAAAACATTGATGGTTTTGGGGTGATGTTTTATCAGCATCAATGTTTTAATATTGAATATCGATGTTTCAAAACATCGATGTTTTGTTATCGATGTCGCATCCCTAGTAATAATGTGCAACCCCGAGAATAGATTATATTCAGCAGTTTCTGTGTGTGTTATTCTCCCAATCTTCGCTGAAAAAAAGCTATTTGACGTAGATGTCATTCATATCAATCGCATATGGGGTGCCATCCTGAAGTTGGGAGTGAAACGAAATTAGTCGTAATTTATAACAGCTATATCTCAGCAATTAAATAGCGAATGGTATGTGATATCCGTTTTGAAAGCCAAAGGTTCAAAGTTATACATGGGAATACAGCGCGCATGCATGAGAAGTGCTGGGCGCCCGGGGAGGGGAGCGTAAGTCAAGCCCAAATAGCGTCGGTCTGGGATCTTCAGGAGCTCATTACGCACGAACTACCGGTCGGAGCTACACAAGTCTGGTGTCTATAGCTTTGTCTCAACGATATCTATATAAAGCACTTGTATTCACGAAAATCGGTTAGGATTTCTGAAAGTTAGAAGAGTTAAAAGGAATCTCTGCTCGACTGTGATGGCACATATGGAACGTATATTCAATCAAATTCAGGCGAAACGGAATAAAATAAAGAGAGCGCAGGATGGGAAATCTGGAAAGGCGCTACAGACCGCTGCCGCACGTATGAGAAACATGCATACACGCTGAAAAGTGGGTGGCGATTAGTACTATGTAATGGAACTTCTCAAAACGCATAAAATACTATTATTAGGGTCGATTTATACAGGCACGTAAAGGGAACGTAACGGGAACGAGCCGAGCCCGAGCGCCGGATGCATGTGTTTATACAGAGACGGGAGTAGAAAGTGGCGGGAACGTATTTCATTAGTTGTGAAAGATTTGTAACGTCATGGCGCGGTTTCATTTTTCAGTTAAAGATTTAGCCATTATCACACTTTTGTTAGAGGAGGAGAACCAGGGCCGTGCTTAGGGGTGGGCGAACTGGACAACCGCCCAGGGCCACCATTTTTATTTCTCATAGCAACACTTTTCTAAATGTTACGGGTTTTTAAAGAAATCCCTCATTTTTCGCGGTTTCTATAATTCAACTTATAAAAATATATATGTTTCGATTTTTCTAAAGAATCGCAGAAAGAATCTAAATTGACAAACTACCCTTTTGGTGCGAAAAATTTCTCGGTTTAAAAAAACATGATTTATCTTCAATTCAATTATAGTAAACCCTTAATTACCAATCCTTTTTTTCAATATCAGTTTCTACTATCTGTCAGTCACTACATACAGTCATTTGAAGAATTATAAACCGTTTTGTCGGACTTTGTTCGTTTTCACGGAATAGTTGCAAACTGAGAAAAACGTGAACATATCCTTGTGAACGAATACTAATACCATTTGGTCAAATGTTTGGTCTATTCAAAGCAAACAATAGACAAGACATTTTTCCAGGGAGTGTAAGACAAATAAGTAAATGCGCTCCAAATCTGTTGGGAATAAAGGGGTCTGAAGGCTGAAGGAGTGAGGTAAATAAAAAATGGCTTTTACTTGTTATCTCTATCATTATAATGGATTTTATTTCCCACTTTTCCCAAAAGAATTGAAAATATTACAAAGCAGGTACAATCAGAATGCTTTGAATACGGATTGTACGCCTGTCCTCCTTGGCACTTATTTCTAATGAAAATGATCTCTCATCATCTTTGGACTTTTCACTTTTAATATACAATTTTTCTGCTCAGAAAGCAAGAAAAATTGCTTTATAACCAACAAATTCATACATGTAAGTATTTGTTTTTAACAATTTACACTTTCTAAATCGTGTAAATAATTTTTCCATTGTTTCATTATTCATACAATTTGATAAATTTTATATTTTAGTGGACCAATTGTAATTTGAAGTATAATTTTCTCCTATTGCCTTCCGAATTGTCATTTTGAACTTTGGATCCATGTATTTTGATGGGCCAAATCGTACAAAACCTCTCACCAGCTCAATGAGTTTTTCATCATCCGTATCAAATATCAAACATAAATAACAGTATGTAAAATATATCTTGAACCTTCTGCCATGAACGAGAGACGGCCGAGCAGTGAACGACTTCCTGCTCCGAATCGTTGGCGCCGATTCTCGACCGGGAATCGGCCGAGAATCGGACGTGTCACGGCGCAGTATAAACAGTTCCATTGAAAAACAGGGAGGAAATGATTACGACAACTCGTCGCGCGCTCGGATCGTTCCCGTTACGTTCCCTTCACGTGCCTATATAAATCGACCTTTACTCGTTTAACATCGGTTATATGGTTCAAAAGAAGGTCGCTTGCACTCAACAAAATCATGCTGACTTTGTAACTTTGACAATAAATAAATGCAGTCACTGGATGTTACCGTCGTTTCATTTTCCATCCCTCAACCCCGAGACGTATACTTCGTTCAAACATACGCCTACCTCCGCAACGCACGCTACCGCCAATTTCTTTCCCTCCTCCCCCCCCCCTTTTTTTTCTTTTTTGGAAACTTACCCGCGTTGGATCAAAGTAGAAACATCAGTAAAGCCAACAATGAAAGTCTTTTACAAAATGTATTGCAGTTTATATAACAGATTATATGTATATTTTTAGGTATAATTGAAATTAAAGTCAAGTAGTACAGTATACAGGGTGAGCCAAAAATTCGTAAAAACTTTAAAAATTCATAAAAAAGGAAGAAATTATGATCAAGTACGGTTTGCAAGAAAGGGCTCACAAGGAAGTCGGATTTTTTTTAGCATCAACAAAAAGATGTCACCGGTAGATGGCACTGACGATCGAGAGATTCAGCAGAATTATGCAAATCAATCTTGCAACAAATGACCGTGATAGACAAGGATTTCTCATTCGCTTTCAGAATGTTATTGTGACATGATCGAGCGATGTGGTCAAGCTGTTAAGAGTCGTCTTAGTTGTGTCGTATAATGTTCTGGAGGTCATGTTGAACAATTGTTATAGCAAGAATAAATTAATGGAACGTACTGTTGTCCTGTTCATTGTGTTTCGGGTCGCAAGCGCCTTCTACCGGTGGCATTGTTAACTTATTTTTATTTTGCTGCTAAAAAAAATCCGACTTCTTGCCCTTTCTTGCAAACCGCACTTCTTTATCATAATTTCTTCCTTTTTTATGAATTTTTAAAGTTTTTACGAACTTTTGGCTCACCCTGTATACATATATATATATATGTTGTGTCAGTGGCGTAGCGAGGGTTGGGAAAGGGGGTCTATCATGCCCCGGGCGCCACTCGCACAGGGTCGCCAAATCGTCCTTTTCACTAATTTTATATATTATATTACTATATGTTTTTCGGAAAGGGGGCGCCAAAAAAGGTATCGTGCCCCGGGCGCCATTTATGCTCGCTACGTCACTGTGTTGTGTGTGTGCGCAAAGAAAGCATATTCTCGGACGTAACACAATTTTGGAAATTCGGCGAAAGGAAAAAATCAGCGAATATGTCCCTAAATCTTACTTCTTAATATTGCACAGAAGGCTTTATTATTTCAAATGGCAGTTTCTACAATTTACGCCAAGACCCACACATTGTTCAGTGATTTGCATTTCAAGTTTCCCCAGAGTGAGCCTGGATTCGAAATAATCGAATGATGTTATGTTCTAAAGATGGAAGCTGTTTCTAAGCACATATCTATACAATCTCAGAATGACAGATCAGCTAAACACCAAGTCAAAGACATAGTTTAGGCTAAGGGCCTGTTCACATAGGAGTCCGTTGCGTTGCGTTAAGGAAAAGATGACGTTGAGACGAAAATAAACCAATAATATGCCTCCAAACGATTAGCAATGAAATTTTTAACGCCTATGATTGGTTTATTTTCGTCTCAACGTCATCTTTTCCTTAACGCAACGCATCGGACTCCTATGTGAACAGGCCCTAACTGCTTGGGCAAGAGATAGAACGAATGCTCACACTGAGTATGACCTTGACAATGATTTAAGTTTAAATGTCAGAAGATGTAGAGAGAGACCTACCATTATCATTTTTAGAAAAAGTGTGTTGATTATATTGCCTGGGTCCAGTTTTATCACATAATAATATAAATTTATCATTTATAACATCTTGCCATAAACCTAGATCATTTATTATCTCTGGATCACTTGCTGTTATTTTGGTTTTCCAATTGTACATCAACATGAATTTTTCGCTCTCATTTGTTCTTATTTTATTTTATTTCTTCTTTTTTCCCCTTTTTCTGGGGCTCCTGTACAGACCGAAACTTGAGTGTATTGCACCCGCTGTGGCCGGCAGTGCAGAAATCAAGGAATTCCCTTCCGTATTACGCACCTTCCAAACAAACTTACGTAACTGAGATATCCTGTTGGATTAAATGATGATCAAATACTTACATACTTACGCAGGTGTGATTGCATCTATTCTATGGGAGACGTGTTATTTATCTATCCAATTTCAGGATTGTTTTACTAGCAAACAATTTAACCTGCCGATATTGGGCAAGTTCTTTAAAGTATTCTTATTTTGCTCCTAATCTAGTCGAGAATTTTCTGAAAGATTTAAATTTACTGTGAAAGGAGAAAAAACAACATGAAAAATATTCCTCTTTTGTTATAGATTTGAAACCGTGCTTTGAGAATCAAAATAATACCATAGCTCTAATTAGTTTAAAAGCAAAAAAATAATATAATATTAATTGAAATGTTGCGTGGTGAGTTTTGATCATGTTTTCATTTCTATATTTCATTATTCTGAGTTCTTTCTAACACATTTTCATCAACAACTGTAAGAAATTCATGAAATATACTTTCTGGGATGTTACCATGGGTAATACCTCACACACCTTTAAACAACTGATAAATTCAAAGTGGCATCATTAGCAAATGTCAATAATATGAGAATGGATTGTCTTCCCGCAACGTTACATTGACTTCTGCGTTGCACTCAATTGTAAATATGAACTGCCTTAAAGGCCTGTGATTTACTTCAATGTTTTTGTTCGCATCATTTTTTGAAAAATTTTTGGATTATACATAAAATGAGGAGGTGAATCAACAGCAGTTTTAAACCTCGTTTATTTGATGGCACGAAGGCTCGATTGGTAAGTAATAACTGATAACTTTATCATAAGTGTAATCTGTATTTGATAAGATCATAATAAGTCAAGGCGAGGGAAATGGGAAGTAGGTAATACATATTACTCCAAATCTGATGTACTTTTTTCTCGCCCTATTAATTTTATTTATATAAAAGTAAAGCTGTCGTACTGCATGGTCAACAAATGTTGGTCGTATCTACGTGCGGTTTATATTTCTAAAATTTTTATACGACGTCTTCTTATTAAACATGATTATTTTCATTTATGTCTATTGTTTGTTAATCGTGATTGCCCATTTGTTATGGTCCCAAACTGTTTCCTGACCCTACATGCGCACTATGACATGTAACCAATATGAGTTGGTAATCGTATTAAAGGAAAAATAAAAACCTCATTATCGTTTGAAAATTTTACCAGTAGCCTGTTGAATTAACTTCAGCTTAATAATTTATGACTGGTAAGATGTGATAATGAGCCAAAAAATTAGTTAAGTTCCTGAATTCAGCATGATTGTGTCATTTTCTCATAATTAAACAGGTTTTATTCTAAAAAAAAAATCCTGAATGAAGGTTTATAAACTCTTGAAATAAATAAACAATAGTGGTAAACTTTGTAGTTATAATGAAGTTAAAGGGTAGCTCTTTTTATAAATTGTCTCATTGTATTTTATTTATTTATTTTTTTTTGGTTGGTTATGTGTGTTCAAATTAAAAACCAACCACTCATAGTATGTTCAAATTAAAAAATCATTACTATCACTTATGTTTTCATAAGATATTTGATGTTAAATTAATTAATGGTGTCCAGGTAATAAGTTTGATCTTGTAAAGGGTTTCATTCTTGATAAGATAGTGATGCCTTCACCAAATTAAATTATCCTAGAATAATATTAAAGAAAACTTATTTATATTAATCAGCTAGTTTTTAATATAATAATGTTGTATTTAACTATATTAAACCTTGTAATGTTGTTTTCTCGACTAATGCTTTTATGTATTAATAAAACAAAATATTTAAAAATTTTTAAATGAATTTTTTACAGTGTTAAGTTTACAAAATAAAATCATTAATGTTTTTTCTAACATTCTGTGTATTTTACTGTTTATTCTTTGTATATAATTTATTCATATCTGATTACAACTAGTATTATATTTTTTAAAGTATTAGCTCTGTGTACAAAAGAGAAAAAATGTTTATATCTTATGTCTGTGCTCTTTTTATGTTTTTATAGCAGTAGTAATATTTAAAG
This sequence comes from Dolomedes plantarius, assembly GCA_907164885.2. NCBI lineage: Eukaryota > Metazoa > Arthropoda > Arachnida > Araneae > Dolomedidae > Dolomedes > Dolomedes plantarius. The sequence goes on along the minus strand of OU015498.1, from coordinate 64,867,882 downwards.
AAATTGTATGATGTTATGTACATCTCTTAAATTTCTAATTTTTATGTTAAAGTATTCAATTTGTAACTTCCATAGTTTTTTTTAAAAATCTTATTTGTAGGGAAAAATTCATAATTTAAATACAGTTTTATTTGCTTGTACTTGATATATTTATTATCACTGCAACCATTATTCTTTGTTCATTAAGATTATTATTTTGTAAGTTTAAATAAGGTATGTTAAGAACTGTGCTAAATAAAGCAAAATATATATATATATATATATATATATATATATATGTGTGTGTATAACAGAGTTAACTGTAATATAGTTGACTGGATATAGCTGAGTTCTTATATTCAAAATTTTTGAAGGTATTAAAATGCATAATGCAAAGTATTTGATATACATATATTTATTTAGTGAAACTTCTCTAGCCAGCCACCCCTCAAAACAGCGACTATTTTTTCAGAACCATAGAACCATAACTGACTGCCTTAGAGAAGTTTCACTGTGTGTATGTGTTTGTTTACCTATATACCCTATATATATATACATGTGATTAGTTTTGCTTATAATCTGAATTTTCTCAGCAGCAGAAGAAACAACAGAGTAGTCCAGCGGCAAGCCTCAGTTTTGAATCCCCCAGAGCCAGGGGCAGATACAAACAATCGCTGCTGTTGGGGGCGACTATGGTTTGTTCAAGACATCTGTGGCATTATTTGTGCTGTTTTAACATGGATACTCATTATGTATGCCGAATATGTTGTTGTTTTCGTGATTTTATTGCCTTCTCCTCATCCATATTATAGTGCTGTGAATTTTGTGATATTTCAGTCTCTTGCATTCCTTGCAATTATTTCACATCTCAGGGCTATGTTCTCTGATCCAGTAAGTAAATTTTTATTTTTTGTTATTACATATTTCTGTGTTTATATATATTGGTTAATACTTCTGCAGTGTTCTAATGTTACATTTGGGATTTATATACTTTTTGAATACACAATATTTATTGTTACTGCTGTTATAATAATTATTATAACTTCCAGAAAAGAGAGAAGAAATTCCAATCTTCAAATGTATTAACACTCAAAATTATTTTTTTAGTTATTTTGATGATTGAGATGAGAAGTATCTATTTTTAAAAAAATAATTTATGTGGTAAAATAAAAGGATATTTGGTACTTTTTGGTTAATGGGGGCACCAGTGTTAATTGTATGCCAAATGTGGTAGCATAATAATTTCATGTCATGGGTCTCAAAAATGTCATTCAATAACATTTTTGAGAACAAGCAAGTGAACATCAATACAGTAATTTTCCTTAACAGATTTTCAGTTGTTTTTTTTTCCCTGGGAGGGAGGGGGGGTAAGAAGTGCTACTTTTTTTTCTCTTTCTTTCTTTCGGGGAAAGAATCCTAGAGATATATACCTATTTGAATTCACATGGCATGGATTGCATGAAAAGATGCAAATCTTTTTCGCAATGTTAAACAAAATTGGCAGCTGTATGCCTCCTGTGTTATCTGAAATTAATGAGGTAAAATCCATTTTGCATTTTTCATATTTGTAAATTTCTGTATTTGTCTATGTTTTTTATATTTATTTTGAGTTTAATAAGATAGTCATTTTTTTTTATTAAACCCTAAATTTTTTCTCTCTACAATTAAATTTTGTGCTAACATTTACGTTTCTCATCAAGTGGCACCCCGTTAACCAAAAAGTACCAAATATTTTAATATTAATGTATTATTTTTATATTTGTGAGACATGTTTTAATTAAAATTTTATAAATGTAATTGAAATTATTGCAATCATGACAAGGCTCTTGGATTTATTTGTTTGAATATTCTGAGGAATAATTTCATTAGCTTCTTTTATATGCAGATATAATTGGTCTAGTTTTGAATATAATTTATTATTGTTTATAAAACTGAGTAAAACTTATGAAAATTGCTGCTCTGCTTGCTAGAATACAGATGTTTATGTCACCAGTTAAAATTACTTTCAACAGTAATCCTTCTTAAGCATTAAAAAGGAATCAAGTTTATAAAATCAAATTAGTCATTTTGTATGTATATGTGCTATAAAATTAAAATAAATTAGCTTATGTCAAATGAGTATTTTCTCTCTTTAGGTCTCTGTCTTCTTATATTTATTTATGCAAGTATGGATGCAAAATTTCATAATTGTTATTCTTAGATATTGCTAATATTTATATCAAATGTATTTTTATTTATGTTTGTTCTTTACTCTCTCACTAAATGTTTTTACTTTCTATTATTCAATTATAATTTGTGGTTTTTTTTTAAATTTATCTAAATGTTTATACACTTGATAGATTGGTCAGCAGCTCATAATAAATTATTGCCAGAAAATATTGCCAACAAAATATTTTTTGATAATATATTCTATTTTGAACAATGTGTAAATTCTGTTGAATGTGCATTTTCTGCTGATCAGTGATCTCTTTCTAAAGCAAATTAGAAAATCTATCATATCTATCTTATAAAAACTTGTCTATGAGACTGCTGCTAATGTAACTATATTTGTCAAATAATTAGTAACTATATTTATCCTTCTTTGATTCCCTGTTAAATTTTTTACATTTCTCAGTCTATAATTCTATTACATATTAAGTCTTAACTGAAATTAATAAAGTCTAATTAGACTTTATTAATTGCTGTTACATTGAAATTACAAAATTATACTAGTAATTCCCATCTACTAAATTTCTACTTATACCATATTTCACACTTAATATATTTCATCACTTAAATTTGTTTCAGGGAGCAGTTCCAAAGGGAAATGCAACAAAAGAGACCATTCAACAAATGGGATTGTGTGGTGATCAAGTTGTTTATAAATGTCCAAAGTGCTGTTGTATAAAACCTGAACGAGCTCATCATTGTAGTGTATGTCAACGATGCATTCGCAAAATGGATCATCATTGCCCATGGGTCAATAATTGTGTTGGGGAGAAAAATCAAAAATATTTTGTTTTATTCACGGTAATTTTTTTTTTAGATATTTCCTTTATCCTTTCTTAACTTAATAAATTTTGCATAATTTTATTTGATGAGTTATACCAAATGACTCCTTTTTTTTTTCATTATTACATTATATTTTCATGTTAAATATTGTTATTGTACAGTTTATAACTAACTGATGAGTATTTTATATTAATCAAGGAATATTCTAAATGTCATAAATTTTAGAACTTAATGAAATTATATTAAATGATGTGACACTTTATATTTTAAATTTCTGATTTATTAAGTTTTTATGCTAGTAACAAAATTAAAATATCATTTTCTGCCGGAAACAATTTTCTAAAATATTTGTTAGAACTTTAGACTTTGGCATATGATCAGAACTTTGATTATTATTCATTTATTAATGTATTTGGTAGTATAAATTTTTGCCAGAGGTGAGAATTGAATGGAGTAAAATAGATATCTTTTATCCCATTAAATATATGTATTTATAAAAAGTTGAAATTGAAATCTGAAACATGTGGAAGAACTGTGGAGAAAACATATATTAAGAGAAGTTTAATGATAATATCACTTTTCCAATCAAGAATAATGAAGCAAGATACATTATCATTAAACTTTATTTGTCACTAAACTGTATTTAGAGTTTCTTTCATATTTAGGTTTCAGTTTCACCTTTTTAATTTTTATTTTATTTCATTAAAGAAAAAAAAAGTTGGGATAGAACGTTAATATTTAAGTACTTGCATCAATTTCCACTGTTCTCTGCCAGGTTTTTAATTAAATAATTGCTAGGATTTCTCATTCTCATATGTTTGTGTATGTATGTGCATTTTTAGAGAGTAAACTTATTCAAACTAAGTATAACTTATGAAGCTAGTGTAGAGTAATTTAAATGCCTGCCAGTTTATGTGCCTTGTAAAATTGTGCTAAATGTTTGAATTGTAAAAATTAAATTAAATTATTTTAAATTAAAGTTTGACTGATTAGTACTCGAAAAGTATGCTGAAATAAATATATTTTAATATTATAAATAGAATAATATATGTGTAAGTGATAATGTCAAAATCAAAAATGAATTACATTATCTAAAATTTATACTAATTGATTTATAATGTACTACTTTTATAAGTGTTTTTAACTTTCTCTAAGGTTTTGAGATTTTAGCTTTTTATTTCATTTGTTATTTTATAAAACTTCTCATTCTTATTTCATTTTTATGGTACAGTTTTATATTGCTGTGATATCTTCTCATGCCTTTTTTCTGGCTGTTAGTCACTTCATTATGTGTGTTAGCAGTGATTGGAACAGTAAGTAATTTAATTATATTTTATTCAAAGTTCAAAATTGTGTAGCATAACATCAAACGTTTCCTTAAAAAGTTTCAAAACTCTTATCTGAACAAATGTTTTCTTTGATGTATTGCTATAGAAATGCTAAAAAAAATCTTGATTCTTTAAATTTTAATTTTAAATAATATAAATTATTTCTTTTTTTAACATTAAATTTAGTTTTAGCACAAACCTGCATTTCCCTGTTCCTCTTAAGGGAGAAAAAAATTTTCTGTCTGAAAGCTTTAAATTGCTGTCTAATTTTATTCAAGTATCAAACATTCCAAGGGGGGGAACATATTTCATTTTATTAGTTTTTTTTGTTATGGAAATTAGATTCTTCTTCATATTAATCATACTTAGAGAAAGTGTTTTTTTGGTTTAATGTATCTACAATTTATTAAACGTGAAGATTTTAATGACAAGTGTATTTGGAAAAAATCTCTATTCATGTGATAAATATTCAGTTCACTTTCATTATTGATGTAATTCTGAAGAGCTGACTGGTGTATTATTTTCTTTAAAAAAGGTGTATTTTTTACTGATGGTTTGATTTTTTTCTTTTCTATTATCTTGACAGTTTCTTTTTTTTCTCCCTCTCTTATGTTAAGTAATAATAAAGTAGTGAAAATTATGTGACCAGAAAAAATATTATTTCGTGTCCTATGTTTATATTTTTCTCTCTCCTTTTTTTAGAACTAAGGTGCTTTTATTTTCAAGTGCATCTCTATATGTTATTTTATATTTATTTATATTTTGGTTAATGTACAATTTTATCAATATTTTCCCCTTATCTGCAGAATGTTCAAGTAAATCACCACCTGCTACTGTTATTCTTCTCATTTTGCTCATTTTTGAAGCATTGCTTTTTGCTATTTTTACTTGTGTCATGTTTGGTACTCAAGTTCAAGCAATATGGAATGATGAAACGGTATGTGTTTTAAACAAGCTTCTGCCATACCAATATGAACTAATAATGTTTTCAAAGTAAATTACTCTTTTAAAACTTCATTTAAAGATTTTTATGATTTACTGCCAAAATTATGGTTTATTAGAGTTAAATTACTAACTAAAATAAAAATATATAAAATATTAAATAATAACAAAAATAATGTTAAGTAATTATTATGTATTTATAATTATTTAAGTAATTATTAATATATAATGATTACTTAAATTATTTGTTAGAAGATAATATTTTATGGTTAAGTATTAAAGCATTAAGAATTTTATAAAACTTTTTGAAAGGGAGCTGAATAACTGTTTTAAAATAATGCTTTTTTAAACTTTCTAATGGTTTTTGAAAAGTTGTATCTAATTTTATTTCATGATGTTTGCATATGGTACTTAACTTTTGAAATTAAAGGACCATCTATGTATTGACATAAAGCTTCATAATTTTGGAGACTTTCCAAATTTCTGAAATTCAGAAAGATTTCTTAATGTTTTGGAACCAATTTTTCTAAATTTAGAGACAAGCCTGTATTCCTGTTTTAAGACAAATTAAAATTTAAGGTTGTTTATCTTTATAACTGAATGACTAAACATTTTAATTCTGCAATAGAATGTAGTGTTGTACTGTAAAACATAGGTACTTTTTAGAGAAAATGGCTAGTTTGTTTTCATTTAGTATTTATGTTATTTTCTAAGAAATTATTAATTCTGCTAATTGCAAACAATGTCTAAAATTGTACAACTTTACTTTTCACATGATGTTAATTTCATGATATTAGTTTTAAAAAACTTGGGATTTTTTTAAAAATTGACTCTTTGATGTGTTGCTTGATTCTACTAAAATTATACACTATTCTGCAAAATTTGTAATGAACATATGAAAGGTAACTAAATCATCTGAATATTGAATATAAGTAATTTAAAAGTTTTCTATTTATTCCTTAGAAATCATTCTTCATGTATGTAGTCAATTTTATATGATAAAAATTTTCTAAATTATTAGGTAATGTCATGCAGGTAGGAATTAAACATAGGTCTCTAATTTAGTGCATGTTTTATCTGTTTCCTATAGGGCATCGAACAATTGAAAAAAGAATCTGTTAGATGGCAGAAAAGATCTCCATGGCGTAGTCTTCGTTCAGTATTTGGACGTTTCTCATTGATATGGTTTTCTCCTTTCAGTGGACCTGCAATCAGTTTAAACAGAATAGATGGATACCTTCATGCTGTGTAGTGAATCCTAGTGTGTATATTTTGTTTAATCTTTATCTTTTTGAGTTGATAGAGTTCCTAACTCTAATGATATTTGAAGTTTTATACTTCAAAAATCTAAATTGACCCATCTCTCTTGTAATATAATCAGCTCTTGATTTATGTGTTTAGCTTGCAAAGTTAAAAATAAGTAAAAATATACTTAACTTGGATTTCTTCCATTATAAAAAAGTTGAAAGAGTTTATTTTAAAATCTGTTTTTCTGTGCTGATATTTTTGTCAGTTTTTTTCAATTTAAAGCATTTTATTTAATATGCATTTAATAGTGGGAAATTTTTTGTATATGTTGGGAGTGTTTAAAACAAGTTTATTGAGATCAGATTATTTTGGGTAAAAGTGATAAATATGAGTTATTGGGGAGTTGAGATTATTTTATCATTGTTTGTAATATTTCATAGTACTCGGTGTAATTTTAAAAAAAATTGCATGCAATAAGATGTTGTACAGTAAAAAATTATATTTAGCATGTATAAATAATTTTGCATATATTTTTTTGTAGTATATCATAGTATGCATTGTATAATACATTATGAAATTCAGAAATTTATATGGAAATACTTTTATTTTTTAAATTATATTATGAGCAAAAATTATATTATATAATGAATTATTTTGTTTCTAAATTATTTTATGGTTGTTCCTGGTACTGCTTTATGTAAGGGCTGGAGGTACATTTCCTTTAAATATTGACAGTTTGTTTGCATTATGCGTTTTATTTCATATTTTGTAAGTAGTTGCAGGGTTAAAATTTTATGTATAATTTAGCACATTTTTATAGAGTGGCTAAAAGAAGTCCATCTATAACTAAATTATATTCCCATGCATTGTTCGTTATAATCATAAAGCCAGTATGATAGGCTTACTTAGTTCTGATTTTTTTAAAAATTTACTTTTGACTTAGCAACATTAGGTTAGTATGTCTAGTCATAATGACATTCACTATGTTATAATGAGCACACAGAGAGACATCACTTTGTATTTACCTTTGTTTAAATCTGTTTTCTCTGTGAAGCATTTTTGAATTATCAAATTATATAAGGCGACTTCACATAGACAAGTGTGATTATTACACACAAGGGAATCAAACCGTAGACCTACTTTAGCTCTTAACTACAGAAGTTAAGTTTTTTCATATGAAAGAAATTATTTATAATTTTCAGTATAAAAAAATTATTGCTTTTCTAGTAGAAGTTTTTAGGTTGTATTACATCATGTTTTTACATATTCTTGTACATTTGTTAACGTAATTCTAGTCATAGTGTTAGGTTTTGATTTAAGTTAAAAATAACTCATTTAAAAAAATGTTTGTGCATTGCACAAGTCTTATGAATCTTATTGTGTTTTAGAAATTTACCTTCAGCCATTCTTCTTTCTACAGCTTTGTTAACAATAAATATTTCAAAATCTTTAAAAGTGTTAGTTTTGACAAATGCTTAAAAAAAAATTTTTTCCTACTGTAACATTTCAAAAAATGTTTTGCATTCTCAAGAATCTTAAAGGTAAGTCTTGTAGAAGTGTTATTCAAAAACTTGAGTGTTCTGTAGAAAGAAATTAAAGTTTAATATTAATATTTCTATTCAGATGTGTACCTTTATTGTACTGCAACTGCTTAACCAAAGTTAATGTTTCATATTTAAGAACAAATGCTAATTTATTAAACTTCTTCGAAGTCTTTTATACCATACAGTCCAAGTTTTTAAAGGGAAATGTCAAAATTTTAAATGAAAAAAATTCTTATAAATGTACATGAATCAAGAGCTGGAATCAATCATATTATGAAATAATATCAGAGAATGGAAATTTGTTTTACGATGTTATATTGTATAAGCTGCTCTTTACCGTCCTGAAAGCTTTTAAGCTGTGAAATTAGAAAAAGAGATTAAGAGTTTTAAGCAGTGGAAACTTGTTTGTTCATACTCAGATATTTATATATGATCTCTCAGAATGTGCTGTTGTAACTTCTAAGTGTTTTTTAGCTGTTACAGAAATCAGAGTACTGTGACATATATTTTTAAAATAACTAAGTAATTTATTGGGCATGAGTTAGTGGCTTAATGTGCTGTGAGTTCCTGGAAGACTCTTTCCTATTTTTTAAATTTTTCATTCTGCTTAGACTTCTTACAATTTCAAATTGAATTATCTAACTTTAATTTGGTTAATTTTTTTAATCAATGTTTTGCACCAGGCATGTACTTTTTATACATGCATTCATTACTACATAATTATTTGATGTTATGTTTTAAATAACAAATTTACCTACAAATTATTTTTAAATATTTTAAAATTACAGTTGTGTTGTGTAATTTAAAAAAATTGCTAAATTTTGGAATTTTATAGAAACTTGATTCAAGAAAAATTAGGTATGACTAATGTGAAATTCAGCTTGCTATCAAGTGAATCATAGTTCTGTAGTACAAAGAAATTATTTTAAATTCACTTGAACTATTCAATTAAATTCCTCTAAATCAGTGGTTCCCAACCGGTGGTCCACGAGAGTCTCGGGAGTGGTTCGGCACTACATAAAAAAAGTTGTCAAATAAATGAGGATTTTGAAAGCAATGTTCATTGAACTAGATGGACTGAATATATCCGATGACTATCAAGTGTTGAATTAGTTTTTATGTATTTTTATGTAATTTTTATGTATTAATATTAAAGAATTTGTAGTTAAGTCATACTGTACACCAGGGGTGTCAAACTCAAAGGCTACCTTGGGCCAAACAAACAAGGTTTAACTATAGGTGGGCCGCAAAAAAATCGATATTAATAGAAACGTAGGTTTATTTACCTAATTATAGTATATTCAACATAAATATATGCATTTTGTTTAATAATAGCAAAAAAGAGTATCATTAAAAAAACATTTACCAAATTCTTCCTATCTTATTATAATTCTGCGTTGGTTATTTTATTATATATTATTGTGTGCCAATATATTAGTCAGGCCGCAAAAATGTTCGTCGCGGGCGCAAGTTTGACACCCCTGCTGTACAATAGTAAAAACAAATAATGTGTTCTAAAAAACTGTTTTACTTAATCACCCATGAATCAATAAGTTTCAATTTCAGGCAGAGATTTAGGCTAATTCTAAAGATTCAAAACAAGGTTGAAACAATAATTACAAGATAAAAAGAACTTTTTATATCCCACGTTTTTAAATTTTCTGTTGAATCATATAAACTAATTGCACAAACCTTCACTTAATTATTCTTTTTCACTTTCTTTTATTTAATTTTAATCACTTTTTAGTCGTTTCCCCTATCCACAGACTTTATAAACTGCTAACTTTTATAATTTTTTAAAATTTTTCGTACAATATTTTTGTAAACAAACTAAATTCACATGTATTCTGTTTTCAAAATCGTCAAACGCCATTACGCAAAAGTGCAAGCATTGAATTTGATCGAAGCGCCTCCTTGCGGATTTTTTCCAAACTAACTTTCCATACAAAACAAAATGAACTGAAAATGAAATCAATTCTGCTTAAAGATGGCTAAAAGTATTAAAAGAATGCATTGTCATCGTGTTCTGAGCTATTCTAAAAGTTTCAAATGTCTAGCTAGTCGGGAAATTAGTTAAAAATCGATTGCAAGATTTGTACTGGACAAACAAGAAAGCGAGTTAATTAAAATGCAGTAAAAAGTGAGTATGTATCCCTGTATCCCTTTTGCATGAGGGATATTCTATATTCCCCCCCCCCCCCTGGAAGATCCCCCTTAAGTTGGTGGAGGGGGGGGGTCGCAAATAGATAAATTTTTGGCTTAGTGGTCCGCAGACTTCTACAGGTTGGGAACCACTGCTCTAAATGGTTTATTGTGTATCTGTGCTAATTAGAAAATGCAGAATCTCTCACAAGTATAATATTGTTTATATATATTTAATAAATTTTATGTGCAAATTTTCACAGACATCCTGAGCATGTAGTTTTGTTCTTGGATTCATATTCCTCATTATGGGCTTATTAATCTATGAAGTTCATCAAAGGAAGAAATATAGATATTCCACTAATACCTTAGTTTGTAATAGCTGGTTGTTTTTTGCTCATGTGTTTTAAAAATTCATTGCTCTGACATCTGTCACACTTAGGGTTAAAATAAGTTCATGGCAAAAGTCTATTTAAATGAACAAGTTTCTATTGTTTGTATTTGTCTTGAGTCATAACATGTGTATTGTTTATGTTTGTGCATTTTGTTACTTTTATTTTGTCGGACAAGTTTTCATAAACTAAGATTATTTTTTGTTGTTGTTGTTATCAGTATTTCGTAACTGAATAAATAAGTGATGCCTTTTTCTCTTCCCCTTTTATTGTTTATGATCAGATTGAGTTTTATATGTTGTTTTTTGTAATAAAATTTGAGTTAAGGTATAAAAATTTTGTATTTATTTGTGGCAAGTTTATACATAAGTGACATTTGTATGTTATATCTGTTTGTAAAAACACAGGGTTTATCAAAGGTTTGAGTTGTCTTGATTTGAAATACTTAATGAAAAATAATTATATGTTCATGTTCAAAAAGTTTTATCTTATGATTGAAGAAGAATGCTAAAAATATTTATATATGTATATAAATGATTGATTTTTCCATAAATTATTTAAACTTCCATAAGATTTTGCTTTTTTAATTTATTTCATTTTCAATTCTCCTGTAATAATTTTTTTTTCTTTCACTATCAGAATTTGATTTTTGATTGTTGTTATACTCTAGGTTTAACGCTAGATGTTGTTCAACATTATTTTTGTATGAATATTTATTTGTTATAACAATGAGATTACTGGACACTTTCATGGTGTATTTTCATGAATCTTCATGGAGGATTTTCATGCATTTATCAAGTTCAAAAAATGAGCTGTGAAAATCTTAATTAAAATTTAGATATGTTTCATGACTGTGAAGCCGAGACCTTTTATTATGCCATTTTTAGCGCTGACTTTTGATATGTTAAGTAATTTACATATTGGCAACTTGGGTACATGACTTTCCTAATTGTGACTATGATCATCATTATATTGCCAAAATTAAAGGAAACCATGTCAAAATGTATGAAAAAAATTCCTTTTGCTGAAAATGTACCATCAGATGTAATTAATATATATATATATATATATATATATAACGTTATAAATATCTCTAGTAATTTTTTACTAGTGAGGTTATTTTGCTCTATGATACCTCCTAATATTCAATATTCTCCTAATATTCAAATAATAAGTAAGCTATAAGTTAATTATAGCTTACTTAAAAATGAATAGCATCAGAGCACCCCCTATACTTTTTTATATCTTTATATGCTATTCAGTAAAATCTTAATTCCATGACATGCTTTGTTTTGCTAGTTCAGAAAAGAAAATATCATTTTTTACTGATTTCATTTTGCTACTACCGATTTATTTGTAAAAGGGCACTTTTGTTCCTATCAGAATTTTTTTTTATCTTACTCATTTTAGAGAAAAAAATTAGATACTATACTTCAAACTTTGAAAAATATATAATTTTTTTTTTTTCTGAAGGAATCAAGTTGTATTTTCCATTTTTTGTAAGATTATATTTTAAAAATACATTATAAAATACTTGTTAGTGTTAATGTAAAAGAAAACTTACCTTTTTACAAGGTAACTGTGAGCTTATATAATGTTATCTTGCATTATAGAAATTATCTGAAGATACATATTTAAAAATGGATTTATTCCCTTCAAATTCATCATTCTTGATATTTAGTAAAATTCATCATCCCTTTTGAAATAGTATGAGATGTGGACGTAATTTTGTGACTTTTTTTCATTGTATATTCTGTAGAATATTTATAAAATATTTTTCTGCTTTTATTTGAAATTGAAATGTTAATTCATTATTTTAATTTTTTTTATTGTAACAAACATACAAAGTATAGTTGCATATTTTATATTTTGTCTTTTTGAAAGTACATTTTCTAAACAAAGTATAAATTGTTTTATTAGAATCTTGTTATCATGTTGAAACAAAACTAGATAAACAGAAATGCAGTTTTACGTGGCAGTGACTTTATCTTCTTTTTTTTTTTTTTTTTTTTTTTTTTTTTTAAGGGTAGATATAAAATATAAATAAATTTAAGGGTAGATATCAAAATAAAGTTATAGATTGAGTATTTATTAGCCAAGGGCATTTTTCAAAAGATAAAAAAGAGTTTCATTTCTTTATAATGTACATTTCTTCCTTTTGGGAACTGGAAATCATTAAACATTTTTACTCAATAAACATGGATGAAATCACTATTTTACTCTAAAACTTTTTTTTAAATAAAAATATCCATTATGAAAATTAAATAATCCAGTCCTTGAAGTCTTGGAGGTAAATAAAATAAATATTTTAAAACTGCATTTTCTGTCAAAATTGCTTATTAGTTTTTTCTGTTTTGCTAAACTTTGCGTGTGGAAGATTAATTCACTTTTTTAAAATCAATCGCCTGTTTTCATATTTATTTATTTATTTATTTAAATAACAAATGGCAGTATTAATATTTTGAAAAAGAATTGTGAGCAGACTTTGTAATTATGACAATGCAGAGTAAAATATTAAAAAATATTTCAAGTTTTTTACATTAAAAAAAAAGATTGCAGTACCTATTTAGATATAATTATAACTGAATTTTATAGTTAAGATGTAAATGTGTGTGTGTTTTACCAAATTTCTCTGTAACTCAAAATGTAGGTTTTAATCACTTAATAATTATTAATAACTTTAAAAAGAATTTTAATAGTTCACAAAAAAAATTAACATGCATTATACTCATGTTACTGGAAAATTAACACAAGTCACTTTAAGTCTTTGTTGCTTAAATATATATTTGTATATCAAAAACCTTTTTATAAGCTTGTATTTCATACACATTTATTTTTACAAACATTGTCATGCATCTGGTGAATAGTGTACTGCTGATTTTATTCAGAATCATACATTTAATCTTAGAGCAATGAAAAAAACCTCTATTTTTCTTCATGTATGCATACATTCTATTGTACTGAATTTTTCTTTTTAAATAGAATTTTGCTAAACCAGTTTTCAATTCTGTTAAAAAACACACATTTACTTATCTTTGTCTAAACAAATTTTAATGAAGAATAAATACTATGTAGAAAGATATATTTCTCAGAAATTTTTATGGAAAAAATTAAATGGCTGGATCATTCTTGATATGGATCAATTCATTAAAAATATTTTTAATCACAGGTTGAAAAAACAAACCTAAATAATTGACTTGAAATCAAGATAGCATTCTGAAATTCTACTCAGAAATTGTGATTTTTTCATACCATCATCTAGTTATGTAGTAGAATAAACAAAGTATTTGATGTTATAATCTCTTCATAAGCTGATTTGTAGTGCATATACATAATTGTATGTATCAATACATGTTTGTACCAAATGTGTTTCATTTTGTCTTGTGCATATAAATTATTTTGCTTAAAATCTTTTGTTCTTTTTAACTGATAGAATGCATTTTCATTCTGAATGAAACATAGTCATGCATGCATTTTGTTTTTCATATAATAGAATGTATTTTCATTCTGAATGGAAACTGTTAATAATTTTCAAGAATTTTAGAGTGTTTCAATGTATAAAAAATAGTTCTCTACAGTACTTTATAGCATGAGAAAAACACCATGCTATAAAGTACTGTACTTTATAGCATGAGAAAAAATCGTATATGACTCTGTGTTCTAATTATCTTTAGATATGATGATAAGATATATATTTTGAAGTCAATACAGTAATATCTTCTAAAGTAATAATAAAGTTGATTAGCTGTGACTCTGAAAAGGGAACTAGTTCAGAAATTCAACTTTATATTTCATAAGAGTTTGTTTGTTTTATAGAAACTAATAGGATATTCCGAAATATTAATTTCTTAAAACCTGGGTACTTTTTAAACGTGATAATTCCTTGATTTTTAGCTCCATAATACTTACTTTCAGAGGTTTTTTTTTTTTTTTAAATAGAGGATAAACTACCTTAATTTGCTTTAAATTCTTTTTTGTATGTGCTAATAGCACATACAAAAAAAAAAAAAAATAATTGTGTACTGAAATATTTAGATGATTTGAATTAGAAATTGATTCTTTTAAAATTCTGTGAATATTTAAATATGTGGCTGAAAATAAAATATAGTAATGCATAAATAGATATGCTTTACATTTAGCTTTTATTTTTCCTCAAAGTTTATGTGTGTGTATGTATGAACTGGTAAAAGTATATTATATCATTCATGTCTTGTATTTTGAGCTTCAATATCACAATAACATTTTAAAGTTCATAATGATACGATTATATGAACTGTACTATCTTTCAAATTTATTTCAGAGACATTATACGTTCAGCCGTTCATAGTGTCTAGCTCTATAAAAATTACTTAAAAAATTTACTTTTTATGTATCCATATGATAAAAACTGAATTATTTTATCAATTATCCTCAAAATATTTTGAATCTTGAATGTATTTGGCAGAGGCATAGCAAGGATTAAATGCACTCAGGACCATCTTCTCCTTAATTTGAGTAAAAATTAAATATTAGGGGTAACATCTCATATCTGGGGCCCTCTTGGGCTATTAGCCTATAGCAGGTCCTAGTTATGCCTCTGGTGTTTGGTTGATCTTTTCATTATGTCTTTGTATTCATTATTTTATTATTTCTTCCTTTTATTTCCGAGATGTATATGTTGATAGAAAAAGTGAATGAGATTTTGGTAGATCTTAATTCACCGAGCAAACTGGAATTGACATTAGTGTGCTGTGTTTAAGTGCTTGAAAAATACTGTCTAGAGTAATTAATAAAGACGTCCAACTATTTTCTATAAGGTTTTGTATGATTTTATTTCAAAGCAGTTCTTTTTTACATACAGACACTTAAATCACTTGCAAAATATTTCTTTACAAACATTTTCTATGTCAAAGGTCATCTTTGTATTTTATTTCTCATGTCACATATGAAAAATTATATTTATAATCATCAGTGACAGGCAGATGGTTAAGGTGCCTTACTTCCCCATCAGAAGTCTTGTTAGTTAGGTACTGGGTTTAATTCTTGCTATCTTTAAAATACATTTGTGCCAGAATATGAGGAAATCCAAAAATATTAAGATACCATGGTCATTAGGAAAATGGGAGTATGCAGATACATCACTTCTTAAAGAAAGGAGAATATCAGAAAGGACCCTTTTTGTATCTTCTAAATGATTTATATTGTTCCCAGCTTGTAAAATATAATACCTATGAAAAATATAATATCTATTAAAGCCTGTGATAAGAGGGGAAAAAAGATAAAAGCTAAAGAAATTTCATCTGAAATGTTATTGGCTGGGTAGTCACTATTTAAGATGAAATAATCTTATTTTTATTTGAAGTTTTTATGTCTTATCAATATACTAAAGTTTAACTTTCCCAACTAGAATTTCGTTAACTTCATAATTATTCAGATTTATTTTTGTAGCTCATGTTTAGTATTATATGTGTGTAAAAACCAAACGGCACTTTTTTCTCTGTACGCCTGTGAAAAATGACCATGTGTAGAAATTAGGGTTATAACACACACATGTATATATATATATAATTACTCATAGCAGAGTAAACTGTTTTACCAATTAAGTTGTTTCAATAGCCAAACTATTTGTGCAGGAGGTTAATGAACTAAAAATTCCTATATATATATGAGGCGGTGAAAGGCAAAGTGGTGTAAGTCAAAAGAGTTTTCCTGCAAAAACTACAAAAATTCCACCATAAATTGGACAAATTATAATTCATAACAATTATTATAATATTGCAAATAATAACTATTTACAATTCCACTCTAAATTGAACACGGAGATTACATTTTTGCCCTCAAATGAAAAAAGTTGAAAATGTGACTTACACCACTTTGCCTTTCACCGCCTCATATATATAGAATATTTTAGTATTCTAGATCGTTGCTTCAATTAATCTGTGTTGTAAACTGATCATTGGTGAGTCAGTATGATTGTATTGCAAAACATGTAAAATCTTTATTACTGATATTGCATGACACTATCTGTTTGCATAATCAGTAAGATCAGCATGCATTTGAACTCAATGCACGGGGATTTAAAGTGTTTGTACATTGAAGAAATAAATACCTGTCATCTGGAGAACTGAATTGCATATCATATTCTGTTTCTTATAACAAAACATGTTACATCTCTTTTAAGATAACAAACAGACCTCCATTTTTATGAACCATATAGATTCATTAAATGTCGACAAACCCAAATTTTCTAAAAAATACCCATCTGTTTCAGTTGTATGATTCTTAGAATAAACACTGCGACTAAAACTTAAAAAACAGTGTATAAAAAATCATGATACATAATTTAAACAAAAGAAATTTTATAAAAAATATTTACTGCAACAACATTGACCAAGCATGCTGAGGACACAGTTTCTCTATTAGACCTCTGGAGGTGCGGGATCAAGTATTCCGGTCTCGTCACTTGACTCAGTTTTAAATTATGGCACTGGCTAGGGGGTAGTGCTGGCTGCCTATATTGTGCCCCCTTAAATGAATCGCCAGCAGTCATGCGGCGTGAGTTAGGGCGGCTGTCAGCATTCGATGTTGACCACTACTGGTCTGGTGTCTGAAAGGCATTGTCTGACCGGTAATTCACATTCAGGCGAATGTCTAGAAATGACAAGTGCCTCCGCATTTGAGAAATAAAGAAAGAAAAATATTTCTCTGTTAGTGCCAAAATTTAAGTTTACCTGGGGGTCAGATAGGTTGAATTCAGCTTAGTTTCTTCTTATAAGATAAGCATTTATTGATTAAAAAGGGAGAGTTTCCTTCAGTATGTTCTAAAGAAATCAACAACAAAGGGAATAATTTTTTAAAATTAATAATTAATTTGTTCATATTGATTAATTTGTAGCTTAAATGTTTTGGAAAGTTACTTTATAAACTTATTTTAAAATACTTTTTCCGCATCTTGAAAACGAGATAGCGAAACGTGGAGAATTGAATCCTTTCAAGAGTCTCTAAAGAATTTTCCATCGTGCAGACATAAGAATTCTGCGATGGTGCTGCCATCTACTAGGGTAAAATGGAAACTTTTTTTTTTTCTTTTACAGTTCGTAATCAGATATTTAAGTGAAAGATCCGTGCATAAATATAGTCCTGTGGGTCGGAAGTAAACTATTTTGTCGGTTTCCTGTGGGTCGGAAGTAACTGGAAGTAAACTATTTTGTCTAATAAAAATACTTAGCATAAATACATGATGAGAATGATAAATATCAATTAAGAAACGTATTTTGTACATATTAACTTAAGTCAATTGACCCCCCCCCAAAAAAAAAAAAAAAAAAAAAAAAACTAAATTTATGTTTTCTAAATCAATGATCTGATTTTAATCTGATTTTAATTTAAATTAATTTGCTCTGGTAAGTTGAACTTTTATAAAACTCATGGTAAAATCCAGTTCAAGAATTTTCCAACTTACATTCAAGTGCCTTTGAAAAAGATCAGTTATAATATTTAATAAACTCAAAATCTAAACAAATTATCATGTATTAAAACGACTGATTTTAATTTAAATTAATTTGCTCTGGTAAGTTGAACTTTTATAAAACTCATGGTAAAATCCAGTTCAAGAATTTTCCAACTTACATTCAAGTGCCTTTGAAAAAGATCAGTTATAATATTTAATAAACTCAAAATCTAAACAAATTATCATGTATTAAAACGAAAAAAAAAATGAAATATCCGTCGAGCCGGAGTCGAACCAGCGACCTATGGATAACTGAGATATACCCCTACAGTCCACCGCTCTGCCAACTGAGCTATCGACGGACATTCTGTAGGAGCAAATTACATTATAAATATTCAAACTAATTTTCACATAATCTATTTCGATAGATTTGGAAGTTTTATGATTAAGAACTAGTTAGTTGAACGTAATTGTGTTACGCTAAAAATAAACTGACGCATAGAAACTATTACAGTGAATAATAATTATGATTTTTACAAACTAATCGATGAACGCATGTGAAGTTTCTACAAAATATACGAAATTTTCGGCTTTTTTTTTTTTTAATTATGTTTTAGTAACAGAGGTATTTAGAGTTAGAAAATCAACGTTTTTTTAATCTGCGGTGAAAATCCAAATGGTACAGGAGAGGCAGCGTAATTTCAACTTACTTAATCAAAAATATTTTGGGATCATCCGTGGAAAAGATTCTTAGCAGTAGCCTTCGTATAACTCAATACTGAGAGTCGTGATTCATAAATATTAACTCATGGTAACATCATATTGTAGAATATCTCAATATGCAGGCAATGGTCATGAATTTTACGATTTGATTCTGGTTGTTAAATTTCTGTAATGCACTTTCTGTGAAAGAACCGCTTTGAAATTCCATGAAATACCACAATCCATGACATACGCCGTCACCTGTTGAATACAATACTCGAAATCACGAATGAGGGGTAAAGACTCGTATGGAAATCAAATGTACCTTTTATTCATGGAGTAGGTTGACAGTGAATTTGTTATCTGTAGTTACTACGAAAAAGTTCTGAGATTTCATTTGCTGCTTTCATTGCACTACTTCCATATTCTTTTTTTTTTCCCCCTATGATTTTGTTCTACAGGAGAGGAGCGTATATTGTCATATGAGCAAGGCTGGCTCTAACCTAAGACACAAGAGGCACCGGCCCTGGGGCGCAATGGTTTTGGGCAGCCAACATCGTAAAAAAAAAAAGTAATTGTTAATAAAGTAAATGTTTTTTTTTTTTTTTTTTGTTGGCTACAATTTTTAATAATTATTCTCATTGTATATAGACACAGCTTATATACTTTATTTAATAAGTTTTTTTTTTGCTTTGTTTTTGCAAAATTATTAAATTTATTATCATTATTATACACCTGTTTTATAAGTGTAATTTTAAATATTTTTATTAGAGAATTGCTTAATTTTCGAATATACTATTGTTGTTAAATACCTTTCTAAATTAAAGGTTTTGTTAACGTGTTCTATTACGGCATGCCCCTATTGTAAACTTTATAAAGCTTAAAAATTTTCAATATTAAAAAAAAGATCGGACGTTGATAACGAAACTGGCCTAGGGGAGCCGTATACCCTCGAGCCCTCCCTACGTATGAGAAATTTCTGAGACTTTTTAACAAACAAACGAACAAACAAAAATAAATAAAAATAATTTTTTTTAAAAATGAATGTTTAAAATAAGAATACATATTACTAAAACCACTCTCCTAACTCTTCTTCTTTTTTTTTTTAATCACACTTTATTATTGCCACGGTTAAGACGTAAATAACAATAATGAAATTAATGAAACTGTTCCTGCTAAAAAGTCGATAAGAACTATCGCTAGGTACCCCGAAATGCTGATTCATCCAATTATTAATCGCTCGGCAAAACCACAACGACACAAATGTTGAGACTCTCTCAATATTCAACACGCCTTCAGTCCTCTTTTGAAACTTTTATTTCTCTGACTCTATAACATATTAACATAATGAAAGTACAGCAGATAAAACTATTCTCGCGGCATTAAATAACAACTTTCTGTTGCCATCCAATACATAAAAATTTACATTCCTTTCACAGTTCCCATGGTAATTGCGCTATTATGTTTGCATCTACAGTAGCGCTACGGAGCCGCTACGAAACTCTAGATCAGTGGTTCTTAACCTTTTGTTGATCAAGGACCACTAACTTAGAAAAGAAAAAAAATCGTCGGGGCCCCTCTTCCAACCACTTATTTCTTTTAGAGGCAAAAATTGGTTTTATTTTCTGCATAAACAAACTATTTGTGATAACAATTTTTATAAAAAGTTACAAAATAAAAATGACAATAACGAATTAACATAGGGCCTGTTCACATAGATGTCCGGTAGCGGTTGCGTAAAAGGAAAGATGGCGCTGAGACGGAAATAAACCAATCATAGGGGTTAAAAATTTCGTTGCTAATCGTTTGGAGGTTTGTTGTTGGTTAAATATATTTCAATACTTTAACGCTTCCGCTACCGGATTCCTATTGTGAACAGGCCCTTAAAAGCAAATTTAATAGCAAACATAAAAAATAGCCTACGGAAACTTAAAAATGAACGAGATTTTTCAGCTTGCATTTGCTTTACTGGCTGTCAAATTGATCTGATGCTGCTGCGATATGGCTGCGACGCTGCGAGTCTGCGTCACAAAAAATACATTACAAATTTTTAAGGAGATCAATGACTGTACTCAAAACGTCAGAAAGAGGAAAAAATACAAGAATTTTTTAGAATTTCAACAAAAAATTGGAAACTAAAGAATTTTTTGCTCCCAGTTTTAAAAAATTGTGTCAATTCGCGGTCGTTTTGAAACTATGAAAGCAATATTTTAAAATCATTCCTGACCTCGTGGATCACTTCTTGGGTTCTCTGGGGCTACCAGTGGTCCGCGGACCACCGGTTGGGAACCACTGCTCTGTATAAAATTCAAAATTGGACCAAAGTCAAGAATAACCATGGAAGAAATTCTTATGTAAGATGTTACAGGCATTTCTAATTTAAGATAAAGAATATAAATTGAAATATAATGAACCATTGCCTATAGATATTATTGGCTCAATTGGAGAAAGAATATCTTTATATAGTGAATATAGTGGTTTATAATTATCTTGGTTTACTTATAAGCTTTAATATTTAGGAATGGTTAATTTTACTACCGTGGTAGGTTAAATATACTATTTTAATGTAATATATATATTTTTTAAAGCAAGAGCATCGTTATCATATATGGAAAACCAGGGCCAGCCATCTGGGGGGGGGGGGGGGGGGTTCGGCGGATGCTATGCACCGGGGCCCCGCGATTGAGGGGGTCCAATATGATCAAGAACTAAAATAATGTACTCTTGCACATGAATTGATTTTGAATGAAAGGGATGTAAATAACGCACAAGACATATTGCAATACATACTAAATAATAATTATAATGAATTTTATTTCTAAATGTATTAACTGTGTTACTATTTCTAATGTATTAACTTTTCTTTACGTTGCCAGTTACTATAGCAAGTGCTGGGCGCTCTTTCAGCAAATTAAAATTAATAAAGAATGATCTTCTGTCAAGCATGTGTGCAGAACGCTTAAATGCACTTGCTATATTAAGCATAAAAAAATAAATTGCAAAAAATTGTAATTTTTCTGAAGTAATTAATGTATTAGCAAAAACAAAATCACGCATTAAATAAACATGTATTAGTAATATATGTTCATGTTTGTAATTTTTTTTTTTTACTTTACAAATAATTTAGGGCCCCAAATGGTTTCTTGCACCCAGGTCCGTCTATAGCGAAGGCCAGTACTGTGGGAAACCCTGCTTAAGTCTACTATTTAGAACCTTTAGGAAGTTTTGTGGGAACAACTACAATCCATGGGCCGAGCCCTCCATTGTAGAGATATAGAGCAATGCACGCAAAACTTCAACGAGCATTTGAGAAAAAGAACATGGGAAAGAGAACAGAAGATGGGACAAACAAAACACATCGCGAGAACAAGGAAAAATTCTATGCTCAGATGGAAAAATGTTTTAAGTCACTTTTCTTAAATAAAATGAGTTTTTCACATTCCGTATTTCCGTTCGCCGATATTTTCTATTTACTGTAGCTACTGTAAGTAATAAACAACTATTATTACATGTATAAATACAATATAAAGGAAATTACTGATTTTTCATGACATCTTGAATCTTAGCATTGCTGTCACGAAAATAAATAAATTTAAAACAAGTGACTTATAACACTTTGCTATTACCTGTATTTTTCGGACCATTTTGAGATTATCGTATTTTTCAGTTTTCAGAGTACACTTGCGTATTAATTAACACGCATACTCGGGAGTGGGATTTCCAAATATCCGGATTTTCTGTAAACTCGGTTGTCGGATGGTAATTTTTAAACTATCCTATTTTTATTCGATTAGCCGGTATCCGCAGGATATCGGATAATCGAATAAAACGCTCGCACTTACGACCGAAATTTTTATTTTATTTTTTACCTATTTTTATCTTTTTCTCAAAAATATTGTCTCTTGAATGTACAGCACATACCTACATGTATTACATGACTATTAAAAACTACCTTGGATACCTTTGTTATAAAAAACTAGCATCGTATCTTCTGTCGCAAATTCTGAACAATTGGATTGTACTAACATAATAAGTAGTGATGGCGAAGAATAATTTATGCCTTCTAAATAAAGTACAATGCATTTTAAATTACGTATGTAAGTAAAAAATATATGTATGTACTTATACAAAAACAAAAAAAATTGTTTGAAACTCGACTTACGGCCAATGTCTCGGTCCCTATCTCGATTTTCGACTTACGAAGCGAGAATATCTGTACAGCAAATATCGAGGACTATCTGTACAGGAAATCAAGATTTTGTGTTCTCTCAGAAGTTCTCTTGAAGATGTTAAATTCCTGCTTTAAAGTTCCGCTATCATTTGACATGTTTAACGTTGGAGGGTTTTGAAATGTATGAATTTAGTTCTTCATGTAATTTTATTTCTGGTTCACCATGGGATACGAATTCTTCACACAAAATGTCGTCTTCATTTTTAGAATGCTGTATAGTCTCATCAAGAAAAAGTTTTTCCATAAAAGCTGTGGCAAAATTTAGAACTATAACACACGCTATAATACTTCCAAGCCTCAAATGTAGATGTCGCCACCATACGGATAGAATTTTGCGTGTAAACTCCCATCGTACTGTCATTTATTTAAGCAGAGAGAGAGAGTTTGGATTTTGTCGAGAGTGGAGACCTCCCGGTCTGATGGCCAATTTTGGTTGTTAGATCAACTTACTTGTTTTTCTCTAAAGGTTTTTCACTTGTTTTGTACTGTGTAATGCTATCCGTCCATCGTAACTGTGATTTCTAGAGCAAATTAAACATGTTCTAAACTTTGCCCCGATATTTTCTTGATTATTTTTGGTTTAACACTAGTAATTACATTAATGACAGCTACAGAACAGATTTTGTTGGAACATTTGTAGGATCAACAAGACATTTCATTAAAGTCGTAATATTATAATTTTTTTTCGCGATCCTAAAGCTTGTGAAACTGGCGTTTTCGCACTTTATAAGAATTTAATGAAACTTTTTGTTTTAATGCACCATGTGTTTCTCGAATAAATTTCGAGAACTGATTTCCCAAATATTTCCCAAATTAAAAAAATAATATGTCAAAATACAAATTTGAAAGCCTATTTTATAAGGAAAATTTTAAAATTGTAAGTTGCGGTTATCCCGAAAATATTGGACGGATATCGGATATGGTTAATGATTCAAAGATCACTTATAACGGATACGGATATATCCGTTTTGGAAAACCTGCTCGGGAGTTTAGCATATACTTATAAATTTCAGTCCAAGTCAGTATCGATGTATGATGCATAATTTTATTCCGAAAATTTTTATTTCCGTTGTGCAACCTAGAGTTTCAATTTCGATTTTCAGACTACGCCATTTCCGTTCGTGTCACTCATTTTCCATCTACGTGGTCATTTGGAAGCCAGGTAGAAAAAGTCTCTGCAGCAAGTAATGAAGTGATAGCATTTCGATTAATTCAAACGACTGTGAATTTACAATGGAAAATAACTCATGGCATTAAGGCCGCGTTTACCCCTAGGCAAAATAGGTACGTGCTTGAGGCCCGCTCAGAGATGTTTACTCATCATTGCATGAAATAAATAATTCCTCTGGCTTCGACTTCTAAATTTAATTCAAAAATATATACCACTAATAATACGGCTTCTGAAAATTTTGAATTTTGTAATAGAAAACAAATTTATAACCACATTTCCTACCGACGGAATAATTATGAGATAGTTTTTTTTTCTTGCGTTACAAACAGGGTTGCCAAATAAAAACACCGAAAATAAGGGACGGGTTTTGATAACTACACTACTGGGGAGTCCCCCCCCAGGGAAAGTGGGTCCAGGGTGTACTTCCCCGCAAATTTTCAAATTTTAACCTTTCAAAGAGCTATTTTCAATGCATTTTTCGTTCAGTTTTGCAACTTACATAGAGTTTAGGTTAAGTAAACAATAATGTAATTACATAGAAAATTTGCAAATCAAAAACAGTTTAAAGTTGGTTTAGGCATATAGTACAAAACTGATTTTAATTTTATTAGTCCACTACAACTAAGTAAGTACCCTTATAAAGTGTTAGGGACGTGTATGTAAAATTTGTAATTTTATTATTGTACAATGTACATAATATAATGTGCTCAGGAAATCTTTTGGGCGACTTTTGAGTCATAAAAAAAGTTTTCGAATGAGCGTGTTCCCAAAGTCCATTGAATTGTATGATATATTGTGCTTTACTGTGTTAAATACAGTAGCTAATTCTACTAGAGCGATTTTATCACTTTCAGAGGAAACTTTAGTGGTGAAAATCTTTGACAGATTGCTGCTAGATGAAACAACTATTTTGTTTTTCACCCTGAGCATGTTGAATTACGTTACTCCGACCTCCATGGGCGACTGAAAAATCCTTATTACAATAGCTACAACATGCCTTATTGGCGTTATTGGGACCAGGCTTGAGCCAATCTTCGTCCTTCATCCATTCATCCCTAAAATCACATAACTTTTTTTCGGCCCATCACTATTGGATTTTGAACGTTTACCATTACCACTGTTCATATTCAGGGATTAGTTTTATAACAAACACTTAATTCAAACGCCACTATCTATCAACACGATCACACACTAATCTGCATTCGTATTTAGCACTAGACTGAGACTGTTGTCGTTGTGACGTTCGGATCCTGGCGCATACAGACAACCTTCTCGTCAAGGGCCTGTTCACATAGGAGTCCGGTAGCGGAAGCGTTAAAGTATTGAAATATATTTAACCAATGACAAACGTCCAAACGATTAGCAACGAAATTTTTAACGCCTATGATTGATTTATTTCCGTCTCAGCGCCATCTTTCCTTTTGCGCTTCCGGACCGGATGTGAACAATAAATTTCTCATTTCGGCGAAAAACGGGACTTTTGCCGTCCCGTATCAAAGTTCCCCGGGACGCGGTACAAAATTTACAAATAAGGGACTGTCCTTTAAAATCCGTGACATTTGGCAACCCTGGTTACAAAATGAGCCATGTCGAAGGAGAGAGTGTCCATTTCTCGTACAGAAACCGGTAAAAAAGGTTGACACGATGCTCTGTCGAATCGAAATTTTAACGCACTGGCAATACTGTACATAGAAAACGATATTCTGAAAACTCTTTGGACCTGTTCACATAGGAGTCCGGTAACGGAAGCGTTAAAGGAAAGATGGCGCTGAGACGGAAATAAACCAATCATAGGCGTTAAAAATTTCGTTGCTAATCGTTTGGAGGTTTGCCATTGGTTAAATATAGTTCAATACTTCAACGCTTCCGCTACCGGACTCCTATGTGAACAGGCCCTTTGTCATGAGAATACTATGAATAAGTTTACAGATACCTAAAATTACAAAAGAAAGATTTTAAATGTCTTGTTGTTGACGTGCCTACGAATAGTGCAGAAGAAAATGTCTTAGATAGAACCAAAAGCCTGGATAACATCAGCTGCCTGTGGGATGAAGAGGAGTTCTTGCGGTGACAAAACAAGCTTGAAAAGGGCAGCCACAATGGTAGGACAGTCAAAAATGTGTTCTAGAGAAAGGTGGGTTTCTGGATGATTTCTATAGTTTATAAAGGATCTTGCTCCGTCAGGATGGATTTTCATACCCTAAACCCTTCAGTGGTCGCGCCCGAGTATAGAGTGCAACATTTTCGTAAGTTTGAATGTTTTGTTTTTGCATGAAGAGTTGAATGTTCTAAGCAGTTTCTGTTTATAACCACACCCTTTCTAATGCAGGTATGATTTCCATTCATGGCATCGATCCCACTCTCACAGATCGATTTTTAGGAAGATTTTGAAACTGGCAGTTGTAATCAAAATCATTTGACGTATAGATTAGGGTCTGAGGAGGGCTTCGGTTCTTATCCCCTATATGGGTGCAACCCTGGTCCGCACTGCCACATCTATGTCACATACGGTATCTTTGTTTAGGCGCAAGCTCGACTCCAGTCGGAACATAGAGCGTATACCAATATAATAAATTTTGTTACGTTCAAACGTTGCAAAGTAGCGTACACTTGCTTGATCGCGATAGAAATTGTGATATGAATGTATTAAATCGAAGAAGGTGTAGAAAAAATTTATCAAAATTGACACAGTGTTAAATGATACCATAATAATATTATGGTATCATTTAACACTGTGTCAATTGATGATGATTTACGATATTATCTTAAATCATCATTCATTCATGGCTCGCCAGTCCGGGTCGGGCCAAGGCCTTCTGGACCAGACGTTTCCAGCTACCTCTACTAGCAGCCAAACTCCTCCAATTCCTAGTTTTAAGGATCAAACAATCCTCCTCAACTGCATCTACCCAACGAAGTTTAGGTCTTCCTCTTCTTTTTGCGTTAATTGGTCTAGCCGAGGAAATTTCATTTAGTATGTTACTGTCGTTCATACGGATAACATGCCCCACCCAACTGAGGCGGCATATTTTAATGTTATGAACAACATCTGGCTCTTTGAACATTCTGTATGATTCGGAGTTGCGTCTTCTGCGCCAGACACCATTTATGATATCGTTAAAGGCAGCCGAAAAGGGAAATGCACTGTAAGATGTTTCCGAAACACGAATAAAATCAAATCGATTGGTGGTTCAATATAACGACGAATAACTACTTATGATAGGTTCTGTATTAGTTGATTAACGAGTCCAATGGTGCCGTTTTAAATATTTTTAATAAAACGAAGCAACATTGTGCAGATAAACTCTCTCTTTCGCATAACACGTATATATTTCGAATCAACAAGAACACAGAACGAAAAGTCTAAATCCTCCACCGGTTCCCCAAGCCTTTCGGCTTATCAACCATGAATCACCTGAGGACCAGTCGCTACGTAGCAATACCTGAATACGCAGTCGAGGGTTAATTTCCCAAGTTCGGTGACATTTTTCATTGCTGTGGGGCTCGAGGATGCCGGACAAACAGTACAGATCTGTCATCCACTCAAGGCACCCCAAGCCCCCTAACACAGAACGAAAAAAAAAAACTTTTCTTGCGCAAGTGCACAAGTTACATAAATCTTTTTTGCACGACAGCGCCACCTTTAATCAAACAAACTGGGAATTCGCAACACAAGACTGGGGATGGTTCTAATTAGGGGACCAATCTGTGAGGAAGCGTACAGATCGACAGCCCTATCAGATCTAGGGTTCCCCAAAATGTCCACTGAAATATGAAGCCTGAATCCTTTTCTGTATATAAAATAAAGATCTCTGAAAATCAAATCATAGAAATTAATGGGTTAGTGACGTAGCCAGAGAAAATTTCGGAGTGAGAGAAAAGGGGCTCAAAGGTCCGTTTTTGATCAATATAGCTGTCATGATCAGGGACGTAGGCAAAAAAGGGGTTCAGGAACTTAATTCGAATCGTTCAAATACTATCACAATTTTATTAAGGCTTTGTGTACTAATCCTATTGGATTCACTCACCTCAGTGTTAACCTATGGAGAAAATTTGTCCAAGGATTGCCGACTTAGATTGAAAGGTTTTTCTTTAAAAATTGTACTCTGCAATAGAGAAAGAAATTTTATACCTTTGGGCTTTTTTTTTTTGTTTAAAAAGGGGCAAATAAATTTTTCGAGGGAAAAAAATCTGGTATGGTGTGTTTCAAACGCTCATCAATTCCTTTGGTGGACGAAATTTATAAAATGAATCCTGTTGCAAGGTGCGGAAAAGTTCAGGCTATCCGAAAATACCATTTTTTTATATATCTGATTATCAGCATTTATGTAGCTGTAAATAGTAGACAAATGTTCTCCATATGTTAACATTGAGTTGAGCGAATCCAGTAGGGTTAGTACACGGTAGCCCCAACCAAAACATAGACCTGCAAGTCCCTCCCCCGCGGAAGATTTTTCTGGCACTGAGGATAATATATGAAAGACTCACATTTCTGGGAGGGAGATTTGCCCTCTGTCTCCTCCCCGTCCGCCTACCTCCCTGAAATGGGGCAACGAGATTTGTTAATAGAACAGAGAATGTATTGTGGCGGAAAAATAGGCTTGTAGACCAAAGAGTCAGTTGCCACGAAACGTACTCCTTGAACTCGACGAAAGACAAAGGAAGGCTAAATGTATTTTTTTTTTCCTTTTTGATGAGTACGTTCTTAATGCTAAGAGAGCAAACCCCGACCACTGGCTGTTAAACAAATAGAGTGAGATGTAATAGCAGGTTTCACAACCCAAACGCCTTGTCTGAGTGTTTAAAACGGGTTGAACCGCCTCATCATTTAAATGTTTTAACCTCCTTGCATGTATATTGAACTTGTCGGCAAATTTTCAACACGGCCCAGCACAATAGACCGAAACCATTCACGGCGCGAGTTCCTGAATTAAAAAGTAAAACCAGACACCATTCAATCGTTACTCCCTTCTTTTTTTCCTTCTTCATTATATTCACCTCTTTTCTTATTTCTTCGTCTTTTTTTATTTCCATCTACCCGATCTCTTTCAGATCCAGGTTCCAAGCCATGTGAAGATCGCGAAATATAAATATAAAAAAAAAAGGTTTCACTCCCGCCATCTTGGATTGCTCACTTGGTTGCGATTATTCTCTCAGATTTTTTTTCTTTCTTTATTTTTCCTCTTTTCACTTCGCTTCGTATCTGGGAGGTCAGAAATTCAAATTCCGTGTTTCATATTTCTTGAGCCTGCGGAAAGGAATTGATAATTCCGACTACTCCGGGTTATCGGTGTGTATCGGCGAAGGCGGATAAGTTTTCGCGAGCTGTGATGACAGGAGGGGATGGGTTTTATAACGGGGAATCAATTTTCACTATTTTTATCGTGTATTTTTACTTCTATACAAACAAGGAGACTTGTTTTTATTTTTTTCCTGTTAAAGGATCGTTTTCAGATCGTTCAGGTTGCAACTTTTTATATGAACAATGTTCTATCCTATTTGGCAATAATGCCTCACGAAGTTAGGGGATGATTATACACAAATTTGCACTCGCGTCGAAAGAAATCGTTAATTAGACTGCGTATTCAAAGTCAGTCTAATTAACAGAAAGTTGCTATAGTTACTGTTATAGTCGAACCTCGTTATAATTGACTTCAAGGGACCAAAGATTTTGTTCGCTTTATTCGGTGGTTCGCTATATCCGAACCGTTAAGAAAAATACTAGAGTTCCCAAAATGTGTAACTCATTAGTTGCAATGTGTACTCAATAATAATGTATTAAAAATGATAAAATCTATAAATCTATTAAAAATGATCATTAATGAATTATATCGACTAAAATCGATTACATTAAACATCGACACAATACTATTAAATTACGTACAACAGGAAAACGGTGGGACCAAAATTTTCGTTCGTTATATCCATGAGTTCATTTTATATACCGGGTTCGCTTTAACGGGGTTCGACTGTATTAATTTTATAAAACTTTGAGTTTCATTTAATTTTGAAATAAACAAAATGAAAATTTTACCTACTATCGTATATTTCAGATTATAAAGACGCAGCTCAAATTTATAGGACAATTTTTCGAAAAGAATATTTTGTATTTTTTTAAGTATATAAAGATATTTTCAATTTCTTGACCTAATAAAGATAAAAATAAATATATATAATAAACATAATAAATAATATATTGTGTCTCTGTAAAATAACAGTGGGGTTTCAAATGGTTTCAGCTTCGAACAACGCAGAAAGACCATAGTAGAAAGACCATTGTAGAAAGACCATAGGACCATAGGAAAAGTGTGTTGAACTTCGTTTCCTAGGCCTTGCCTTCTAACGCAGATATTTCTTATTATGACATCGGAGAGAGAGTGTACGTCGAATTGGGAAAATGGAGTGAGCTGATTGGACGGCTCCAGGATCCTCCAGTTTGCTTCACCTAAGTCAGTGGTCGTCAAACTCATTTGTCAGCAGAGCCAAATGTCAAAAGTACAACGACTGAAATATCTTTTGAGAGCCAAATTTTTTAAACTTAAACTATATAGGTAGGTGCATTGTTATTAATTTAATTAGGATACTACAAAGCTGGCCTTTGCTAAAAACGTCCTCAATCTGAATAAGGTACGTTCGCTGAAGTCGACCCTTCCAACTCTTCCATCCACACTCGTCTTGTATATTTATTTCGTCTATCTCCTTTCGTTCATCCTCTCTGTATGTCCAAACCATCTCAACATACCTTTCTCAATCCTCGACACTACATCTTCTATCACTCCATAGCGCTCACTAACATTAATTTAATAAACTGTACTTAAAGTATTTTTAAGTTTAAGTTAAACTATAGGTACGTTGAATAAAACTTGATATCATACTTAATATCGATATTATTTATTGATAAAATTAAATTGTAAAGTATCCATAAAATTAAATCATGACAATGACAGACAAACACTAATATGAACAATGGCTTCGCATTTCCTTGGAAAGTTTCGGTAAGTCAAGTTTGTATGTTGTTTTATATTTTAGGCACGATTCGAGATTCTCATCGATAAAATGACTTCTCAATTTACTCTTGATAAGGTTCATTCTTGAAAATGATTGTTCGTATGGATATATAGACCCGAATAAGAAAGAACAGCAAACACTAGTTTTTCCAGCTGATTATATGAGTCAGCAATACTATTCTAGGTGTCAAAAATCATATCTTCCTTCTACAGATCTTTCAAACCAGACCACTTGTGCTGTGAACTAAGTTCACATTTGTTTCTCTCCAATATTTCTATATCAGCACAAACACGTTCAAATTTCGAACTCCACATTTCTTTGTTTTTTAAATTCAGTAACTGCATTTCAAAGTTTCTAATGTCAATATTAAAGGGTTTGATTTGGTCTTGGAGCGCTACGTCATTTTTTGCTACACGAGAGATAATTAGACCGGTACCTACTGCTTAAAGCCGATTCCGAATGGCTACAAACATCCATGCCGATTGTGGGACTCGAACCCACAGACTCTGGTACCGAAGGTCAACGCCCTAGCCATTCGGCCATCGCCCGGCTCAATATTAAAGGGAGGAAAATTTAATTCTGTTACAGTAGCATTAAAAGGTTTTTTAACAGAAGCTAACGTCGCTTTGCTGTTTCTGACTTCCTGAAACCTGTCGAGAAAAGCTTCCCTAATATTTAAAAGTGTTGTTTTGAAATAGAAAATGTCAATATCAGAATTATTTTCTTGGCGATGTTTCAACAGGCTTGGAAAGTGAATCTATGTTTCTCTATCAAAATCTTGAGTAAAAAGAGATAATTTGCTTTTGAATGAAATAACTTCTAACATCGAAAAAAAATGTGCATCTTTTCCCCTCTGGTTTACAATTAAGCTGATTTAGATGAGACGTAACGTCTCCCATAAATAAAATTTCTGGATCCACTGATCGTTCATTAGTTCTGGATAGTGAACACCCTTCTCAAGGAAAAATGCTTTAATTTCTGTTTTTTTAAGAAAGCGAAACGTTTCAAAACGTTTCCTCTTGAAAACCAACGTACCTTGTTATACAGCAGAAGATCTGCGTACTCACTCTCCATTTCAACTAAAAAGTCTTTAAATTGGCGATTATTAAGAGCTTCAGCTATAATGGAGTTTATAATCTTAATCACCAATTTCATAACTTTGCAAATTTCTTCTGAAAATGTCTGCGCACAAAGCGCATCTAGATGAATGATGCAATGGTAATAGACTCATTGTAAGTACCTCGTGATTTTTCTCTCAAAATAGCAACAAACCCGTTTCTTACGCCAGTCATACTTTTCGCCCCATCTGTTGAAATTGAGACAATTTTATCGAGTAGAATATGAATTTTTCAATGCACTCAATTACAGCATTTGCTATATCCTCTCCACGTGTTTGGCCTTTGAGTGACAATAATTCTAAATGTTCTTCTTTAGAACCTGTAGATGAAATAAATCGTACAAAAAGTGAAACTAGCGCTGTATCATTTATGTCACAAGACTCGTCAACTGCTATTGATAAAGCTAAAACCAATTTAGGATCTTCGACTTGCTGGTTGGTTATATTCGAAGACCATTTTGACTAGTCTAGTGTTTTCTACCGGGAGACGGTCTCGGAAGTAATACATTGTAAAACACGATGCAAAGATACGACTTGACGATACGCGTTGATATTTAATCTTTCTGGAAATTTTTTCTCATTAAGTCGCTTCAGAGCACTCGCCTAAAGATAAAGACACATAAACACCAAGTATGTAAAAATATAAATAAGAAAACCAGTCATCACGAAGTTTCAATCGCACTGTACGTGCGCGCCCGCACGTGGTATTTTGTGGAAGAGCTACACTCAAGGGGCCAAAGAGCCACATGTGGCTCGCGAGCCACGGTTTGCCGACCACTGACCTAAGTGAAGCAGCTTCCAGTACGGTCAGTACTTGGGTGGGTGAAGACTTTGACTGCCTGTAAGCTGGATTTCTATTGGCAGTTAGGAGTAGAAGGAAAGAAAGTGGTTGGTTAGTAAGGAAACAATAGATTCAGTGTTCAGGATCCGTGAGTTCAATCACTATAGCTTGGAGCTTCTCTACACATTGAAGAAAGAAGAAATATACATGAAATTGTAGAGAAAATCTCCAATTTTCTTACCTGTTCAACAGAGTTTGATGTGTGCTCCCTTAGTTGCCCTGCAGACGTCAAGACGATGTTCAGTCTCTTCCCATACCCGGCAGAGAACATCCGGCGTGATAGACGAAACAGCTTCACTGATCCTTTCTTTTAAATGGTCAAGATTTCGAACCTGGATGGAATACATTTGTGTTTTTACATAACCCCAAAAATAAAAATCCATGGGGGTAATTTCTGGAGACCGTGGGGGCCAGGCAATCCACCTTTCTCGTCCGACGCATCGCTGAGGAAATGTATTGTTAAGATATTCCCGCATGATTGTGGCAAAATGTGGAGGAGCTCCGTCTAACTGGAAAAGGGAATTCTTCGGCGCTATTCCTGGAGTCTCTTGGAGTCTGCACGTAAGCTTTTGCACGCATAAACTTGGAGTGTATCTGTTTCATTTAACGTATGACTCAAGTCTGCAACATGATTTGTTGCATAGCTATAACCATTTTAAACCCTACTACTATTTTACGGTTATTATTAATTTCTCAAAATGCTGACAATAATTCTTTAGTATTATCTTTTGGCTCAATTTTTACCAAGTTTTCTATTTTCTGCAAAGTGCGGCAGAATGGACTCCCACATTTCTGAAGGTCACAAGTAAGGGAGTGGTTGGGGGTAGGGCGTGGGGGGTAGGGCGCGTTGGGGGTAGGGCGTCGAGTTGGCATTAGCTCGGGTGGATTTTCTAGTTGTCAGTAGACACCATGAGTTGGTCCGGTGAACATCGCTGTTTCGTTATCGAGGCGTTCATTAAAAACAGCGATTCTATAACCCAGACACAGAGAGCATTTTGGACGCTCTTCGGGCTCTATGCAAATGATGCCGTCCCCGATCGAAAAAGAAAAATCCTGAAAATGAGTTTCAAACTTGAGAGTACGGTTTTTTTCACATAGAATCCGTCTGCGGCATCGTTATTGACACATTTTAAGCAAATCACAGGGCTTAACAGTTTTGTGGCTAATACTTTGGAGGTTTGTAATTGGTTGAATATATTTCAATACGAGCAACGCTCACGCTGACGGATTCTATGTGAACAGGCCCTTAGTGGGTTTGCATTACCAAGGAAACCACGTAGTCGTCCTCGGGACATTAGAACACCTGAAAATGTGTAACGGGTCCGTAAATTCGCTGTTCGTAAGGAAGTTATCCCTATTCCCCAAGAGAAAGCCAACAGAGTGATGAAAAATTTTAGAGAACGGCTTCAGCAGTACATCATAAATAACAGGCGCCACATGAGTGATGTTATTTTCAAAACCTAGTGGGAAAAAAAAACTAGAATGTTAGTACTTTTCGAAAATATAAATTTTTTTTCTGTTAATTGTTTCTTTTGTTTTTTATTACCGTTTGAAATGTGGGAGTCCATTCTGCCGCGTCCTTTATTTTCTAAAAAGTTTCTTGTTGAGATACTTCTTATAACTAGATTTAATTTTTAATACAAAAAGTGAAAAAAAGTGATTGGACGATTAAAAAGTTTGCAGTTTTCATCTTTTAAATTGTAAAATTTAAGAAAAGGGTCTATTTGGCTGCGATCACTTTTAAAGGTTGCTGTGTACTAACCCTACTGGATTTACTCACCTCAATATTAACCTATGGAGAAAATTTGTCCAAGAATTGACGACTTGGATTTAAATATTTAAAAAAAAACCTTTACTCCGTAATGGTAAAAGAAACTTTACACCTTGGGGCCTTTTTCGTTTTAAAAAATTAATAAATGCCAATTATATTCCAAAGCTTAAATTATTCGGGGGGGGGGGGATCTGGTCTAATTTGTTTTAAACGCTCATAAATTCCTTTCGTGGACGAAATTTATAAAATATATCTTGTTGCAAAGTGCAGAAAAGGTCAGACTATCTGAAAAGACCATTTTTATTGGATTATTAGCATCGCTGAAGTACTGAATCGGGACCGTTTTGGCGAGATTTTGGCGAAACCGCCCTCTTTGGCGAACCGGACAATATTTAGCACCGCGACCATAGTATAGAAGCAGCATAACTAGAGAGGCGAAAAAAACATATACAAGAGAGCCCAAAACAAAAGAAGAGGGGATGTATCCTAATATATATACAGTGGTACCTTGACTTACGAGTTTAATTCGTTCCATGACGTAGCTCGTAACTCGAAATACTCGTATCTCGAATCAATTTTCCCCATTGAAATGAATGGAAATGCCATTAATTCGTTCCGGGCTCCCCCAAAGCACCGCAATTTTTTGTTGCATGTTTTTAAATAAGAAAAATGTTCTTATAAACGACGAACATTGAATAAAAACGCAATACAACAGATACTGCAATAACAGTGTACTGCAATAAACTTGTTTTATCAAGTGTAATGTACAACATTTACCTGGGAGATCAGACTTGAAGATTCTGATGGAAGAGGGGGAAAAAGGCTGAACTGAAAAAATAAATCTTATTTGTTGATTTTTGACCTTTTTGCCCCACTTTCCTCACTGTAGCTTTTATTACTAGCTACCCCCCCCCCCTAAAGTGAACAAGTGAGCCACTGAAGCTGCGCGATTGTTGCATCGTTCACTGTGGCTGTTATGTCCAGATTCTTCTTTCTAATCCGGAGAACATTTTCTCAGAATCCGTAGAAGGGGGAGAGCTTGCGATCCTAGGACCAAGGTCATCCCATCCCCTTGATCCCATAGGGAGTTCCACTGTGGGGGAGGGAATTGAAGCTATCTCACTGCGAGAGAGATTGGATGCTGTTCGGTTTCAGAGGGCGACTCAAGTTTGGGCAGAGCAAGCTGTCCCGGGTGGTGATTGTACAATGTTAATCTCTCGGTTTAAGACTGGATAGTCGTTTTAGAATAATATGTATACAATTGTATAATAATTGTGCATAAATGTTGTAAATATCATATGCTTCTAGTGTTCTCATTTCATGAGCACGGAACATGGCTTTCGCTGCGCAAACTAGCGGTGGGATATCCGAAGCTTGCTCGTAACACGAATTATAGCTCGTAACTCGAAGCAAAAAATCTGCCGAGAGAATGCTCATCTCGAAAAACTCGTAAGTCGAGACACTCGTAAGTCGAGGTACCACTGTAGAAAACGAGTTGAAAGTGAAAATCCAGCATAAGATATATTACACTATGCACAGTGGCGTACGCAAGGGGCGGTTGATGAGGGTTATAACCCCCCCCCCCATTGGTTCTGATTACATATATTATTTAATTAGGTTTACGCTTTGCACTGATTGCTCAAAACTACTCTTCCATAGTAATAGTCCAGTCAAATTTGCTCAAAATGGCGGAGAATCATGTATTAAATGAAGGGGTTGAGATTTTTTCAGGAATGTGTAGGGGTTGGTACCCTGAGCAATGCCTAATAAAGTCCCCTCGATTTCAGGCGCCGCGGGGGGGGGGGGGGGGGGGGTTCAAAGGTCCTTTTTTTTAGTTTTTGGCGTTTATCTCGAAAACGGTGCGTAGCACAGGAAATTGTCAAGCTTAAAAATTAAAGCTTATAAAATTCCCTTCCGAATGATATATACATGTTTGTAGCCAAGTGTTACCGTTTTCGAGATATGAGCCGTTGAATATGAAAATTTTTCAAAAAAAGTGGTAGTGGTTCAGGTATCTCGTCAAACTTCCTCTTCTAACTCTTTCCCCTTCCATTTCTCAGAAAACTCGTGATAGAGAAAGTTGTAGAGCGAAAATTTTCCTTAAAAAATTTATATAATTATGCTAATTTATCTTCACCAGGTAAATAGTTAGAGCGTTTTGAATTTTAGGGGTACTTTTCAACATTTTGCTTGTAAAATGCTCGTCACTCAAGTTTCGTTTCCATGGTCTGTAACTCTCTTAATCACTTTGTGTGCTGTTTAATTAGATATGTATAGTATTCATAACCCATATAAATAATAAATTATGTATACCTGTACGTATAATGTATATCTCATAATATACCGAAGAACACTTGTAGTACAAAGGAGGAAGTAAGAAAAGAAACCAAAATTTATAAAAGTTGTTCATATAATCAAAAAATGGTTATCAAAAGTAGGTTCAAACAACAGTTACTTACATTAAATATATTATATACAATTTATTTCATCAACTGCTTTCCTATATATTAAAAGCCGTCAATCTGATACTTCGAAAAAAGTTTCAAACAAGTCAAAGTCTTCACTATCATTTTAGCTTCTGTAGAATGTCCGAATTTTCCCGAAATGATTTCCCACCAAAGTGGCATCCCACTATAATGCCACGATCAAAGTCACTAAGCTCCTTTGACTTACTCATCGTCTCACAAACGCATAAATATGACCTGACAAACCACTACCAATACTTTTATAGCTTTCGGTTACGCATCAAATTACGTCACCTGCTAGATCCACTTCTTTAGGGGGGTGTCCGGATACTTTTGGCCAGATAGTGTATAACGTATTATTGAATATTAATGGATTATATAAATTATTAAATTTACTTAATGTGGTCAGCTGAATGATAAGACCTGAAGATGTTGGGAATAGTAGAGCCTGTCTTCTGTGTTGCCCCGTCCGGCCTTCATGAAAAACACATTCGTGTCTCGTGGGGTGAGTGCCACAAGTAAGACGAGCAGGTCTTACCTATCTACTATCACCACAGTTGAATGAGAGGTGTTTTGCCACTCACCTCTGACAATACTGCAGTCAGCATCTCCTTTGGCTTGTAGCGTACTGGAAGTATGGGGTTAGTTTTCCCAAAACCTCACAGAGTGCGAGAAACACAACTGCGTGTTATCGGGGCAGTTTTTGGCCGGTTCCCATCGTTTTTAAACACGTGCAAGAGTTTTGGCCTGAAGATTAATCCCTAGAATGGCGGTTTCCCTAACAAGTGGTGAGGGTAACTGTTTGGAAAACAGAAAATGGTTTATATCACCGTAATAAAGCTGTCTTCTCTTAGCGATAACTCCATGCGAGTGACATCGGCGGGCGATAAAGTTTCGGCATTAAGAAGAGCTGTCAGCCCCCCCCCCCCGGCTGAAAATCCAGACATCTAGGGAGAGGCCGCACAGAATACGCCTTGTGTGGACGTGTTTGTTTTAAGCTCCTGTGTTGGGACTGTATAGGTCCGGGAGCGTGCATTGTAGATCTGCACAGAGTTAAATTGAATATGTTGTAACCTTAAATGTTAAATTTTTTGTTGTTTGTAAATAAAATTCCTCGTTAAGTTTCTGTTTTAAAAATTTGCTTCGCATTTTATTTAGGACTCTGTCTTTCTTTGTTATGGATCCAATAGTTGTGAAATTTTTTCAAAATGCCTCAGAGAGTTTAGCCTTGTCGTGATGTCACAGGCTGTAGTAGACTGTATACCTCTTGCACCCAAGGCCTGAACTAACATAGTAAAGAGCTTGGTTTTGCTCCTTTCACCGGAAAGGAAGTTTTCCTGATGAACAGTAGCTACCATGTTCTTATTGAAGTCAATATCCACTGATGCTTTACTTGATGCTTTCCGATGTTGTTCGTCTCTTTCCGTGGAGTTCGTGTCTTCATAACCATAAAAAAACACAGCTTAACTGCTGCCGTAATGGTTGATTATGTACGATACATATTGATCGCAGATGGAGGCGAAGGTGGTGTTGGTGTTCCACTTTACTCTATGGAGCAGGAGCCGCCATCGATTACCGTGAAACTGTTCTTTACATTGATCAATTGATTACATTTTGGGAAAGCATCATACAGTGCTAACTTTTTGATTTTTCTCATTATCCCCTCGGCGAATAGAGACATCGGCTATGGGGCTAACTCGTACGTTAGCAACTCCTCTACATCCCCTTCTTTCTTCTTGGCGATCAGAGTTCTTTGAAATATCATCAGAGGCTCTACCACCACTACCTCATCATTAACTTTGATCATATTGCTCATCGCAGTTAAAGGAACGACTGAGTCCTTCCTGGATTGTTTCACTTCTGAGAAATTCATTCCAACAAAAGTGCTCATTGTGCGGGTTCCAATTTCCAATGCTTGGTAGCAGTTGACGTTACTTGTTCCAATTACTTCCGTTGAAAGTGACATCGAACAATTACGTTCAGCAAAAGGCGGGAGATCAGCCAACCATTGAGCAAGCTTCCTTCTGTCTAGATCGTCTCTAGTTATGCGTGATGCTCGAAACTCAACATGTTGTTCTCCTCTTGCAGTATGGACACCACAAAACATCTCAAATGAATTACATATTGCTGTAGCTGTGCGTGCTCCCCCAACTCATTTCGCCAACACCGAATCACTAAAGCATCGCCCACGTGTTACTTCTCCTTCACTCTTCATGTCAAACATGAGTGTCACCTGAATTGCCATGTTAGACCACACACCAGCCATTGGTGTTCCAGTTCTGTTGACAGTGAAGTATCCACGATCTATAAAATCCTGTTTAAGTTGAAGGTGGCGAGTTGTTAGTCCCAGCATGTGTTGTACATATAGGTGAGTACACTTTGCATAATGAAAATGCCCGCTGGCATGGAAGTAAGGTGTCATCAGTTGGGCGCATGTCATATGATCTTTCCAGTTGCGCTGTGCTGCAATGAATTTTTTCATCAACACCACCATTTCAAAGTACTGGACCCACAAAGCTTGTGTTGGCCCACTACCTTTGAGACGTGACAATTCGTTGCTCAATTTCCACTGAATGCTGGCAAAGGAGGTATTTGTGGAAATGTGTTGTGGAGTAATTTCTACTGAGGTCTGAAGTAACTGAACTACTTCTTTTTCATATGGTGTGATATCTAATTTTTTCAAAATGATCTGAGCTAAAATGACACTTCTATACATTTTTGTTTGTTTCCTTACTTCCTCCTTTGTACTACAAGTGTTCTTCTGTATATTATGAGATATACATTATACGTACATGTATACATAATTTATTATTTATATGGGTTATGAATACTATGCGTATCTAATTAAACAGCATACAAAGTGATTATGAGAGTTACAGACCTTGGAAACGAAACTTGAGTGACGAGCATTTTACTAGCAAAATGTTGAAAAGTACCTCTAAACTTCAAAACGCTCTAACTATTTACCTGGTGAAGATAAGTTAGCATAACTATATACATTTTTGAAGGAAATCTTTCGTTTTACAACTTTATCTATCACGAGTTTTCTGAGAAATGGAAGGGGAAAAAGTTAAAAGAGGAAGTTTGACGAGATACCTGAACCGCTACCACTTTTTTTTTTGAAAAATTTTCATATTCAACGGCTCATATCTCGAAAACGGTAACATTTGTGTTAAACATGGATATACCATTTGGAAGGGAATTTTATAAGCTTTAATTTTTAAATTTGACAATTTTCTGTATGACGCACCGTTTTCGAGATAAACGCCGAAAACTGAAAAAAAGTGACCTTTGGACCCCCCCCCCCCGGGGGAGCCTGAAATCGAGGGGACTTTATTAGGCGTTGTTCGGGGGACCAACCCCTACACATTCCTGAAAAAATCTCAACCCCTTCATTTAATGCGAAATGGAAGCCTAATTTGACTGGACTATAACCCCCCCCCCCTTGAAAATTTCTGCGTACGCTACTGACTATGCAGCATATATATATATATATATATATATATATATATATATATATATATATATATATATATATATATATCTTTATATATATATATTTCTTCTGTCCGTGTGTATGTCACTGAACTCCTCCTAAACGGCAGGACTGATTTTTAGGAAATTTTGTGTGTGCGATTAAGTTGATTCTAGAATGGTTTAGATTCACGAGAATGGTTTAGATTTAGTCAAATGGTTTAGACTAAAAGACATCCCTAGCACCCCTAGGGGGCAGGGGGGCAGGGGGCAAATGTAAAAACAATGGAAAACGACTGATATCACTGTCGAATCCATAGTTTTCGGGGTCGCTGAGATTAATAGTGACACTCCCGAGGTCGTTTAAGTGCAAGTTCAGCCCCCCCCCTGTTAGCATAGGGGGGGGGGGGGGGGGGGAATAAAAAATCTCCAAAATGACCGAGAGTAGTGTCGAATCCATAGTTTTCGGAGTCGATCACCCTACCCCCCCCCCCCCCCTCATCAACGTTGGGGGGGGAGGCCGGGGGAAGAAGGTAAAATGTCCAAAATGACCGAGAGTAGTGTCGAATCCATAGTTTTTGGGGTTACTGAGACGATTAGTGACACAACTGATGCCGTTTAAGTGCAAGTTCAGCCCCCCCCATAAGCATTGGGGGAGGAGGGGGGAAGGGGAAAATGAAATGTCCGAGAGTAGTGTCTAATCCATTGTTTTCGGAGTCACTGAGATGAATATAGGAAACTAAAAGTGTTGTTTATAATCAAGTTTTGAGTTAAATAATAGAGTGAATTTGTAATTTTATTTTATCATTTGTACACTGTACATATACTTTTAAATACCCGTAAATAAAATTACTTAATTTTACACTATAGGTAGAATTCATTCCTTTTCCTGTGTTGGAAAAAACTGAGATTAATAAATACCTTGGCAACGCCGGGTAAACAGCTAGTATATATATATATATATATATATATATATATATATATAATTGTTTAATAACTTCACATATTGTTTACGCTAGGTTTATCTAGTTTCTTCCGGATCCTCACAAATTCAAGGTATTTCTGGCCATTTATCATCTCGCCCCATTTTCTTATTGAGGCGCTCAAGTTTGAAAATTAATGAAGCACTTGGCGTTACCGTTGCCAAAGGTAGATGAAATGTTTGGGAGTAACTAACCGTTGTTCTGGCTTTAAGAAATGAGAAACTTGGATAATCGCAGATAGAATCTCGAGAGAAAGTAAACTGAATTTTAACATGAATTTAAATTCTCTCAGTAGTTTTAGAATCGAATCTGTTCTGAAATAAGGATTATATGAGGCGTTGAAAGGCAAAGTGGTGTAAGTCACTTTTTCAACTTTTTTCATTTGGGGGCAAATATGTAATCTCCATGTTCAATTTATGGTGGAATTGTAAATAGTTATTATTTGCAATATTGTAATAATTGTTATGAATTATAATTTGTTCAATTTATGGTGGAATATTTTGTAGTTTTTGCAGTTAAACTCTTTTGACTTACACCACTTGACTTACTGACTTACACCACTTTGCCTTTCAACGCCTCATATTTCCCCGTTATCAGGGCCTTACGTTGTTGACTAAAAGTTGCTATCCATTAGGAACAGCGGACATTGGATCTAAAGAAATAGGTGGCCCTTTTACTTTAAAATATGCATCAGCTGAATCAATAATGCAAAATCTATATAAAAAAAAGAAACAAGTATGTTGATTTTTAGGGCATATTCACATAGAATCCGTCAGCGTCAGCGTTACTCGTATTGACATATTTTAAACCGATCACAGACCTTAATAATTTCGTGGCCAATCGTTTGGTGGTTTCTAATTGGTTAAATACATTTCAGTACAAGTAACGCTGTCGCTGACGGAGTCTATATGAACTGGCCCTTAAGAAATTAAAAACAAATCATTTCTCCAAAAAAGTTAACAAAAAATGTAAAAGGCCGATATCAAATATCTAAAAGCTTAATTTAAATTTTGTTATTCTCTGGTCAATTAATAATACTATTCATTAAGGAAAAATATAAAAGAAAAAACTTTAATTACC
The DNA here is from genome assembly GCA_907164885.2 of Dolomedes plantarius. NCBI lineage: Eukaryota > Metazoa > Arthropoda > Arachnida > Araneae > Dolomedidae > Dolomedes > Dolomedes plantarius. The sequence continues at coordinate 64,825,044 of OU015498.1, read as the reverse complement.
CATTTTGACCGAGCGTAGCAAATTTCTTCACAATTACCTTGAAATATGGAAAAGAAAAAAATGGCGAGGGAAAGCTAGTCTAAAGGGTTTTCTTTTTCCTTCCAGTGCGGCATGCACTTGACAAGCTCAGGGAATTTTAACGAGTTATTTTCAACCCGTCAGATTTTCGTGCTCACCGCTGAAAAAAATATTAGCAAAGAAAAAAAAATATTTCAGAATTGGCGACACCTTGATGACTCCCTTCATCTTAATGTGACGATCTTAAATCTTTCCAAGAGCTGTGTGCTGTGGATTACCTTTTTTAATCTGTCACCGGACTTGACTTTTTGATATTTTAAAACGAAAATGGTGGCTATTTATTAGTCGATGGTGCGGGAAACATAAACGTCTCCGGAACGCACAAAACCGAATTTCTTCTGTGTTACTGAACTCGAATTGTTTTTTTTTTATATGCTTCCTATGTTTCACACACACAGACACACACGCTAAATAAACAAAAAAAAAAAGCTTCTTGTAGAGAATGTTTTTCTGTTTAAGGAGTTGAGTGGAAAGTCATGCTACCATTGACTATGAGAGAAATAAATGTTGCCCTTTTGGACGTGTTCTGAGTATAAAACTGTGTGTAATGACAGAGAACCAGATGGAAGAATTCCAGTCATGCTTATTTTACCTGCTCTTGAAAATACAAGCATTACAGTTTTTTTTTCTTTTTCACAGTGGAAATAAATTGAAACTTGAACATTCGTTTGAGAAAACTTTGAATCCAATTTGCGCCACCAAATTGTGATTCAAACCATGGTTTTGAGTTTCTTTGCGTAGCATTCGTATCTGATTTGAATAATTAGATTGATTTGCGTCACAGATAAATAATCAGAACATATAGGTATAGAGAATCTTTTTGCTCGCTGAGAAGGAAAGTAAAAGGAATTAATTTTCATTAGGCCCAAGTACCATTGCACAACGCTACAGGTTTGACAGCACGTCTTACAAAAAATACCTGTGCTTTAAAAAAAATATCGTTATGAAAATGATGGAGTCAGTACATGGCGCCCGGACATAAATAACTCTCCTAGACACCCAAACTGGCGCGTCAGGCATTTTGTTGCTGTTTGTCGCCAAATGAAATTGCTATTTTGATCTGATGCTTGTAGAAGCGGTCTTTGCTCCTTTTTCTTCATTTAGATGACCAGTTCTTGAAGCATTGATATTTTAAAGCCATTAGAAATGGAAATTTTAAATTATGTGCCTCTCTAAGTTCTTAATTTTTTCCCCATATACCTGGTAAATTTTAATACCCACAAACAGTTTATAGAGAATAGCTCACTTCTACCCAGACTTGGGTGTATATAATTTGAAGTGGCACTCTAAATGAATTTGATACAAACAGAGTTTATACATGAAACAATGTTTATTGAATTCGTTGCACATATAGAATTTGCTTTTACAGCAATAAGCATACGTACTACTTGTACGGAATATATATTAACATTCAATAGAAATACAATTTGCAAATACTCATAAACCAGCAGTACTGCCACGTAAACTTTGGGCCCCCTAAGCACTAGCGCAGGATAGCACCTGGAGCTGCTTTCCTCGTATCTCCCTTAACTCGCTTATCTATCAACCTTAACAAAACCTTCTTCTTCAACCTTTTTACTTAATCAAGCTGCATGGTATTTATACCAAGCGCGTATGCTGAAATTAGCATATCTCAAGCAGCTTCTTTAATGCATTCACTCAAAAGTTCGATTCTTGTGAATCGAATCTTGTGTATACCTTACAAGTTCACTTCAAAACCCTTTTGCTTTAAAATATACTTTAGAACGTATGCATTCAAGATGTTATCTAACCCTGCATTTACACAGCCGCGAACGAGGAGGGTCGAATAGCGGGGAAGAGTGAAAAATGGGTGTGTAAACGGAACCCCCTCCCCCCACCAATCGTGGCGCTTGCTTCGGGAGCGGTTTTTGTAGCTCGAGTAAGGTGACCAGACGTCCCGCTTTTGGCGGGACAGTCCCGATTTTTAACAATTTGTCCCGCATCCCGCGGCGTTTTAAAAAAGTCCCGATTTTTGGAAAGAATGCACGACAAGCTAGGGAACGGCGGGAGAACAGGAAGGGAATATACGGTTTTCGGCGGTCATGTGGCTATTTAGCCAGGATATGAGTTTTATATTATTTTTGCTAATTTTATAATGTTAAACTTTAATAATAACAAATAATTGTTGAGAACTGATTATCGAAAACTGCTTATCAAAGTTCGCATTGTTGATCAGTTGTTAGAATTCGAATTTTGAAACAAACCATGTTCCATACAATAATGCATTAAAAATTGTGGAATAAGCGCTGTCCTTAACAGGAACTAATGCTACGACTGAACGCGTTTTTTCTACGGTAAATAAAGTGTGGACATCAGAAAAATCACAATTGAGTCTTTGAAAACCGTTTTATGTGTAAAATATAATTTAACAAATTCTTGTGAAAAATTTTATGGCCTTTTAGACAAAGACAGCAATCTACTAAAAAAAATTCACTCAAATGAGAAATATGCCAAAGAATAAAATAATACTGTACATAATTTTTTTTTATTTATTATATTTGTAAATTGTAGTTATGTTGAAATTTAAAAATATGTATTACAATACTATTTTTGCGTTCTATGAATATTTTTGTTGCTCCATATAGACCAAATTTTTAATCAAGAACATCCCCCCCTCCCCCCCGCAGGTCAATGGTGTCCGGATTTACCAATGTTAAAATCTGGTCACCTTAAGCTCGAGTCAAAGGGACGAGTTCCACTTCTCCCCCATGTTGGGGGGGCACCACATTGGGGAGCGGTTTATCTGGCCCGAGTCTATGGCGATGGGGGGAGGTCTGTCAAAGGTCAAAGGGATGAATAGCGTCGGGAAGTTGCGAGGCGGGAATGTGAGAACGGTCATTCAGGTCGATTAGTCACGCTCCTGGAGCGTGACTAATGTCTCGCGAATGGACGAGGGGGTGGCTGATTCGCGGCTGTGTAAATGCGGGGTTAGATAAAGATAGTTGAATTCGTGAACTAGACAAAAAGAAAGTTTTAACATCGATAACTATAACCTAGTACATTGTAAATAACTCAACAGAAAAGGTAAAATAGTAAATTGTAGGAAGAAGGCACTGGCAGCTAAAAACAATTAACAGAAAAACTGCACTTAGAAACTATACGTAGCATAATTGCAAGATTCTGTAGCAATGATAGTAACTACAAAAAACCAAAGCAATAAAACGAGGCAATCGATCGGTCTCTTCATCAGGAGGCCTAACCGAAGTCGGTTAGGCCTCCTGATTGCCTCGTTTTATTGCTTTGGTTTTTTGTATATACTATTATTTTAACACATATGTTAACTGGTAGGATAATTGATTAAATGGTAATATTTGTTGAAGTAGTATTTTACCGATCAGTACAGATTTCCGAGGTGCGAAAAATTTTAAAAATTCCCTTTGTACTCCATGAAAGATTTGTAAAACTTTTAACGTACAGTAATTTTTGTTTGAGTTTTGGAATGCAAGACAGAATCAGCGCTGAAATATAGGAAAATCACAACTGAGTTTTCTGCGTGGGGCGATGACGTGTTTTAGCAACTAAAAACCCATATTAAAAGATAGTAAAAGAGAATAATAATAGTATTCTAAAAAGCTTTTTGTAAAACATTTAATCAAATACCCATATATGATCTTTGCTGCGGTATGAATAATCCACATAACGAAATAAAGGAGAATATTATTGGGGACAAAACTTTGCATTGCATAGTCTAATGTAGAAGACGTTTAGAAAAACGACAATACAGAGCAGTGAAGCGCAAATTTTACTGACCGCGATCCATTTTCTTTAAATAAGAAAACCCTCGACCCCCAATGAAAATGTTTTGGTAGAAACACAATTTTTAAGAGAAATTTTGAAAATGTTAAAAAAAAAAATTCAGGTAGTCTCTTCTAACGAAACTACCGCGGGTTATTAAAGTTGGATCACTTATCGTTGCTTACCTTTTTTGTATGTATATATAAATATATATATATATATATATATATATATATATATATACGTTTAGGAATCTTCACAATCAACAAAAGTTTTACTGAGCATCTAGGAAAAAAAAGAACATACAGCATCAAAAATGTACTTATTTGCATCTGCCATGGTGGTCTGAAATTCATAGGTAGAATTTTATATGATTCGTAAGACAAAATGAGGATCAATGCGCTTTTGGAAATTTTTCTTGAGAGCATGCCCTAAAGCCTCTATCTGACCACAAGCATTTGTGCAACACAACAGTAATTCTTCAGAAGCAATACTGCTTCCGGAGACAGAAAACGTTTTCCTTGACCAAAGAAATAGGATCAATTAGGCTGTGATGCAACCCTACGTGCTTTGTTGTGTGGATTTTTGTGGTCAAGCGCAACGAGGGATGAAGATGATTGCTTCTGATTGAATGATACCGCGCAACATCCATTGCTCTTTACATGGCTAAAAGGTAGGCCTAAACTACGCCTCCCAAATCATTACAGGACCACTGAAAGCTCTCAATTAGAGAGAAATGTTCTGGTTAGTTGGCTTCCATCGGTTGATGCCACTTTGCTTTCGTCCTTTTGCGGTAAAAAGTACGAAAAGGGATTCACTAAAGCCTATTACATGCCTGTGCTGTTGGACAGTCCACCATCTCAGATCTTCGCACCAGTGGACGCGAAGCTTTTGACGGAAGAACTTTTTACGCACGTTGACGAGAGGGGTGAGTTAAATGACGTACAGGAGTACGAAATTGCGATATCAACAATTTAAATTCGAAAGGTTTACTTACCTGATATTTTTTGGTTGAAAGGAGTCCAAAAGAGCCATTGGTAATCTAAATCAATCAACGAAAGTCCATACGCGATAAATCTATTAAAAACGCATGCCATTGATGAGTTCATGTTTTTCTATTTACTAAACCACACATGATCACACTTGAGAAGCACTACATATCCGGTTGCGAATGTCACTATGGGATGACAGATGGCTCCATGTAGTTCTAGGGGATATAGAATCATACAACACGATATAACAGGGTGAATGTTTCGGTAAGGCAACAAAGCGGAGATTTCAACCTATACTTTTTGAGTTTTTAGTGTGAATTGATATTTTGGGACCGTTTGGTAAAACCTCAAATGATTGTTTGGCAGCAGCCTGTTTATTTTATTTTCCTTTACATCACACACTAGCTATGCTCGAACATCCCCTCTTTTCATCAAGTACTTTTGTTCACTGTTCCATTTCAGGTAAAGGATTTTTCTGTCGTTTGCCTTGCAGACATAATATAAACGGTTGTTTCTCAAGTATAACATTTGCAATATGAGACACTCTGGTCACTGGTATACCAGGTAACTTGGTGCAGATAATTATGTTCTGAAATTACAAAGGTCCTTTCTTGATTCCATCTTAACATGCAAGGAAGAGCCACCGATTGTACCTTTGTACAAAGGTCCCTAAGAATGCTGGGAGGAGCCTTTAGATGCCAACTATATCTTGATTGCGGCATAGTAGACTCTTCATTGCAACTACTGACAACGTGCCCCTACAGGTCAGTGCCTCCAGTTTTCTTTGACATTTATCTGTACCTGTTACGTTACTTTATTGTGTATGCTATTCATTTTGACAGTAATACTTACGAGCTAAAAATCTTCTTACTTCTATATCGAGTACACAATTAAAATTTTTTGTTATTGATGAATAAAACTGTTCACAAACTTAACCAAAAAGAAATATGCAGTAACTTTTGTTCAGTCTTTAGAAAATTTAACTTGCCAAACGGAAGCGGGCATTTAAAAAAGTGTTCGTCCTATAAGCTTGCACTTCCATTGGACAATCACGAAGTTCCCGAAAATTCAGTTTATTGCTCTTTCGATGTCATACAGTTTAAGGCTGCTGTGTACTAACCCTATTGGATTCGCTCACGTGAATGTTAACCTATGGAGAAAATTTGTCCAAGGATTGCCGACTTGAATTTTAAGATTTTTCTTTTTTTTAATTGTTCTCCGTAATAGAGAAAGAAATTTTACATCTTGGGGTATTTTTCGTTTAAAAAAAACTCAAATAATATTTTAAAATTTAAATGATTTGGCAAAAAAAATTGGTCTAGTGTGTTTTAAACGCTCAAAAATGAAGGATCCAGGGGTAAAACGACTTTACAGCCATTTTTGGGAAAATGAGTTAGCAGTGCCATCTTGTAGCTTTCAAGGAGTACTAACACCACGTGCATTCATATCTGGGGAATAACCCCTTTAAAACTCTTAAAAATAGCGATAAAGTTTCGGTCTTCCATAGAAAAACCACGTTTCTCCAACTTTCAAATTCGTTTTTCTCAAAACGAGGTTTTAGAGTAAAGTTGTTTTACCCCTGGACCCTTCAAATTCCTTTGGTGGACAAAATTTATAAAATGAATCTTGTTGCAAGGTGCAGAAATGTTCAGGCTATCTGAAAATACCATTTTCACTTGATTATCAACATTTATGTAGCTGTAAATAGTAGACACATTTTCTCCATAAGTTAACATTGAGGTGAGCGAATCCAATAGGGTTAGTACACAACAGCCTTAATCGGCCACACCTTTACGAATCGTCCTTAGAAACAATCAATACAAACTCAAGGACTCAAACTCATGCTTCCCGGCCTGTCTAAGCTAATTACTAGTTCTACACAAGTTGCCAATTTTTATTCAACTTTTTAATTGATGATTTTAAGATGTTTCTGTACATCCAGACATGTGTTTTTCATATGTTATTATCTGAAGGAAAATTCAGCCTATTGTGCTATTCGTATAGAAGAGCTTGATGATCTTTGCATTTGTGAATTGGCCCTAGATACAACCACACCTACTGCTCCCCGGCCTGATCAAGAAGTAAAATTTGAAGTGCGAAACTACTAGTTGACAGTTCCCATTTTTATCTGGAATTTTTATAGTTTGTTGTGTGTATTTTTTTGATCATGTAAAATTTATCTAAAAAAATATCCCCAAATATCTTCAAAACAATATTTATAAAACCTGGAACTCAAATATTCGTGGGAAAAGATGTTGCCGGACAGATATTTATAATTTATGGCATCTTAAGTATAGTTAATTGCTCTTCTTAACGTTTCTGTACCATCAGACAGGTGCTTTTCGTGTATTTATTTTTTGAAATCCTACTGCCTTTTTCTTTATTTATATGTAATTAGTTTTCATCTCACGTCGACTCAATGGTTTTGCTTATCTTTGTTATTCAAATTGAATCTTTTGCGCAACTTCTGAAACCTGTTGCTCACACATCGTGATTGGACTTCTGGAATTTTGAAGACTGAATAGAGAAAAAAAATTGAAATAAGTAGCATTTTCGCTTTTTTTTTCTTTTTGAAGAGAAAATAAGTTCAAGGTAGTAATTTTTCGCTTCAAAGTAAAGAACTGCGCCAGAGTTGTAGTTATTCTGCTATTTTCTTTATAATTGCACGCGTGTATTCCAAATTAGAAAAAAATAAAATATGTAAAGAATTTTATTGATTGCTTTTTTATGACTTTACTAATTGCTTTCGTTAACAGTTCTTTAAAATGTGTGTACGTTAAATCTGTGGTCCAGAGAGTCCCCCTGTGTTGCTTGTAGGGTTGAGAAAAGGGTACGAGCCCCACACGTGGCCCCTGGGATTAAAACTAACTCATGGAATAACAGTCCGAATGTGGACCAAGGCCTGCGGTGATCATCTCCGCTTTCATGACTGTGGGCTTGGTGTGACATACAGCATATGTCTCGGTCAAGTGGTCAACTGACGTGGGACCCCCAGAGTTAGTTCCCAAGCATGTTTGGTCCTCATTTTATCGACCCAGTCAACGGATGAAAGGCATGAGGGCCCCTGGGATTGCTCTGCCTAAATTGAGTTGGCACCAAGGGGTAATGTTGGTTCACCTATAGCGTGTTCCTAAAGGGTGTAGCCCTTTGAGATTGCTCTGTCTAAACTGAGGTGGCACCAAGGGGCAATGTTGGTTCCCATATGATGTTTTCCTATAGGGTGTAGCCCCTTAGATTGCTCTGTCTAAATTGAGGTGGCACCAAGGGGCAATATTGGTTTACCCATAGTGCGTTCCTATAGGGTGTCGCCCCATGGATTACTCTGTCTAAATTGAGGTGACACCAAGGGGCAATGTTGTTTCACCTATAGTGTGTTCCTATAGGGTGTCCTATAAAGTATCGCCCCTGGGATTGTTCTGTCTAAATATACCTGGCACCAAGGGGCAATGTTGGTTTACTTATAGTGTGTTTCCAATACAAGAAATCGATAGCTTTCACGTTTTTAAATGGACGAATGTAGAAAGACAATGTTTCTGCCCTGATAGGGGAAAAAACTATGTTTCAAAGGTGAACTATTTTCAAATGGACCTTTAATTCAATTTTAATCTAAATAAATTTTACAAGGAGCGACCCAGTGATACAGCACGCTGGTTTTCGGTGCTGCTCGGATCGAATCCTAGCGTCGCACTACAAAAAATGCCTCCGTTCGTGTCGTCCCTTCATAGGGGGTAAAGCTGTCCGCCTATATGGTGCCCCCACAATAAAATGGGCAGTAAAATTGCGGCGTAGTATAGGCGAATCTTTGACGACAAGTGCCTCCGCATAGGAAAAAAAATTGTACAAGGAATATTTTGTGAGAAATTGAATGTCACTTTAACATACAGTCTGACATATAGTGGTCGAAGTCCAATCCTACAAAATTAGAACACTGGTCTAAATTACAATCTAAAGGTTATTTGCAACCCGATTTCAATGTACAATTAACAACAGATGAATAAAATATAACAAGCGCATCATGTCTACCAAATGCTTCTATTATAATCACGGACTCCTAAACTCTGCAGTTAATTTAGAGTCGTCTCCTATCCCAAGATTTCCAACACCTTACACCTGCATGTAGCACCAGACCTTCTGGCTAAACTAGCTTCTACTTAAGACGATGCAATTCAAATATATGCATTTGCTAATCCGTAATGAGAGTAATACCGATAATAAATTTCTCCATGGCTTAACGTGGAGACTTCGGGTCTGCGAGGTCAATCGACACACCGCCTAAACTCGTTGTCTTGACTGATCCTCGTAAAGTTGGCCCGATGGTAATCGGCTTCGTGAACCAAGCTTGATCTCTAGAGATTTAAAATTCGAGAGAAAAATCTCGTTCTATTCGGCTCAGCTCTTTCACAGTTACAAATAGATCATGCAAGTGTTGAAACAAACTTACAAATTTGAATAATTATTTGCTCATCTCCTCAGCTTTCTACCAGGGTAGGGTGCTAGGTTTACTGGAAAGCTGTCTCTGGTAGACTTTGACGACAGATAGTAATCTTAAGTAAATAATGGTTAGCCAGTAGAAAACAATAATGTAATATCATGCAAGTTTTTGTCTAATAAAATTCTGTTGTACGATGTTTAGATTAAAGAAACAGCTTTTCTATAATTTCCATGTTAAGCTACGGGGAAATTCTCAATACTTTTCTTATCACTGAGAGGACATACAAATGCACATTTTAGAATTTTGTTTTCTGACTTTAAAAATAGACCTTTACACTTGAATATGTTTTACAAAAATCTTTTTTTATTTTAATTTTGTAAAAAACATTTTTTTTTTGCGTTTAGAGCGATAGATATCAATAATTTAATGCCCGGTAAAATATTAAAGACCGAAATTTTATTTTAAATTTTAAGCTCTTTATTGAAACTCCTACATTGTAAAGAAATTAAAAACAAATAAAAATATGCATGGGTTAATCTATAATCAGATACATAATGAACGGAAAATTATCCAGAAATTAGCACTGGAATTGAAAATGAGAGGTCAAATGATGCGCCGACTTCAAAACAACACAAACGCCTTTCTCTGTTCCCTAATACGGAATCTTTCTCCAATCAGACGAATTAGTTCAACAAATCCCTTTAATGGCAAACGAAAAAAATGGCATGGAGTCGAGTATTTAATCCGCAGTTAAAGACCTCATTTTTCATTCAAGCTAAAGAGATCTCCTAGTAAATATCTCGCCAGAGGAATGGTTCATCAGATATACTTAACTACTCATTTGGGATCCAAAACAAGACCCTATCACCCAGATTAGTGAAACTGTAAACATGATAATCGTGTAAACCTGTGACATTTTTGTTATTCTGCGTTTTAATTTCTTGTTGCTGTTTTTACTAATGCTTCTTGGCCGGATAAACCCTAAACAAATCCATTGAGGACAGCTGGGCGAAAAGATGAGACTTCTGATTAGCTCTCGGCCCTTAAGCACCACATGGATAGGAAGCCCACTTTTTGCCCAGTACCATCCCACTTTTGACCAAGCAGCCCTAGGGGCGATTTCTGGAGGGCTCGTACACTCCTTCCATCCTTACAAATTCCCCGGAGGACTTGTAGTGATATAGATTTAACGTGTCCATACTCAGCCTAGACACGAGAGCATTCAGTAGCGCTACAAGGGATTCGAACAGAGCATCCTTAGTGTTGGCAGTATAGGAACTTTAAACACATGAAGTGCTGGCATTGACGTCATAAAGATAGATACTAGCTTTAATGTCTCATGCAGGCTAAATCTAACTGCAAACCACCGTCACGTAGTAAAAGATTGACGAATATTATGAATGCGAAATTGATATACGTCATGAGTAGAACGAGATTTATATACATATATTTAATATATATGTATATATATACACTGCTGGCCACCCAAATTGCAACACCAAGAAAGACAAGAGATATCACAACAAAATTTATTTTGCAGATAACATGTTGACCAAGTATCAAATGATTAAATTTATAGACTTCTGTGAAGTGTGGTTCCTGCCAAAATCAGTAGCCAGAGTAGCCGCCATTGTTGGAGATCACCGCTGCCACACGCCTCGGCATTGATTCAAAGAGACTTTGGATGAGTTCTTGGGGTACAGCAGACCAAATAGCTTCCACACGTTGCCAAAGTTGATCTGCTGTGGCAGCTGGGGATGGAATCTGGGTCAATCGTGGAGCAACCATGGACCACATGTTTTCTATCGGTGAAAGATCCGGAGAGCGAGGCGGCCAGGGAAGCAATTCAATCTGGCGATTGACGAAGAACCGTTGGACAATGCGTGCCACGTGTGGTCGCGCATTATCCTGTTGAAATATGGCTGTGGGCAAGCCCTGAAGGTAAGGAAGGACAACTGGCTCCAACACCTCGGAGATGTAGCGCTGGCTGTTTAAAGTACGGGCAATGCGTATTAGAGGTGTGCGAGAGTGATATGCAATACCGCCCCATACCATAATACCCGGTGCAGGACCAGTGTGGCGGTGCATAACGCAGCTGTTCAGCATCCTCTCTTCACGGTGTCTCCAGACTCGAATGCGACCATCGTGGTGTTGCAGACAGAAGCGTGACTCGTCAGTAAAGACAATTTCATCCCATTCTGCCGTCCACATCCTTCTGTCATCGCACCATTGGCGGCGGAGACGTCTGTGGTTCTGCGTCAAGGGTAGACAAAGCAATGGACGTCTTGCGGACAGACCACTCTGCTGTAAACGGCGTCGAATGGTACGCGCAGACACTGGATGATGCGTTACAGACTGCATGTGCTGTGCTATGGTTCGTGATGTGACTGAGCGATCCGCCACTGCCATGCGCACAATTTGCCTGTCATCACGTGAAGTGGTGCGCTGAGGTGGATGCGATCGAACACGCCGGTCCGTCGTACCCTCCTGCATCCAACGATCACATATCCGCATAACAGTTGTTTGGTTTCGTCCAACACGACTACCGATTTCCCTGAAAGATAATCCACAATCTCGGTAGGCCACTATCCTTCCTCTGTCGAACTCGGATACTTGATCAAAAGATGATCGCTGTTTTCGACGAGGCATAATTGATTGTTTTTTTGAAAAAAACCACAAGAAAAACACAATTGCCGAACTTGAAATCGTCGAAATCTCCAAGCCTTAAATAACGCTTTGAAGTGGCGCCACAGGCGCGCGTGATGTGCGTCTGCGCTGAAATTCTAATCATTTGCATATCTCACCTCCGCTAATGCATGTTGTAAATTTCATGTTATTTCCATGTTTCCTTCAGGGTGTTGCATTTATAGTGGCCAGTAGTGTATATATATATATATATATATATATATATATATATATATATATATATATATATATATATATATATATATATATATATATATATATAGACACACACACATATATATATATATACACACACATCTATATATACATATATACATATATATATATACATATATATATACATACATACATACATATATATATATACATACATACATACATACATACATACATATATATATATATATATATATATATATACATACATACATATATATATATATATATATATATATATATATATATATATATATATATATATATATATATATATATATATATATATAGACCAGTAGCACTCGAGGTGAGGTGGAACTCGTGTTACGCTAGTCGCTATGTTCGTAGTTTGTCTGTATGTAATTAACTATGTTTTTAGTTTTTAATAAACTCCATGTTGGACTTTTAGTCGTTTGCTCAATTACTCAGTATTACTCTATACTTAAGTGTCAGATTTTAAGTTTAATGCATGCCAAGTCACTGTAGCAGTACCTCTGCTGTCCCTTAGAGCCGAATTTCGACGTGCTACCCATTAGAGTGCCTCGAGCCCCTTTTAATTTCTTAATATTAGTTTCGCTCTGTAATTAAGATTTATTTACGAACAAACACGCTATATCTTCGTCGTCTCTCTCAGAAAATCTCAACAAAGCTGTGAATAAATGTCCTTGAGAAAGACTTCAGCGACTCGAGAAGTATTTTGCGGAAAAGTTTATGAATGGGAAGCGCAAGAAACTGCATCAAACTGGACATGACGGTGAGACAGAATGTTTACAACATCAGCCATTTACTCCCAAACACAGACAGTAAAGACTTCCTTGTTGTTTGCTGTTTATTTACTGTGGTGATCGTGCTAATTGTGATATTTTGGCTCGATTCGGGGCACCATTATAGATAACTTTGATGGAAAAGATTAGTATATGTGGCAGCTCAACGTTGTGTGTGTTTGAAGCTGTCTTTAATATCAGACGTAAGATAATCCTTGTATTTAGCTGAAAGAAAAGAGATAAATGGATTTCAAGGCTTTGTGACTCTTTAAGTTACACAACAGACTTGGGAATAGGGGATGCGTTTGAGGCTTACAAAATTTTGTGTTCGAAATGAATTGTTCTTAACATGAGATATCTTTGTGCGTTGAGAAAATGAAAGGTAAAAAATAAAAATTACTGTATTTTTCGGACCACAAGAGGTATCGGACCATAAGACGCATCTCAAATTTATGGGAGGATTTTTAGAAAAGAATATTTTGTATTTTGTCAGGTGTATTTGAAAAGATACAGAACGTCGTTCGCACTTTATGGAAACGATTTTGATAGTTAAGTTTTATGTATAAATACCGTATTTTTTTGTGGCGATTTGCTTCTGTCTGATATCCATGGTTCTTGACAATAGCTCTAGCTCGAATTTTCCATGAAAGTACACTTTTTCTTAGTACTGTCATGTCAATTTTCCCCCAATTCCTCTTGGGCCGTTTTCCAAAGTCCGTTCAGTGTTCTTGGATGCCGTTTTCATAAGGCTTGTTTTAATAAACCGAAAGCGCACAGGTCATTGGAGAAGCGTCAGGTGATTTTACAGGTATTTCATCAAATTGGATACACTTTATACCTGTTTCTGATTTTTTCTTTGCTAAATAAGCGGCAGTTGATTTAGACGTGTGACTAGAGGCTTTGCTCATATGAAGCTCAACTTTATCAATGTCCTTTCCACATAAGGCCAGAATTTATTCTTCAAAAATTGGTTCTAAAATAGTCTGCTGATAGTAGAGTGAATTAAATTTGGCTTTACTTGAGACTTTTTTTATGTTTAATTTGCCGTTGTAACAAAATCCTGCAACTATCATGGATTCCTTTGGAATTTTTCTGTACACTGACGAAGTCATTTCTTACGATTATTCCCGGTAGTTGAGCAACAGGAAATTGATGTTTTTTTTTATTATAATCACTTAAGTACACCCATGCCTCATCGAGTGTTATCACGAATTTCCATTTTTCAGTAGCTAGGTGTTTTTCATATAATTTTTTACAGTTTGTTTTTCTTTCAGCAATATGTTTTGGCAAAATCAGTTGAACTTTATGTTTAAACATCTTTTTTAACTTCAAATCTTTATAAATGATTTTACTTATACTGCCAGAAGACATTCCTAGTTTTGACGCAATGGATCTTTGAGACGGAGGATTTTCTTTTGGGATCAGAGACTCCACTTTCTTAATATTTACCTACGTTCGAACAGTCTTAGAATGAGGTTTCGCGGTCATGTTTTCATTTTTTACTTTCAGTTAGACATTTTTTCCTTTCAATTATAACCTTATATATAAAGCAGAAACGGGAAATGGGTCGTGTGTGTATGTGTGTGTGAGTCACAAAAACTCAAGAACCGTGAGCCCTATCTTGATGAAATTTACATGGTTTAATGTGCTTGGAAAATCGGGATGAATGTGACTATTTTCATCCCGCTACGACGTTCCATTCCCGAATGATGTTAGAACAAGTTTGCGCGGTATCAACGGTATCAATTTAAAATGCAAACGACAAAAATAAATTACAAAATCGTTTCCATAAAGTGCGAACGACGTTCTGTATTTTCAATTTCTTACTTAATAAAGATAAAAATATATATAATAAATATATTAAATAATATAGCTAAAATATACATATAATAAATATATATGATAAATACAGTAAAATATTAATTTTATTTTAATGTTACCTTCGGACCCTAAGACGCACTCTAATTTTAAGTCGATTTTTTTATGTAAAAATCATCATCGTATGGTCCGAAAAATACGGTAAATTAATACTGCTATGGGAGGAAATCGATGATTTTAATGAATTTTTTTTATATCTAAAGATCAGTGTTAAATGTATTAAACGTTTACTTTAATAATTATCCCATACATATATGATCCAAGATCCTGGGGAGTTTCTTGGATCAAAATACGTTAAAGTATCCATGATGCATTTGGTGTAAAATCCCTGCCATCACAAAAAGGGCTTTATATAATATAAATTCTCCTATGGAACGACATCATCGCTCTCATGGATATGACTCAAACATGGGGAATAGATTTTTAGTCTGTTTACAGTAAACTTGTGGATGACAAATACTTAATGAACACTTCTTTAATTACCCCCAATGTATTAAACAGGGGTGGCTACATGTTTTGAACATGTCAATAGTTTATCATCAAGCCGAGAAGCAATGATGTAATTGTCGCGATGAACAATTCATGACCTTGTTAATTGTTCATTGCTACAAACACACCAATGCTCCTCGGCATGATGATAAATTATTAACTAGTTCGAAACATGTAGCTACCCCTTTTTTTATTTTTATTTCGGGATTGAAGAAATTTTCATTAAGTATTTTAGTCCGTATTTCTGTATGGAAGAAATGGCGAAAGCTTCAGTAGATTTAACGTAATCCAGGGTGCACCAAGAGGTACTACAATACACCCTAACGAAGTACTCTTATCTGGTGGGCAAGCTTAAAAGAGTTCTTTATTGGACTGTCTAACACATAGACTTGTTCGCTTTGTGGACATATGGATATGACCAGCGACCACCTTGTGGTTTGCCCCGAACTTGACGACGGCGAGTCTCCAGCGCTATCCTGTTTTTGCAGGGCCGCCCACAGACTTTACGGGGCCTGGGGCAAACTTCTGTTGGGGGCCCCCAAGAAAAATTTTAAAAAATGGAAAGAGACAATAACACACATTCAAATTAAGTTACTCATACTTAAAATTTTATTACATGAATGATTAACATAATTATTATATTTCATTGCTCTGCTCTCTTGTTATTTTCTCCATTAAATGTGACAGTATGTCCAAAAAACCTAGCATTTTATTACATCCAACATCTTAGTAATTCAAGAGATATTTGGGTTATCAACTGGGGTATATAAATAAAGGCCTTGAAATCCTTCAACTATAATAAAAGTTACTATAACAGAAGATGAAGTGGTAAATTTACTAAAACTAAAATGAAAACTGAAAATAGTTGAATTTGAAGCTTTTAAAAGTTAAAAGAGTATATTTTCATTAATTTTTTTCTTGCCTTAACTTTGGCAAAGTCATGTATTATTTCACTAAATCTAACAGTTTTGACTAAATCATGTTCAATACTGAGCATCATTAGATGATTAAATCTGTCCTCGCCAATTGTCGACCTCAGACGATTTTTTATAAGGGACATTTTGCTGAAGGCTCGTTCCCCTGTTGCATCAGACACTGGAAGTACAGCTAATAACCTTAGACAAATACAAATCTGCGGTAAAAGGTTTTCAAGGCCATTTTTATATAGCGCATTCAATATATATACACAAGAGTTGCTCTGTGTGAAGCATCTGGCGTCCCATCAACTATAATGTTGTAGTAAAGGGATTCTATAATTTCTTCTATGATGTAACTTTAGAATTTGTTACCACGCACTTTCAAAAATTCTTTTTGTGTCCCCCACGATAGGTGGTGAGCTTGCAGTCTTTTTCCGGACTCTTTGACACTTGAAACTGTTTCCAAATGATCTCTGATGTCTGGATTGTAACGTCTATCAGTTTCAATGTGGCCAGGAAATGTTCACATTCGTCCTGATCTACCTTAGAGCTGCTACCTCTAAAATGAAGATTTCTTTCTCATAGGAATAACACAACATCTAACACAGCTGTTAAAATCCTTTTGCATTTCGCCTCTTCTTCTAAAATACATTTCATCAAAGCTCCCTAAATTGCAGATTTTCCACCTTTAAGTACACTGAGAAGTTCTTTCCATTTTACATAGTTATTAATGAGGTTTGGTTTTGATTCATGGCTTTTTATCTTGTCATATATCTTTTTCCAGTGGTCATTTAATCCGCACTACAGAAATTTTGACTGTTGTTTTCTAACATCTAAACTAAACTCACAGCGCTACAGTCCGATGTGGACCAGGGCCGGCGGTACCCATCTCCGCTTTCTTGACCTTGGGGCTTGGGGTGCCATACAGCATATGTCTCAGTCAAGTGGTCAACCTGACGTGGGACCCCCAGAGTTTAGTTCCCAAGCATGCTTGGTCCTCATTTTATCGACCCACTCAAGGGATGAAAGGCTGAGTCGACCTTGCCCAGTCGCAGGGTCGAACCCTGGACCTGTGGGATGGCAGCTTGACGCTTTTAACCACTACGCCACCGGGTTTCTTTCTACCATCTTCAGATTCAAATAAACAACAAGGGAAGAAAAATAACCCCTCTTTTTTCTTACTCCAAACCATCCAATCTCTATTAGCAGATTCCCCATTACTTAATCTTTTTTGAAAAGACAGTCATCGGGAAAGGCCTACCACTGCTGTCTCGAGGCATACACCATGGCTTACTAGGTGACCCATTTAGGACTATCATATCTCTAGATTTATTATCAAGTCTAACCCATGTGGCTGGATCAGTACTCGCTTCAAAATGTTCCGTTCCTTTGGAATTTTCTTCTGAGTCAGAAAGAGGTATGATTAAATATTGTTCGTCTTCTGATGTATGAATTTTACTTGATTTCGTTCTCTGATTTTCACCTCCACGAACTGAACAATCCACTTCTTGAGACCCACTATTACAAATCAGTCCAGTTATAGAGTAAATATAGCTCACTTCTACCCAGAGTTGGGTGTATATAATTTGAAGTGGCACTCTATTTGAATTTGATACAAACACAGTTTATACATGAAACAAAGTTTATTGAATTCGTTGCACATATAGAATTTGCTTTTACAGTAATAAACATACGTACTACTTGTACGGAATATATAAATACAGCTTTCAAGAACAATATATTTTCAATACTCACAAACAGTAAGTCAAACCAGCAGTACTGCCACGTAAACTTCGGGCCCCCTAAGCACTAGCTCAGGATAGTACTGGAGCTGCATACCTCGTAGCTCCCTATCGCTTATCTATCAACTTTAACAACCTTCTTCAACCCTAACCACCTTTTTAATTAATGACGCTGCATGGTATTTATACTAAGCGCGTATGCCGAAATTAGCATATCCCAAGCAGCTTCTTTAATTCATTTACTCAAAAGTTCGATTCTTGGGAATCGAATCTTGTGTATACCTTACACTGGCCTCCCTCGAAAAAAAAATTAGGTAACTGAGGTCTGAACGGCTTCAGTTAACTAATTGAAAACGCGTGCTGGTCTGACTTTTTACTTAATGGGTGGCAAAGTCAAAAAAACCTTCCACACGTTGTGTGGAGGAAAAACGCCACTACCATTTTACAAAACTAACCCCGAAGGGTCCAGGTGACACCATCAAACAGTGGATTTGCAGAGTTGCGGATACTGGGCTGGCCAACTGCGCCCTAGAAGATCTATTTTAATTAAAAGTGTCAACACAATTGCACAGCATGACATTTCTTGACTGTTTGTACCTGCTCTTCCCCAATTCATAATGCACATGTGTTATGTTTTGTGAAGTTAGTACATAATTGAGTTAGTTGTTATCTGTAGTTAGGATGTATTTTTTTTCACTACATGTCCCCTTCAAAAATTTATAAAACAACAGTATGCCGGTTTTTTTTCAGTGGCTCACCCCTTCCCCTCAAAATGTTTACACAGTATATACACTGGGAAACTTCAAACCAATTTGGTTCGGTTTTATTGAAGGGTGGGAGTTAGAATAAGAAAATTGATACAAGACTTGTTCCTCATGAATGCAGCAACTTCCTTGCACCAGTCTGTTCATTCCGTGGAACCTCTCTTGATGGTCGCAGTCCTAGTAAAGGTATTCGTTGACCGTGTGGTCATCCTTCGTGCAGCAGGGCGTTGGTCCTGAGGCGCTGGTCCGGCTTGACGATGGACAGGAGGTCTCTTGGGAGGAGGCCAACCTTGCTGGGCGGCAGAAATCTTCCGTTTCCTGTACTTATGCAAAGGAACTTTAAAATTGTCATTCTTCCTTTTGATAACCTTGTGTACCTTATGTGTGCCACGTTCATCCTTTGATGGAGGTTTTGTAGTGCACACTTTACTTTTCTCCGTACTTTTTAGAGTATAGGCATTAGATTTTAATGCAGATTCAATTTTTTCAAACTTATACGCAGCACCAACGTGTTTAGTAACTGGCTTTATCTCGCTGCTTGTGTCATGTTTTTCAACAACCTGACTCTGTTTTTCGTATTTGTGCTTATACGACTTCTTGTTTACCGCCTTAAATACTTCAGTATTAGCAGTTTTAATGCTGGAACCTGAAGGCGCTTTTTCTCGTTTTTTATCACCCTTAACCTTAGTTTTATCCTCTTTTGACGAAAAAGTCTCTTTGAAACTTGCGACATCAGAAACGTTATCATTTAAATTCTTTAACACTGCTTCAGTTTTAGGAAGATTAAGCTTTTCGTACTCGTGCGTTTTAATGCAAACTACGTCTATAACTTCCGAAGCATCAGTTAAACTACTTACAGTATAACTCTGTGTCAACTTTTCATCCTGATTCTCAGTCTGGTTTTCATGTACTTTATTTAAAACCATATTATCAACCTGGCCTACACAATCCCCATTCGGCTGGGAACTTGAAATAATATCATCATTACCTAGCGAGTTCCTAATATCGTTTAAAGAATTTTTATTGTTGTCAACTAATAAGTATTCACTAACTTCCGTAACGCATACTTCGTCATCTACTAAATTTCCTTCATTAACAGATGTGTGAATATCATCTAAAATATCAGGTATAGCATTAATAATATCAGGTATAGCATTAATAGAAGTATCAGATGATTTATTTTCTAAACCACTAGCATTAGTATCGGCACTATTTTCAGAAATTTGTACTGGAATTACCGCATTATTCCAGCTAGACTCACTTTCATTATAAGCCACAAAAATACCCCGACTTTCACTATTCTCAAAATAATGATTACTACTCGGACAAGTTAATACATTTGACCACACAGTTTCAACAGGTTGAACCATATCATGTGAATCAACTTGCCAGTGCACGTAAGGTGCTTGCATATTATTTACTGTAAGTGCACTAATTTCATTGTAACGCCGTGCGCTTCTATTACTTCGCCTGCGATACTGGTTTTGCTGCTGGTTTGAAACTCGCGAAAAATTTTGGCGGGGGTGTATAAAACTTCTCGTACCTGAATGAGGGTAGGGGGTAGCGAAGAAATGCCTATTGTCATGTTTAGCTAAAGCTTGAAGGAGGGTAACCTTGCTTGAAATATTCTGATTGTCTAAAAAATCTTGAACACTTGGCTTCAAACGTTGGATAACTATTTTTAAGATTACCGCTTCCGTCACCCCTTCTAGATATTCCCCACACTTGGAAATCTTTTCCATAGCAAAATCTAACGCAGACTGACCTTCACGTTGCCTTAGCGAATAAATTTCCGCTTCAATTTGACTTTGATTAAAGGTCTTTGGAAAAACGCCAAGAAACTGTTGCTTGAATGACAAATAGTCAAAAATCAGATTACTGCTTTGAATACACGTGTACCACTGAAATGCACTACCTCTTAAAGCGGCTAGAGCAATTTTAAGTTTATCCCCCTCTGGGGTGCATTGTTGCTGAAAGTAATGCTCAATTTTCTTTAGGAATTGGCTTGAGGGGCCGCCATTGAATGTGGCTTCGAATGGAGCAATTTGCTGAACTATAATTACCCGAAGAAAATTTCCAGCAGGGTTTTGTTCTACAACACTCATTTTCATATAGTATATAAGTACTTGCAACAATTTTATCAATATAAGTACACAGTACACAGTTTAATTTCAAATATGTTGTTCGTTATAAATGTAACGCTAACAACCAGGGTATATATATAAACTTTCGGGCGCCAGTATAGAGTATGTAGCTTACTAAGGGGCACTCTATTTGAATTTGATACAAACACAGTTTATACATAAAACAAAGTTTATTGAATTCGTTGCACATATAGAATTTGCTTTTACAGTAATAAGCATACGTACTACTTGTACGGAATATATAAATATAGCTTTCAAGAACAATATATTTTCAATACTCACAAACAGTAAGTCAAACCAGCAGTACTGCCATGTAAACTTCGGGCCCCTTAAGCACTAGCTCAGGATAGTACTGGAGCTGCATAAATCGTAGCTCCCTATCGCTTATCTATCAACTTTAACAACCTTCTTCAACCCTAACCACCTTTTTAATTAATGACGCTGCATGGTATTTATACTAAGCGCGTATGCCGAAATTAGCATATCCCAAGCAGCTTCTTTAATTCATTCACTCAAAAGTTCGATTCTTGGGAATTGAATCTTGTGTATACCTTACACAGTTTCCTTGAAAACTGATGGAATATCCTGGTGATTCTCAGAAGTAGATATGACGTTCTCTGGCAATGGCAGAAGGTCTTCAGTGTCAAATTGTTTTCCATCTTCTTCTGTACTGGTTCCGGTCCGAAAAAAAGCTATCGAGAGTCCGTTTACCACTTTTTTCAGCTTTTCTAGCAACTTCTCCCCCCCCCTTTTTATAGCACGAGATGGATAGATACGCTTCATGATTTTGGAGTTAGGGATCTGAACCTAATATTAGTAAATAGAAAATTAGTTGAATCATTGTGAGTCAACTTTATTGCAATAGTTCACTTACCGGTACTTTATTGGTAATTGGTAGCTGGTAGGCCTAGCTAGACTGACTGAAGATGCAAACAACTAACTGGATCACTTTCCTGCACACTTCATAAATCACTGAACAATTATTTGCAAAACTCAGTATGTTACGACATAACACTCGTATAACACGGAAAAAACACTGTTATTATGTATACCACTCTACAATAGGGTAACACTATATGAGAGCGCTGAATGTCTAAATAAATGACAATCTAATTTCTAATCTAACCTAAGCAAAGGGAGCGCTGCAGACGATTGCCGGTAGTACTATTGCGAGGGGAGAGAGGGTGAACTTGACTTTTACGTATGTTTTGGTATTTACTAAAAGAGACATAAATTTAATTTTTACTTCTTCATAAAGATAAAATTATCTTCCTAATAGCTTCCATCCACGAAGCTTTTTCGCTATCTATTTTAGCAGTTAGTACTATCTTCAATTTATCAGAGAGAATGCAATTTTATAGCAGTTAGGACTAAACAGTTATATTTTTCGTTAAAACTAAATCGCGTATTTTTCAGAAGACTATTTTGGAGTAAGAGAAATCTAATTAATCGAATAATTTTTTTTAACTTTTTTTTTTGGGGGGGGGGCCTCTTTTTTTAGGAGATTATTTTGAATTTTGAAGTACGGTGCAAGTTTCAAAATTTTCTTTCGGATGAAATCTAATAAATTAATTTTTAATTTTAATTTTTTTTTTTTTTTGGGGGGGGGGAGGGCGGCAGTTGGGAGCCTGGAGCAAAGTGCCCCAGTTTCCCCCCTCTCTAGGCGGCCCTGCTTTTTTGAAAGGGCTTCTCTACGAGCTTTAGGCTGCTAAGTACTAACCCTACTGGATTCGTTCACCTCAATGTTAACCTATGGAGAAAATTTATCTACTATTTATAGCTACTTAAATACTGATAATCAAACAAAAATGGTATTTTCAGGTAGCCTGGACTTTTCCGCACCTTGCAACAAGATTCATTTTATAAATTTCATCCACCAAAGGAATTTATGAGCGTTTAAAACACACTATACTAGATTTTTTCCCCCGAATACTTTAAATTTTAAAATATTGTTTTTATTTAAAAAAAAAAGAAAAATAACCCAAGGTGTAAAATTTTTATCTCTATTACGGAGTACAATTTAAAAAAAAACACCTTTAAATCCAAGTCGGCAACCCTCGGACACATTTTCTCTATAGGTTAACATTGAGGTGAGCGGATCCAATAGGGTTAGTACATAGAAGCCTTAACTGGAGTGCAAGGCTACACGGGCTTCAAAGAGAAGCATTTGGCGTAGGTTTTAAAACAAAACAAAAAGCAAACAAAAAAAGTCTGTTTTGTGTCACTTTCAAATTTTGAAAAACAACTCTTTTTTTTTCCCCCCGTATACTCCTACTTTCTTTCAATGACCATTCTTGAATTTTGTATAACAGATGTCTATGGAAATATTTGGTTATCTGAAGATAAACCTCCATTTCGGTGGAGTATCAAAATTGCCTATAACCCTTTTAAAATTATGAATAACGGTTGATAAGGTAATAAAGGGCGTTTTTTCTGGATGATAAGAAAAATAATGACAGGAGAGTTCTCTATGGCTTAGCAGGGGGGCTGACTATTTGTGCGAGGTCAACGGATACGCCTCTTCGAATGAGAGTGCAAAAAAATGTATCTTTTCGAGGACTCGTCGCCTTTCCGGTAGCGGTGCGGCCAACGCATTTTTAGTAGTTACTTTGCATTTTCATTTTCAAAAATGATTTTGGTTATTTTCTGGAAAGTGTTTTCCAATCTCAGTTTTCATTGCTTGTGAAGATACCATTAAACTGCCCATCTTGAAGATCTGGAGGTTATCTAAGTCGATGGATAAATCATCTTTAATTTGTCTACTTACTAAGTCCTTGAAGTTTACTTCAAACGTACAAAAACCCAACACTATTTTCAATTAAATCCTTTGGAAAAATCTCTAACTTCCATATGGGGAATTATTCTCTCAGTAATTTTCATTTCGTACAATATAAAATGCATTTTTTAATATTTTTCTTTTTTTTCCTTGCGTTGAAGTAAGACTTTTATTTACAGCTACATAAATTCTGATGATCCATTAAAAATACTATTTTCAGAAAGGCTTTTTCTGCACCTTGCAACAGGATTCGTTTTGTAAATTTCCTCCCCCAAAGGAATTGATGAACGTTAAAACACACTAGACCAGATATTTTCCCCGAATAATTTAAATTTAAAAATATTATTTGTATTTTTTTCAAAAACGAAAAATGCCCAAATTAACGCCTAAAAATTTAAAATTTTCAGGAGTTAATTTTTTTACAAAGCATCAAATTAATGTCTATCACTTCAAAATTTAACGCCTAAAAATTTAAAATTTTCAGGAGTTAATTTTTTTACAAAGCATCAAATTAATGTCTATCACTTCAAAATTCAGTTGCAACAATAATATTATTCCTGAAATTCGTAGGAGAATTGTTGCCAACAACAGATGCTTAAATGCTCTAAGAACTCACTATAGTTCCCATTTAATAAAGAGAAAGACTAAATTAATCTATATATCATCACCTGAATGCAAGAACTAGGTAACTCCAAAATAAATATTTTTGAGATATCTGGCTAAATTGCATAAGAATTGAATGCAATAACTAGACAACTCACTTTGCTGCTAACCTAATGCCATCTGTTGGCTAGTGTAATAATTAGACAAACAGAGCGACGAGTATTTGCTCACTGCAATAAATACACATTTGAGATCTTCAAGAACTTGAAGAATCAAGTTACCTAGTTCTTGCAAACATGTGACGATATTTTAGTTGCTAAGCCAATAATTCTTTAGGCAGTCCGTGAGAGAAAATTACTGCATCAATTTACTTCATTTTTGGTTTTAAACGAAAGATTTTAATCTATAGATGCGTCAAATTTGATTTTTGAAACCGCAATTTCTATTAATTAACGATAATTTACAAATTAAAAAAAATTGCTTTCTGCGCGTGCTCAGTGACATGTTTAAATCCGGCTTTAGATACTCACTAAGCACGGGGCCGCATAAACATATTCATTTGTTTCTGCGCATGCTCAGTGACATGCTTAAATCAGGCTTTATAAACTTACTAAGCACGAGGCCACATAAACACGTTAATTTGTTTATTTCGGGGAATCTCTCTACAATATCTCTACATCTTCCGGGGAATTTCTCTATGTGAAGAATTTCTCTTTCTCTGCCATTTTTACCATGTTTTTATTAACTTGCTTTCTTGTTTGTGTGTTTGTCAAGTACAAATCTTGCAGTCGATTTTTAACTAACTTCCCGACTAGATAGACATTTGAAACTTTTAGAATAGCTCAGATAACGATGACAATGCATTTTTTAAATACTTTTAGCCATCTTTAAGCAAAATTACATTAATTTTCAGTTATTTTCAGTTAATTTTGTTTTGTAGACTGGTGCAGCCATCTATTGGCCGGAGCGGGAACGAAAAGTTATATGCAAGTTTACTTCCAATTAACTTCATTTTCTTTCAAGTTGATGAGATAATTCATCAAAAAAAATTTTAAAAAGTATTTATTAATACATAGAATTGTCAAGTTTATATGATTCAACAGAAAATTTAAAAACATGGTATATAAAAAGTTCTTTTTATCTTCTAATTTTTATTTGTAATTAAGTTTGTGAGATATAGAATTAAACCTGGTATAATTTTTGTATTAGTTCATTAATTTCACTATCCAGCCGTCATGTTTTGACGGGTACCAACTAAGTTATATATAAACTTTCGGCGAGATCTGATTTGACCCTTGCATCTGAAATTTACTTCGACACTTGACAAGCACGATGAAAAAATCGCTGACAATCTTTGGAGAGAAAAGATCTTGCGATGTATTTTTTGGCGGGAGTTCAGGAAGATGGAAGAGGGATTACATTTTGAATTATATACTTTGTTTGAGAAATCCAATATTATATAACATATCAAATTAAATAGAACGAAATGGGCTGGGCGTGCTCAAACAATGAATGACAATAGAACCACGAAAAAAAGTTTTTCAATCGAAACCGCTAAACAATGGAGCGAGGAGAAGGCCAAAACTCGGATGGGTCGGCTGCGTTGACCAAGACATGCTCGCCGTGAAGAAAAGGAATGGGCGTACAGTCAGGACGGTGTGGGAATAGATGCTGCAGAAGGACAAGGCCCATACCGGATTGTGGTATGACTATGATGATGGCTTCAAATTTAAAACTGCTTTTAAAAAAAAATTAAACTAAAATAAAATTAAATTCGGGAAACGTGCACTGCATTTAAAGATCTAAAAATAATAATAAAAACAAAAGTATTCAGAACTATGCATTGGCAAATCTATGGCTAATGAAATACAAGGATGACAGTTATGGGGTTCGGAGATTTGCCATTTCAACCGATGCGTTGCTTTAACCTTTAGCTTACGGAGTCTGATTCCCTCTTTAGTACGGGAAATTCATACCCCCTTTGTAAGAACGGTACACAATATATATATATATATATATATATATATATATATATATATATATATATATATATATATATATATATATATATATATATATATATTATATATATATTACATATATATATTATATATATACGTATATTTATATTATATGTATGTATGTATCTATCTATCTATCTATCTATATATATATATTGTAAGCAATTTTCTATGTTAATAGATGGCAGCATGTAACAGACCGCACGAAGAATGTGAGCGCATGCGCACTGCAATATTGTAACAGAGAGAGAGCGATGTGTAATGGATGGCGGTCGCACGTTGACGGCCAGCCGCTAAGTGTTTTCTATATTCCTCAAATAAAACTGTTGTTATCGTTTTAAGTATAATGTCATGTTGATCTTCCGTTATTAAGTAACCAGAAGCTTGCCTTGTTAGCAAAAGAAGAGCTAACAATTATCAGAAGAGGGATAGAGGAACTTCCTGACAACGGCAACGAACAAGGTAATCTTGAATATTTGAATTTTTGTTTTACTCAAAAATGGCGTACTTAGGTAGATATAAAAAGTGTGATTTAGTTCAGTTAGCGATTGAGTTGGGCGAGAGTGTCCCTGAAATTAGTACGATAGTTATTTTGAAGGATATTATAACCAAAAGTAAAAACTATGATGAACCGTTTGTTAAAGAAGTGTTAGCAGGATTAGTTGACGAAAGAGTGAAACAGGAAACACAAAAATTTGAATTTGAGCGAGCTTTGCAAGTAGAGAAACTAAAAATTGAAAATCAGAATAAGATAGATGAACAGGAATTACATAAAATTGAACAACAATATGCTTTTGAATTGGAAAAATTAAAAATCCAGAATCAGAATAAGACAATTTCTCAGGCTGAAAGTAATGTTATTGTACCAGAAGTAAAGAAAAACACTATAGATTTGAGGAATTTAATGCAGAAATTTGACTTAAAAGACGGAGATATAGCTTCATTTTTGGTATTATTTGAAAGGCAAGCTAAACGAGTAGGACTTATGGAGAGTGACTATGTAACACACTTATTAGGGCTATTGTCTCTTGAAATTACTCAGCTAATTGCGAGAGAATCAGAACAGGAAACTAATGAATATATATTTGTGAAGAATTTATTGTTAAAAAGATATAAACTAAGTCCCGAAAGTTTTAGACAGAAATTTGTAAACCGTGTTAAAGATGTAAACGGCACGTGGACTGATTTTGTATTCGAATTACGCACCTATTTCAATGAGTGGTTAACAGGATTAAATATAAATGACTTTGAATCCCTAAAAGAACTTATGATTACAGATCAATTAAAAAAGCGAGTCCCAAATACGATGCGTGAACATTTCATTGATTCTTGGCCAAAGTTTGTTAAAGCGAATGATTTAGCCCAAGTGCTGGACGATTATGAAAACGTTCGATCAGGAATTAAAACTAATAGCGAAAGCAGAAATACGAAGCATACTAACTATCGTGATGATTTTAAATACTACCCGCATTCAAATTACAGGATGAGTAATCGTAATACGAATAGGTTCGATTCGAGCAAGTTTGAGGACAAAAACGCGAACGTCAGCAGAAGTAAAATAAATGAAAAAGAAACCGCAACTCATAAAGTATTTAGTTCTTCGATACGCGATGATAGACTATGTTTTGTTTGTGGAGGGAGAAATCACATTGCTAAGTTTTGCAGAAAAACGAATGAAGCGCGGAGCGAAAATCTGAGTGTTTATGGGAATCGGGAAATGACGGCGCCAGACAAATATCTACGCCAGGCAAAGATAAACAATCAAAGCATTAGTATTTTACTTGACAAGGGAAGTAGCTGTTGTCTGATGAAAATGTCAATTGCTAAAAAGTTAGGATTAAATATTACTCCATGTAAAAAGGATCTTTATTCGTTTGGAAACCAAATTAATCCAGTTTCGCAAAGTCTAGGTGTTACAGTTACAGATATAGAGATAGACGATGTTTTAGCTAAGGACGTTACTATTTTGATCGTGTCAGACAATACACAACCAGTTGATTTATTAGTTGGAAGAACATTGCTCGATTTACCGTACATAGCTTATGCTAGGGTTGGAGAAAACTTGCATATCGGATATGCGAAAGATTACCCATTCATTAATTTAGAATTTATTGAGGAAAACCCAACGGTTAAATTGAAAGTAACTGAAACAGTACAAATTGTGAAGAATAGTATAAATTTTGTCAAAGCGAAGACTGAAGATTTAAATGATGGTTTAATTATGATTAGGGGAGAAGGTGAAAATTTAGACTCATTATTGGAAGTCAAGGAAGGGGAAACAATTGTACCAGTTTTTAATACCAGAGATAGGAATATTATATTGAATAGAAATCAAAATGTTGGTAAAGCGGAATTAGTGGACGATGTCAATTTAAAGTCGTATAAGGACAATATAAATTTTGTTAATGAAGCACATTCATTAGAACCTCTAGACATGAGTACTAACGTAGAACGAGAACCTATAACTTTAGAACAAATTAAATTTGACGAGACGTTACTTGAAGACCAAAAGCAAGATATAGTTCGTTTGTTGAATGAATATAGAGACTGTTTTGCATTTGATTTAAATGAATTAGGATGCACAGATTTAACTTTCATGGATATTAAAGAGATAGACGGTAGTAAGCCGGTATGTTCCCGACCGTATAAGACGAATGCTTCTGAGCGTAATATTATCAAACAAATTGTAAAATAATGGAAAGATAGCAAAATTGTTTCGGAAACACGGTCACCATACGCAAGTCCAGTTTTGTTAGTGAAAATGAAAACAGGTGAACACAGATTAGTTATTGATTTTCGTCGTCTTAATAATCAAACGGTAAAGGATAAATTCCCCCTGCCAAAAATAGATGATTTATTGGAAAGTTTGAGCGGTGCTAAATTATTTACCACCTTGGATTTAGCTCACGGTTACTTGCAGATTCCATTGTCGGAGGAAGCGAAGAAAAAAACAGCCTTTATTACACCTGACGAAACCGGACAATTCAAGAGAATGATTTTTGGATTGGTTAATGCTCCCTCAGAGTTTCAAAGATTAATGTATCAAGTACTAGGACCGTTATTTCTTACTAAAGCTGTTTGTTACTTAGATGATATCCTCATACCTGCTTTCTCTTGGGAGGACATGCTTGAAAGATTGGTATTAGTTTTGGAACGTCTACGATTAGCGAAACTTACTCTTAAACTTGCTAAGTGCGAATTTGGTAAAAAGGAAGTACAATTTTTGGGTTTTGTAATAAATGCCGATGGTTTAAAGCCAGGTTTAAGGAAAATAAAAGCTATTGAAGAATACGTTGAACCTAAGAATATTTATGAAGTAAAAAGATTTCTAGGACTTACAGGTTTTTTTAGGCGTTTTGTTTCTAAATACGCGGAGAAGGCCGAACCATTGATTAGATTAACTAAGAAAAATAAAGATTTTGAGTGGAAAGAAGACCAGAAGAATGCTTTTAAAGCTTTGAAAGAAATTCTTAGTAATCAACCAGTTTTAGCTCACTATAACCCCACATTAGAGACGGAAGTACACACAGATGCGAGTTCAGATGGATTAAGCGGAATGCTACTTCAACGTGGAGACGATGGAAAATGGCATTTGGTGTATTGCGTAAGTAAGAAGACAACTGATGTAGAAAAGAATTACCACTCAAGTAAGCTAGAATTAATGGCCATTGTATGGACACTTGACAGATTAAGACAGTATCTCCTTGGAATTAAGTTTACAATTGTTACTGACTGCCAAGCATTGATCTACATGAATTCGAAGAAAACGACGAATCCCCAGATAGCTCGATGGTATGATTTGATTCAGGAATTTGATATAGAGGTAAAGCATAGACCGGGTACGAAGATGAGTCACGTCGATGCGATGAGCAGAGCTCCAGTTTTAGAGGCAGAAGATACTATGACAAGCATAATAGAACGAAATTTAGAAGTTTGTCTTACACTTAGTGAAGAAGAACAAGTTTTAATAATTCAACATGCAGATCCAGAGTTAAGGAAATTAATAGACATTTTTCGAAAAGATGAGTATGAAAGGACAACTGACGACAAACAGAAAATATGCAATTATGTTTTTAAAGGAAATAAGCTGTATAGAAAAGTTAAAGAGAAGGGAAAAGAAAAGCTACTTTACGTAATCCCCAAAAGCATGAGGAAAAGTACCGCAGTGAAGTTCCATGATCTGATGGGACACTTTTCAGTCGACAGAACTGCCAACAAAATTAAAGAATTATATTGGTTCCCTTATATGAAGCGTTACTTACGAAGACATATATCTATGTGCTTTGAATGCCTGATGAACAAAGTACCAGGAGGAAAACAACAAGGCTATTTGCACCCCATTAAGCCAGGAAAACGACCATTCTCTCTTATACACATGGATCATCTGGGTCCATTTGTGAAAAGTTCTCGAAGAAATCAAGACTTACTAGTAATAATTGATAACTTCACCAGATTCACACGACTTTTTCCAGTCAAGAATACTTCATCGCAACATGTCTTAAAAGCTCTCAAAACTTTTGTTGAAGAATTTGGATTACCAGACAGAATTGTAAGCGACAGAGGCACTTGCTTCACCTCTCGTCAGTTCGAACAATACTGCCAAGAAAACGGAATTCATCATACCTTAAATTCTACGCAACATCCACAAGGCAATGGTATGGTAGAGCGAGTTAATAGAACCATCTTATCAACAATAACGACATCCATGAAGGACCAACGTCATAAAGACTGGGACTTACGAATTAAAGAAACTGAAAGAAATTTAAACAACGTAGTTAACAAAACTACAGATAAAACTCCCTTCGAGATGCTACATGGCTACTTGCCCAGATTCAATGATGGTATCCTCAGGAAAGTAGCAGACGCAGACGCAGAAAAATAGGAAGACCCGAAAGAAATTCAAGAGAAAACACGTAAAGAGATTGAAAAGAAGCAACAAAAAATGAAGGAAGATTATGACAAGAAAAGGTGTCGAACTATAACATACGAACCAGGAGAAATAGTAGTTGTCAGACGACCACCAAAACCAACAGGAGAACCTACGAAGACGCAAGCGAAATATAGAGGACCACTGATAATTACAGAAACACTGCCGAATGACACATACAGAGTTACTCAGCTGGAGGAAAAGCAGAAAGGACGATTTTACACCACCACAGCTCACGTCAGTCAACTCAAGC
Source organism: Dolomedes plantarius (assembly GCA_907164885.2). NCBI lineage: Eukaryota > Metazoa > Arthropoda > Arachnida > Araneae > Dolomedidae > Dolomedes > Dolomedes plantarius. Next base: position 64,793,586 of record OU015498.1, on the reverse strand, counting down.
CATGGCCTAAACCTCAATATGAAGACGATGACGATGACGATTCAGACAACGAGGCTCCCAGTGCAGAACCTCCTGAACCACCTTAACTTAGTTCAAATCATCACCAGGTAACAACCTCCGACAATCAGGTAATATAGTTTTTTTATTCTTTTTTAAATTTTACCCAAGAACTCTTGAACTCTAAGAAGGACTCAATTAGGACATTATCCAAAAGGCTTTGAAGACCATATATTATTTTTGTTTTTTTAGCACATTGTTTATATTTCTAAATGTTTAAGTTGTATTTTTAGTAGTGTTATAAGTACGAATTGAGGGCAATTCTCTGTCAGGATGCCCGAATGTAAGCAATTTTCTATGTTAATAGATGGCAGCATGTAACAGACCGCACGAAGAATGTGAGCGCATGCGCACTGCAATATTGTAACAGAGAGAGAGCGATGTGTAATGGATGGCGGTCGCACGTTGACGGCCAGCCGCTAAGTGTTTTCTATATTCCTCAAATAAAACTGTTGTTATCGTTTTAAGTATAATGTCATGTTGATCTTCCGTTATTAAGTAACCAGAAGCTTGCCTTGTTAGCAAAAGAAGAGCTAACAATATATATATATATATATATTCATTCTTAGGCTCGTATTCTTGGGATACATGCTGTCCCACCCCGTAAGGAAAAGGTTAAGTCTGCTGTGTACTAACCCTATTAGATTCGCTCACCTCAATGTTAACCTATGGAGAAAATGTGTCTAGTATTTTGTAAGGTATACATAAGATTCGATTCACAAGAATCGAACTTTTGAGTGAATGAATTAAAGAAGCTGCTTTAGATATGCTAATTTCGGCATACGCGCTTGGTATAAATACCAAGCAGCTTGATTAAGTGAGGAGGTTGAAGAAAAGGTTGAAAAATAAGCGAAGTAAGGGAGCTACGAGGTAAGCAGCTCCAGGTGTTAACCGGCGCTTGTGCTTAGCAGGCCCAAATTTTACGTAGCAGAACTGCTGGTTTGACGCTCTAGGTTGTGAGTATTGCAAAGTGTAATTTTATTGAATGCTAATATATATTCCGTACAAGTAGTACGTATGCTTATTGTTGTAAAAGCAAATTCTATATGTGCAACGAATTCAATAAACATTGTTTCATGTATATATAAACTGTGTTTGTATCAAATTCATTTAGAGTGCCACTTCAAATTATATACACCCAAGTCTGGGTAGAAGTAGTTATTCTCTATAATTTACAGCTACATAAATGCTGATTATCAAATGAAAATGATATTTTCAGATAGCCTGAACTTTTCTGAACTTTGCAACAGGATTCATTTTATAAATTTCGTTTCATCAAAGGAATTGATGAACGCTAAAACACACTAGACTAGGTATTTTCCCCGAATAATTTAAATTAAAAAATATTATTAACATTTTTTAAAAAACGAAAAATCCCCCAAGGTGTAAAGTTTCTTTCTCTATTACGGAGTACAATTTAAAAATAAAAAATAAATCTTTAAATCCCAGTCGGCAATAAATGGACAAATTTTCTCCATAGGTTAATATTGAGGTGAGGGAACCCAATAGGGTTAGTACACAGCAGCCTGAAGAATGTCCTTTGCCCCTGGAGTGATTGACGAGAACGTCAGTATTTCATCTCGTAAATCATAGTCACTCACGAAGAAAATCTTGGGCATTTATGCAGCCCTGCAGCATAAATATAAAACAAAATTATCGACATGATGAAAGCATCGATATCACGCTTTGAATGAAAATTCGCTCCCTCCCAGAATCCATAAAGACAAATATTGACTGAAAAGAAAAATTTGATTTCACACATGTGAAGAATTGCTTTGTCCCATATGGAGATCATTTAAGGCTGCTGTGTACCAACCCTACTGGATTAGCTCACCTCATTATTAACCTACGGAGAAAATGTGTCTACTAGGGATTTCGATTTTGAGCAATTTTTTTAAAACCCGGGTTTCGGGTTTTTTTTTTATCTAAATCCTGGGTTTTCCCGGGTTTACTTGGTTGGTTCCAGGGGGTCAATAGCAAAGAACTAAAATAATAAATAATTTATTAGAAACATTTAATTTATTTCAGAATTTCAAATATAAAAAATAACAGTAAATAAATTTAATGTTAGTAAACATATACATATATGTATAACATAAATAAAAGTGGTACAAATATCTCATTTTTTATAAAACTGCCTTACAATCATCATTGCACACAACGTATCAACATTGAGTCGGCTTCTGAGTTTATTGACCCATTACAAAAAATGCTCGTTCTGCTTCCACCGAAGTTGGTCGAATTGTTGTTAAAGACCTGAAAAGTTTATCTAGCATTTCAGGTCGGCTTTTTTTGCCCGAAACAACTCAATTTGTTTTCTTATGATATATGAACCAGATTTTGATATTTTATGATTTTCCTTATTATCATTCTCCTGCAGAAACATACTAAGCTCATCCGATAGGGCCATTTGTTTAGTACAAGCACCAATACTCGTAGCATCATCTTAAATCCCATCTTTAATGCCCACCTCAGCTGCTATTTCTGTTTCAGACTCTGAACCATCATTGAACAATCATTTTATTGAGGTTGTGACCAGATCAAATATTTTGTTTTTAAAATTTTTACTACCAAACTCATCATATGATTCATTGGCGAAATCGGGAGTTTTCAAAAATTTAATGAGAAGAGCCAGCTCTGGGTTTCGACGCTGTTTGAATCGAATTTTAAATTTTAAAAGTGTTTAGATTTCTTAGCTTATTCACTGTAAATGCTAATACTTTTTCAGAGAGAGTAAGATCGGCATCTTCTTTACATAAATATTGTACTGTGACTTCAAGGGGAGTAAGCGCATCACATAATTCTCTAATCTTGTCTAATTCCTGATTATTGAGATCAAAGTGATAATCTAGTTGAAGCATTGCAGTTTTAACTTCTTTCCTCATCTCATTAAAACGCTACAGCATTTTTAAAAGAGAATTCCATCGGGTTTTACAGTCCAACAAAAGATTCTTCTCTTTACCAACGGTTTCCAAAGTCTGTGGCTGCAGATTTGTATCATTACGAACAGGGGACTTTCGGAACATTTTGACCATTTTCCTGACTTTTACAACAATCTTCTGAAGCTCAGGAGTAAATATTGTTTGGTTTTTCTTGTACTCGGTGGGTTCTTCAACAGAATCCTCATTTTCATCTTCATAGTCAGAGTCACATTCTTCAATTTGCCCATTTTCTTGGTCAGTCTGTTCTTCTGATATAATTTCTGAACTTTTATAGAGAACATCACAGACTACCAAATGAATAGCATGTGCCATGCAAACAATATGGAATGGGCTAGTATAACGGCCATACTTCATCATTATGCTTGCACCGTCAGTGATTGAAGCTACCACATCATTATCCAAAGAAATATCATACTCGCTGAGCCTTTCTTTTACAATCTGAATTACTCTTTCTGAATTTACGCTTCCCATAACTCTAATTAGACCAAGAGACTGGAAGCCGGTGGAATAGTGTATATTCAGGTTGATAAATCTTTAGTTTCGTACTGATGTGGTTTCATCGAAACTAATTGAAAACCGACCATTGTCCTCTTTGATTTCTCTGATTATTTTAATGATTTTGCACAGCACAGTTTGAAAATGTTTCATAAATAAAATTTTTGCTTGGCTAGGACTACTAGGAAGGAGCACACTAGATGCTTTAAAAGCTCGCCTTATCAATGAACTATTGGCAAGCTGATGAAATATCATACCATCTACAGCAACTAATTTTGCTTTAACCTCTTCAACAGATTCTACATTTTTTTTGTGAAATAGTCATGAATTTTTCGAGATTTCAATTTGGGCTCGTCGTCATCACCAAATTTAGAACATGTTAATACTTCAATTTGATGTTTTGTCTTCATGTGGCTTTTCAGGATTGATGAACAAATATTGCATTTTGCTGTTTCTTGTGATTTGTTAAACAGAAAATGTTTCCATACACCAGATTTGCGCTTCGAGCTTACGTCCTCAAAAATATTCATTTTAGGGATCGTAAACTGTAATAAACTCGAATAATTAAAATTTGTAATTAACTCAGCTAAGCTACACAGCATCAGAAAAGTGTACAAACATGCACTTAATTATACGGTGGCGTATACTCACATTGAAAAGTTATTTTAAAACAAATAAATACATACCTAATAAAAGAATAATAACTGCAAAAATTATAATATTATTTTGCTCCGCAATAGAAAGCAGCGAGAGCACAACACAACGAGAGGTGTAACTAGACTAAACACACACAACCACAGAAAACAAGTATTGTCGTTGTAGCGTACTGGAAATAGGGTCTTATTTTTTCCCGAGACCCCACAAGCGCTTGGAAAACACAGCTGCGTGTTTTTCAAGGAATGTGTTGTTCGGTTCCACCAGTTCGGAACACGTGGGGGGATTAAAAACCGTTCCCTCACAGAGGCAGCGACTAAAGCTGTCATCTTAACGTTTCGGCAATGCAATAAAGTTCGGCGCCTAAGAAGAAGCTGTCAGCCGAATCTGCCGGACCATCCACCCCTCTGAAAATCCAGACATTGAGGGGAGACGCTGTATAAAATCCGAGCGGGATAGACGTGTTTTGACTAGGCTCCTGTGTTGTTGGGCCGAGAATGGGCCCTGGAGCGTGTATTTGTGAATCTGCACGTAAATCAAGGGATTACGTCGGAAGTGTTTAATGTTTAATTCTTTTGTTAATAAATTGTTAAGTTTTGTTTTAAAAATTTGGCCTTCGTTTGTTAATTAGAACTCTGTCTTTCTTGGTATGGATCAAAAGTTGTGGAATTAATTCAAAATGCCTCAGAGAGATAATGCCTTACTACTTGTCGTGACGCCACATCGTGTAGCTGAGGTATTGTGCAATTCACATGGCATAACGCACGTGCTGTTGGGAATCCCCGAGTCATAAACTAGAGCTACGGCGTACGACGCCGCCAATATATCTCTATTTCACTTCGTCTCATTGTATTTTTTATTCATTTGTTTGAGAGCTGTACCGAGTCCGACTTGTTAAATTCGGTCTTGGTTCCAAATTAAGGAATATAATTGATATTCTACTGTATTAGATAAATAACTAATTCCCCGGGTTTACATTAAAAATTCCCCGTGTTTCGGGTTCGTAAAATCTTTGAAAAACCCGGTTTTCGGGTTCGGGGAAACCCGGGTCAAAAACCCTAGAGTCTACTATTTACAGCTGCATAAATGCCGATAATCCAATGGAAATGGTATATTCAGATAGCCTGAACACTTCTGTACCTTGCAACAAGATTCATTTTATAAGTTTTTAATTTTATCCACCAAAGGAATTTAGGAGTGTTTGAAACACACTAGATCAGATTTTCCCCCCGAATAATTTAAATTTAAAAATATTATTTGCATTTAAAAAAACAGCAACGAAAAACGCCCCAAGGTCTAAAATTTCTTTCTCTAGTAAGGAGTACAATTGAAAAAAAATCTTTAAATCCAAGTCGGCAATCCTTGGACACATTTTCTCCATGAGCGAATCCAGTAGGGTTAGTACATAGCAGCCTTAAGAATGTCCTTTGCCCCTGGAGTGACAGAAAAGTGAGGACCCCAAATGTTGACTGAAAAGAAAATGTAATTTCACCTATCTGAAGCACTGCTTTGTCCTATATGAGCTCATTTAAGATACTGAGTAGTTTGCGTAACCAACTTCCATCTTTGCATCTTGAAATTTAAAGTTGCACCAGACCGGCCAATCGAGTTGCCTATCCGCATCATCTGTATCTCGAAAATAAGAGCTAATCTGCGATTTTTACGTAGATTTTTAGCAAGCTCAGAATAGTAAAAATCAGCTACTTTTGTCTCTCATATATTTTGCCAGCTCAGCAATGTTGTTTACATAGATTTTTAGCAAGCTCAGATTAGTAAAAATCAGCTACTTTTGTCTCTCATATATTTTGCCAGCTCAGCAATGTTGTTTACATAGATTTTTAGCAAGCTCAGATTAGTAAAAATCAGCTACTTTTGTCTCTCATATATTTTGCCAATTCAGAAATGTTGTTTACGTAGATTTTTAGCAAGCTCAGAATAGCAAAAATCATCTACTTTTGTCTCTCATATATTTTGTCAGCTCAGCAATGTTGTTTACGTAGATTTTTAGCAAGCTCAGATTAGTAAAAATCAGCTACTTTTGTCTCTCATATATTTTGCCAGCTCAGCAATGTTGTTTAAGTAGATTTTTAGCAAGCTCAGAATAGTAAAAATCATCTACTTTTGTCTCATATATTTTGTCAGCTCAGCAATGTTGTTTACGTAGATTTTTAGCAAGCTTAGAATAGTAAAAATCAACTACTTTTGTCTCTCATACATTTTACCAGCTCAGCAATGTTGTTTACGTAGATTTTTAGAAAGCTCAGAATAGTAAAAATCAGCTACTTTTGTCTCCCATATATTTTGTCAGCTCAGCAATGTTATTTATGCTTGATAGTGGAAGTATAAAAAAACCATTAAAGTTTGCTTGTTAAAGAAAAAAAGTTTATGTATCTGAATGCCCCCAACAAGTTCGTAAAACACCAGTAATCCGGGTAAAAACAACTAAAGTTAACTCTTTGAATTCTTAAGAAAAAAATTGATTCATGTATTTAAACTCACCACACTTTTTTCCTCTTTCGTTTCTTCTTTCGAGGCAATGGCACTCCTCGATTATGGATACTGCTCTTTCTTCTCTCTACTTTCTCTTTTCTTCTGCACTATTCCTGGACACGACAACAACTCACCAGACAAATATGGCAATGAAATACCTTTACTCTGAATAGAAATTATTAATTAACTAAAAAAATTGCCAATGCTAAGTTCTTTCAAAAAGATATATTATGAATTCAAACTCATCGGTTCATGCATTTAGATTAATACGCGATTGTAAAATACCTTTACTAAGAATAAAAGTTGTTAGGGGTAACTTCTTAACCAAACTGGTTTATGCCTTTAAACCCACACAAAACGATTATAAAATACTTTTTATCTGAAGAAAAATTTCTAAAGTTAATTGTTAAATGTAAACTTCTTAAAGAAATATTGGTTCATTTATTTAAACCCGAACACGATTGTAAAACACCTTCATTTAATCTAGGTAAAAACTATTAAAGTTAGCTTCTTAAACACAAATTGGTTCATTTTAAACCTAAAATGAAAATATTATAAAGATCCCTTAATATTGTGACGTAGGCAGTAATAAGACAAGCGTTTCGCTTCAATTATTTTACTACGCCACCTTAAACACTACAAACTACAACTACACACTACAACTACAAAAAGCAAATATGTACAGCGAGTTAGAATTTTACAGTTAGATATCTCAGGACGGCTTCGGGTTCACAGACCAACTCTGGCCTATCAGGCCGAAAGACCAGCAGAGCTGCGTCCTCTCTGGCACTCAAAACAGATCTCTCTCTCGTGGAGTATTGGGGGTCTTCTTTTATACGGTCGGCGAATTCAAAAGCTTTCTCCGGTGTTTTAAGTGGTCGTAAGGGTCCAAAGTTTATGGATTCCACATGTCGCTATAGTGTCAAAATTCTGGAGAGCCCTTGAACCACTCTGGTATTTATGACTTTTATAACGTCAGAATCGCATATTACAGAAAATTTATGGCCTCTTATCCTAGAGTTTATGAGACCGCTCAGTTTAACATTTCGCCGATAGATGACAAGTTCATGTTGAGGGGTAGAAACGAGCAGCACAGACTTATATAATTACAATTTTCATGTAGTAATGGAGACAGCGTCACAATATGAATCAAAATTTTTAAAGTCAGATTTTTACGCAAAGATAGGTTCATGTATTTAAACTAAAATACGATTATGAAATCACTTTAATCTTGTTTAAAAAACAGTTAAAGTTACCTTTAAAGCAAAAAATGGTTCATATATTTAAACCAGTGATTCTCAACCACTGTGAAGCGGCACTTTAGTGTGCAGCCATTGCAAATACATAAGTGATGTCAGACAAGTAGTTCAATCAGTTTACTTTATATGCCTATAAAATGTTTATCTCAATTTTTATACCTGCATATTTAGTCCACACAACAGAATTATGACTGGAAAAAAATGTTCACAAATTGTAAATTTTCATCGTATATATGTTTTTTTTTGTATTTCATTATACGTATTTTCGTGTATTTTCTGTATCCTTTCAAAACAAATATGTTAATTACTAAATACAATCAGAAAAAAATACATTATTGAACTATCATATTTATAAGGATTCATATTTATAATATTATTGTAGTGTAATGTTTGAGACGGAGCTCTTGTTAAAGCGAAAATGTTGTACCCCGTGATTCCCCACCCCTCTACCAATTAGAGGATTGACTGCGGGGGCGTTGAACCCAAGAGGGTGCTTGGGATCGCGGGGAGTCAGTCAGTAAGAAAGTAACAGAAGGAGACCCTCTATGCTAAGAATCAGAGGTCTGGCGAGGTAAATGCAGACTTGTCTCATCTCTGGTTAGTAATTATTGTTAATTAGAATTGAAACAGAGAGAAAGAGTCTCTGAGAGTAATGTTAGGAGACCTGACTAGATAAAACAGGCTCGTCTCGCCTCCAGTGAAATAATTAGTTCTGTAAGCAGAACAGAGTTAATCTGTAACTAGATTAGAGTGTAGTAGTTGATGTCGGGGTCTGGCAAGATATCGTAGGCTTGCCCACCTCGTGCTCGGAGTCTTCTGCAATTTATGTTAAGTGTCAGACTGTACAAAGCTGTAAATAAATGTATGTTCGTGTTGTACAGTAACGACTCATTATTGCACTACCTCATTTGTCCCTATGCCATATAATAGAACCTAAGTGAACCTCGGTGAAAGAAAGGGGGTTCACGACAATTATGATTTTCAACATTTGGAAATGGTGTTTTGAGTATAATTTGTGTATTAATACATTTATTTACTATCCAGTCGTCATGTTTTGACGGGTACCAACAAGAAAACCTTTGAGAGCGGATTGACAGACGAATATCGGTAAAAATCATCAACGACCGAGCAATGCCTCCTGTGCCATAACCTGCTTCCGTTATCCATAGCTATTTAGATACACAAACATCAAATCCACTTTCACTTGATAACAACTATAGGAAGTTGTAGTGGAAAACAACATTCGCCAGACTCTGATATTATGTTGTTGTTGTTGTCTTATGTTATTGGGGCACACAACGAGACCCCACCCAGTCCGTTGCGAAGATAAGACAATGCTCCGTATGGAGATAAGACAAGAATCGGAAGTATATACACATACACAGAGTAATAATTTTTATTTACAAACGATGACACCGACGAAGAACTCTTGAGGTTGTAGATTCTTCTTCCGGCTCCTCCTTTTTCAAGTCGCATATGGTATGGTTGTGAAATTTTGACCCAGTTTGCAACCATGCCTTATGCGGGATTCGAACCCTCACCCCAAGCGTGGCAGGCCGATACATGTAATCACTTTGCGACAGTGAGTCGCTACTCTGATATTATACAAACCTAGTAAGATTTTATACAGTTGAGTTTCCATATAGCATTATTCCATTTAACAAAACTCTTCCATAAAACGAAATTTTCTGACATTGACTGCCATCTACATGCAAATTAATAATTTTATAACAATTATAAGTTTCAATGTAACTTTTTTTAAGGGGTCAGTACCTTTTAAACACTAAGAGACTCGACAGACATATTCCTATTTTAAATCATCAGTAGTTTTGAAAATCTTTTATTTAGGAATATGAAAATTTTACTGTGAGTTAAACACACTTTCTTCTTTATAAATATGGCTCTTAATTTTTTCTAGCTTGAAGATAAGTTTTTAATTTTTAAAAAATTTCAACCATCGTTTTTTACAATGTTATGTCATTGCGCGTATATTAATGAATATACATATTTTTTAAATTTTAAAATTAAGTTTCATAATATATCTTTAAAATGACGAACGTTGAAATCAAAATTCTTAGTTCTTCATAGTAAAAAAAATTTAATTTTTTTTATTTCAGAAATTTTATTGATAAATTTTATTGTAATTCAAATTTTTATGGTAGTAATGACATAACTGTCCGTTATTTTAATGATACATGTTTATATTGGACGTGTATAAAATTTCATGGTATTCTAGCCAACTGTTCTGATGATATCATGCGCGCAATCACGTAACAAGGAAAAAGCCAATGGTTAAAATTTTAAAAAATTAAAAAATTTCTTTTCAAGCTAGAATAAATTGAGTGCAATATTTATAAAGAAGAAAGAGTGTTTAACTCACAGTAAAATTTTCATATTTCTTAAAAAATTATTTTAGTAACTACTGGTGATTTAAAATAGGTATATGTTTGTTGAGTCTCTTGGTCTTTAAAAGGTACCTGACCCCTTAAGCATCTGACGCTGATTATAGATTTACGGAAGTATTTCAGATAAAATATTCCGATCTACAGAGAATATAAGAATTTTTGCCATTTATCATGTTTTAACGGGCGGCCCAGTTGGCAAAGGCAGCAAACCAGTGATCTGAACGTCTCTGATTTGATGTCTGTCGCTGACAAATCCACTGTCCTGTACGCTAATGGCGGCTGGCGCACGAAAAATCTGTCGTGGTTGCAATGTCCTCCAAGTTCTCAAAATTTACCTCTGGAGGTGTGGGGTCAAGTGTACCGGTCTCGTCACTTGACTCGGTTCAAATTTACGGGACCGGTCCTTTAGCCAAGTCGAACTCCGACTCTTGTGGTGCTATTCTATACCGGAGCCTCACCATTCTGCCAAATGCCCATTATGGACTTGATCTGATATACTGTCGGTCAAGGGGCATAAGCTACAACAACAACATCATGTTTGAAATTTTAAAAACCACTGTTATGAGTGCAATTTTTTTTTTGTTTTATGTTCTTTTTTAACTTTTTTTTATTTATTTTTTATCATTTCTTATGGTTGTTAGAGAAAATTTTAATAAGCACAATTGAGATACTGAGATTGAGAAATAAACAATGTGTGAATTATACGTTTGCGTACAATATTTATTCATTAGTTTTATCTTGTTAGACAACACGGCCGGTTTCATACATAGGTGAAGCAACGAAGCGACCGCCTCAGGCGAATTGAAATCGGCGCCAAAAGGAGTCATACTAAAAGTACAAAATATTTAACGAATAACGAAAAAATATTAATAGTTTAATCTACTATATGAAGAAATTCGTAAAAATATACAAATATAAGCGAATATTTAGATGATTGTTAATGAACTCCTGAATTTCTGATTATGAGGATAAGCATTTTTATGCATATTTCCAAACGTTATTGTAACTCTAATAACTCTACGAACACTAACTGTAACTGTAGCAGTATCTGATCGCAGAATTGAAATTTTTTAAGAATTATCCATGACAACAATAACTCAAAAGCGATTGAATGATCTATCAATCATTTCTACAGAAAAGACATTTTGCTGCAATAAAGGCTCGAAGAATGATTTAGAAAATTATTTTTATTACATAGCAAATTATATTCGAATTTATTTACTTTTCTTTTCGTTGAAAGTTGTGTAATTTTTAAAATTTTCATGTTTTTTAAAAATAAATACATATTTTCCCCTAAAATGTCCGTTAGACTGTTTCTAATAAAGAAACATTGAGTCTCTCTAAAGATTTGAATAGGGATTATTTCTAAAATTTGTTTCAGGCGCTACATTGGAACGGCCCGGATTTATTGTTAGATAAACTCATTTTCACTCATTCAGTGTATTTAACTTGAATAATTGATACTTCATTACAGAATAAATTAATGCTTGGATTAGTTGTTTTTTCCTTTACACTTTTATATATTGAAGAGTTCTCACAACTTACTTTCTATTCAACAAATTATCTTCCGGTCGAAATTTATAAATGAAAGGAAGGTACTTCGTTATAAAATCAAGAAATTCAACTTCCCCCGTATTCTATAATTAGAGATACTTAATTCCAACATGGGAAAAAAGTAAATTCGAAATGGATGAAATCCTGAAAACTCTGCAGATAACGCAGACGATATTTTTTCATACTTTGCGGAAGCGATGAATAAACTCATTAATTATAAAACGAAAAATAAGGTAAGACGCATGCCTGCAGATTAGCATAAAATTAATAACTTCAAGCGTGATGCGAGGCTGTTCTTTAATAAACCTGCTAGCAGTTTCTTTATCAGTAAAAAAGTATGTGTTTTGATAGCTTTTTTTTTTTTTTTTTTTGCTACTCACTGTTTGAAAATGAGTGTAATTGATTCGTTTATTTTAAAGGGAATTGCCTGAGCGCGTGTTTTAGAGTAGAAATTTATTAGTGTATTAAAGGTAATCTATGCCTTTGATGTGCTAATTTGTCTTGTAGCGGTTATTATAATAAAAAAATAATTTTCTCGGAAGATTGTTTTGTTAGAATGGATGATATAATTAGAATAATTAAATTCAGAGCATCTTTCATTAGAAACAAATTCCTTAAATAATAACTTTGAATAAGAGAAGATTTTCTTTTTTTTTTCACCTCTGGCGGACGTTGAACCATCCACACCGCGAATTTGTTGGCTTCATTATTATGGGAGCGTCATGTAAGTGAACGAACACTACTTCTAATGAAGGAACAGCACAAGAACGGTCACGCCTTACTACGGTCATACTCGAGTGCACTGTGGGGAAGTTCGAGACGCTGACCACTGTACGATACTGGCGGTTGAATAGCAGAGGTATTTCTTCAAAATTAGGACGTCAGTGTTTCGCAATTTTGCATATAATTTGACTTAAGGCCTACTTTGAAATGGCTATTTTGGTGCAAAATTTCGAAAATTTTTTTTTGTTTGTTCTATTTCAAAGGCCAATCTTTTAGGTTTCTTAAACTGATTTAATTTTATTTTTATGATCATTGGAGGAGAATTTATGAACAATTTAATAAACCAAAAGTGACATAAAAAACCGGAAGTGGCATCTTTATTAAATGCATTTTCTAGAAAACTCATTTTTCAATTATCTCATTTTAAAAACGTCATTTATCCGGCTCTCGTTCATCCGGATCTCCGGATAATCCAGATCAGATTTGTAGACATTATCTTTATTTAATGTTCACATTAGATAATAATTTTTAACTATGATAGCAAGATCGTAACTATAAGTACGCCAAATATTCGCTTTTTAGTTTGATTCAATGTACAGTTCCTGCATAGAATGTACAATAAATTATGGTAATAAAATGATTTTGTTTAGTTTAAGAAAGCTTTGCTAGACTTACAAATTCTTTTTTAAGAAATGATGTGAAAAGTTATTTTTATATTTTTTAATGTCTTGTAAACACAATACTATGTAATTTTGTTACAAAACATAGTTTTTTTATCGTATAAACGGTAAGTCTGCTAAGTAAACGGTAAGTTAAGGTTTGTTTTGCTTATTACCCTAATTACTCGGATTATCTGGATTGCCTATGGTCTCAGTTAGTCTGGATAAACGAGGTTTTGCTGTACTTTTACAAACGAAAAAGCTAATAATTAAAAAAAGTTTTCAATATATTTCAATGAAATTTTGCATTAGTGTTTTACTTATTACTAACAATGTTTTGACCTAAAAGTTAAGCTATATGTGTTAATTTAATCATTCTAAAGGTACTTATAGAAAGATAATTTTTTTTTTTAAATCGATGTTTTTTCAACTTTTTTTGGTATACTTCAGTGATTTTTGGAAATATTATAAAACTCTTACTTCAGAACACAGGTAAGTGTCATAGTTGTATACGAGTATACTAGTATAAAGAAAATTAAAATATATTTAGTTGAATGGAGTGCAGGATCTCTGGCGTAAGCCTTCAGTTGTTATAAAAAAATATAAAAAATTCCCTATATTTTAAAATGTTATGAAAGTTTTATCAAACTCATATTTGCTTTCATGATTTTATATCACATTTGAACTAAAAATATATGTATTTAATCAGTACTGTATATTTTTGAAAAAAAATGCTTCGGGCGTGAGTTAACTAGACATTTAGTCTGATAATCGTAAAAACTAGTTTACCATGAATTTTTGACATATGTTTGACTAACGGTTCTTATCGGGTTTTTTTTTTTCAATGTTCAAGCAACAGTGTAACGACCTCTGCAAGGACAGGGGATATAGTTCTGGTTTCCTAATCAGGAAGCGTTTTGCGAACTGGAATATTTGAAGAATGTGAAAAAATTCTCATTTTTTGAATGCCTTTTCCTTACATTTTGCAAAGGAAAAACAATATTTGCGTGATGCGGTGGAAAAACAAGTAAGCAAGGAAATCGTAGCACACGCCCTCTTTCACTAACCCAGTGGTCGGCAAACTCATTAGTCAGCAGAGCCAAATGTCAACAGTACAAAGATTGAAATTTCTCTTGAGAGCCATATTTTTTTTAACTCAAACTATATAGGTAGCTGCTTTGTTATTAATTTAATTAGGATACTCCAAAGGTGGCCTTTGCTGAAAACGTCCTCAATCTGAATGGGGTACGTTCGCTGAGGTCGACCCCTTCCAACTCCTCCATCCACACTCGTTTTGTATGCTTATTTCGTCTATCTCCATTCGTTCATCATCTCTGTATGTCTAAACCATCTCAACATACCTTTCTCAATCCTCGACACTACATTTTCTTTCACTCCACAGCGCTCCCTAAAATTAACTTAATATACTGTACTTAAAGTTTTATGTCTTAGTTAAACTATAGGTATGTTGAATAAAACTTGATATCATACTTAATTTCGATATTATTTATTGATAAAATTAAATTGTAAAGTATCCATAAAATTAAATACTAACAATGACAGACAAACACTAATATGATCAATGGCCTCGCATCTCCTAGTTCAGGGATGGCGAACCGTTTTCTAACGCGTGTCAAAAATTGTATTGAAACCGTAGAAATTAAAACCGCGTGTCACTTAAAAAAAAAATTCGGTCTTTGGAAGACCTTCGGAAATTAAAAAATTATACGATATATATTTAAAACAAAAACATATTTAACTTTTTATTGTTATTTTTTTAAAACTATCAATATCAGGAAGAAAATAATTACAAAAATTATCGAACTTAATGTGACACTTGTTGTCTTTCGGACGATAATTTATTTATACGTGGTTCGATATTTGTAACTTTTAATCGTACACACGCAGCGGACAATTCGATGCGAGGCGATTTCCATTCTTACTTTTAATTAAATTCATTGTCGAAAACAACTGTTCGCAAACGTATGTTGATCCAAACATTGTCAAAGGAGCTCTTGCTAAGTTTTTCATCGACATTAGCGAATTAGGCAACGAATTCCATTCAGTTAAAATAATATTTTCAATGCTTGTTGTTAAAATATATTCGCCACAATTTTTCAGATCTTGTAATTTTTTTTTCTAAGTTTACGTTTAGTTCTGCAAATTTATTCCTCCGTTGAACACTGTTGTGAAATTCAACCATTTCCGTTTCTAAGTTATCAATTTGAAGCCAATCGAAAGAGGATAATAGAAGTTTCCTCCATTTCTCGAAATTGGGATTATCTTTTGTCAAATAGTATTTCTTTTGAAAAAATTAATTTCAAACAGTTATTTTTTAAAAATTATTTCTAGTACAAATTAGATTATAGATCTCTCAGTCCGACGAATGAAAATCAAAATTTGAAAAGTTAAATGGATGTTAAAACAATGTGATCGTCTCGCGTGTCGTTTAGAATTGCTTCGCGTGTCACTGCGTCTAGATGAATTTCTCTCAAAATAGCAACAAACCCGTTTCTTACGACGGTCATACTTTTCACCCCATCTGTTGAAATTGAGGCAATTTTAACGAGTAGAATATGATGTTTTTCAATGCACTTAATTACAGCATTTGCTATATCCTCTCCACGTGTTAGACCTTTGAGTGACAATAATTCTAAACCTTCTTCTTTAGGACCCGTAGATGAAATAAATCGTGCAAAAAGTGAAACTAGCGCTGAATCATTTATGTCACAAGACTCATCAACTGCTATTGATAAAGCTGAAACTAATTTAAGATCTTCGACTTGCTGGTTGGTTATATTCGAAGACCATTTTGACTAGTCTAGTGTTTCCTACGGGGACACGCTCTCGGAAGTAATACATTGTAAAACACGATGCAAAGATACGACTTGACGATACGCGTTGACATTTAATCTTTCTATAGAAATGTTTTCTCATTAAGTCGCTTCAGAGCACTCGCCTAAAGATAAAGACACATAAACATCAACTAAGTATGTGATAATTACAAGATTAAAAAGAACTTTTTATGTACCATGTTTTTAAATTTTCTGTTGAATCATACACTGGTGTGCAAAACTTAAGCAACAATGTAAAAATTTAGCAGATAGCCATGAAATTTCAGAAAAGGAGGTCTGGAGATCAGTACAATGAACACGTAAGTCAGTAGAAATGTCATGCGTATGCAAATATCAGGAACGAAACGTCAGAGGCGACGTGAGCGTACACAAAACGCGTGATGTCGGCGCGCGCAGCTCAACAGTAGAATAAAAGTAAGGACGGAGACGCAATTCAACATATTCGCTGCAAGTGCCAGTGAGTCAGTTCGTGAAATATGGCTAGAAAAAATCACCTGGACGGCTTCACACGTGGAAGAATGATCGGAAAGCTGGAGGAGGGGCGTACTGTCACCAGTGTAGCTGCAGAGTTCGGAATCAACAAAAGTGTCGTTTCGCGCGCTTGGAAAGCATTCCAAACCACAGGTACAGCTGTTAGAAAGGTTGGTGGTGGCCGCCCGAGGACAACAACTACAGGGGATGACCGATATATCGTCCTGCAGGCGAAAAGAGGCCGACAGCAGTCAGCAAGCGCCATTGCTCAGCAACTCTGTACAGCAACGGGTTGACAAGTGTCGCGGTTTACCGTAGCCAGACGCCGTCACAAAGGGGGCCTATTCGCCCGCCGTCCTGAACGCTGCCTCCCGTTGAAAGTTGGCCACCGACGCCACTGTTTACAGTGGTGCAGAGAGCACAAAAACTGGACAACTGATCAATGGAGTCGTGTCCTCTTTACGGATGAGAGTCGGTTCAGTACCAGAAGCGATTCTCAGTGCGTTTTCATTTGGAGAGAGATCGGGACCCGGTTTTATCCCAGTAACATCAAGGAAAGACACCGTAACGGTGGTCCTGGAGTTCTTGTCTGGGGAGGCATTATGCTGAACGGGCGAACTGAGCTCCACGTTTTCGACAGAGGGTCTGTAACCGGGGATCGCTATTGTGAGGAGGTACTCCTTCCCCATGTGCGTCTGTTCCGAGGTGCCATTAGCCCAGACTTCATTTTTATGGATGACAATGCACGGCCACATCGGACTCTTGCTGTTGAGGCGCTACTGGAAAGTGAAGATATCACTCGAATGGATTGGCCAGCGTACTCCCCAGATTTAAATCCCATTGAACATGTGTGGGATGCTTTGGGGAGACGCATTGAAGCACGCTTATATCATCCGGAGAACACCCAACAACTCAAACAGATGCTGATTGAGGAATGGGCACTCAAACCGCAAGAAATGTTGCACCAGCTGGTTCTGAGTATGCGGAGACGGTGCGAAGCAACCATTGCAGTGAGGGGAGGGCATATCCCATATTAAGGAACATCTGCTTGTTGTTCTTCATCTTGGATAGACAATCATGAGTCACGATACTATGCGTTCAATAAAGCTTGTTTTTATTTGATTCCATACCGTATGCATTGTATTCCTTTTTCAGCTCCGATGCTTTCGTCTTCCTTTACGTACATAATACTCTCCCTCATTTCTGAATTTCATGTCTCTCAGATGATTTCTCGTGGAGTTATGGCAAAAAACCCACCTGTTGCTTAAGTTTTGCACACCAGTGTATAAACTTGACAATTCTATGTATTAATAAATACTTTTTAAAATTTTTTGATGAATTATCCCATCAACTTGAAAGAAAATAAAGTTAATTGGAAGTTAACTTGCGTTTAACTTTTCGTTCCCGTCCCGGCGGAAAGATGGCTGCACCAGTCTACAAAACAAAATTAACTCAAAAAGAATTCAATTCTACGTAAAGATGGCTAAACGTATTAAAATAATGCATTGTCATCGTGTTCTGAGCTATTCTAAAAGTTTCTAATGTCTAGCTAGTCGGGAAGTTAGATAAAAATCGATTGCAAGATTTGCACCGGACAAACACACACACACACAAACAAACAAGAAAGCGAGTTAAAAAAAGCATGGTAATAATAAAAACATAAATAAGAAATCCAGTCATCACGAAGTTTCAATCTCACTGTACGTGCGCGCTCGCACGTGGTATTTTGTAGAAGAGCCACACTCAAGGGGCCAAAGAGCCACATGTGGCTCGCGAGCCATGCTTGCCGACCACTGCTTTAACCCAACCGTCAGAGTTCGAGTTTCCAATTTGAATAGGGACTGTATGAGTTGGTTGGTCCAGAACGCTACGATCAACTTTTGCTACTCGTGGGCTAATTAGACCAATACAGTTTAAGGCAACAATGGACCTTCAGATTGACAAAAATATGTCCCCAAAACGATTTTTATTTTCCTTCAGAAAATGATTCTGCAACTTATCAGCTTTAAATTTAAAAAAATAGTATGTTGACCCGATCATTATTAACCGAGTTATAAGTATTTTTTTCAATCGTAAACAATGGAAATGTTAATAAACAGGAAAACCAACGTAAATAAAGCACAAATAGCAGTAAGATGCAATTATTTTGCATACGGCCGTTTCGAAGCTACAAAGGAGCTTCTTCATCAGTGCAACGAACTTAGTGGCAGCTCAAAAAAGCCGAAGACTAAGCGACGACTTGTTGTAGACTGGCTTAGTCTTCGGCTTTTTTGAGCTGCCACTAAGTTCGTTGCACTGATGAAGAAGCTCCTTTGTAGCTTCGAAACGGCCGTATGCAAAATAATTGCATCTTACTGCTATTTGTGCTTTATTTACGTTGGTTTTCCTGTTTATTCATCGAGCACAAAGGTTTTATCCCTTCTTTTCAAAATGGAAACGTTAGTCAAATTAAAACTTTATATGTCATTTTCTGGAAACAAGTTTTCATGTCGTTTCGTTAAGTTAAAATGTTCCATGCGTCATAATTTTTCTTGAATTTTCAT
Organism: Dolomedes plantarius; assembly: GCA_907164885.2. Taxonomy (NCBI): domain Eukaryota; kingdom Metazoa; phylum Arthropoda; class Arachnida; order Araneae; family Dolomedidae; genus Dolomedes; species Dolomedes plantarius. The sequence goes on along the minus strand of OU015498.1, from coordinate 64,774,479 downwards.
GAAATTTCATAAAATGATTATTTATATATGTTAGAATAAAACTTAGTAATCAATTCATTATACTATTTTAAAACAACTAAAAATTTTTACAATAAAAAAATTTTTTTGATAAAATTTGCATAAAATGACCTATTTTTATCGATTTCTTTTCTAGTTTTTATAAATATGACTGTAAATCAAATATTGCTATTAACTTTTATTATAACTATATAAAGCTAGCTTAAGAGAGAAAATTAGATATCTGAGACAAAAATTAATGAACATGGAGCATTTTAAAATAGAGTAATTAACAAACTGATTTTAATTAATATCTTAATTAATTACATTCTGATTTATTTTAAATTTAGAATTTCCATCTCTAAAGAACACTATATAAGTATACAAAATTTCATAGCAATTGGTTAATAAATAAAAAAAAAGTTTTTCATGGTCCATTGTCGCCTTAAAACCGATTCGGAACGGCTACAAATGTCCTACAAATAGTGGGACTCGAACCCACAGGCTCTGGAGCGAATTTATGCCAGCGGCCTAGCTATTCGACTATCGTCCGGCCAGGGACAATGTGGTAATAACCTGCTCTGGATTGGTATGGTTTGATTTGGTTTGGTTTGGAGCACTACGGCCATATTTTGGTACATGAACCCCCTCTGGAAATTTTCTTATCTGGTTACTTGGCCCATCATATTGGGAGTTTGAAATAAACGAAGCCTCGGCTTTCTTTGTTTATTTGGCAGGCACAGGGTCGGATCATCGCACGGACAAATGAGACAAATGTCTAGGGCCCGGTCATACTGTCTATTTTGAAAAGATTTGTAAATAAGATAGTTTACTTTTCTGTTGGACAACTGTATATAATAAACAATTAAACAAAAGTATATTGCTTTTTATATGGTTATTGTGAATATCTAAAATCTAAGGGAAATGTGCTATTATGTTTCTTCGAACAAAATGCTTTGGATAATATTAATTATGATGAAATAATTGATAATTTTGCTGAATTAAAGACTAGAAAACAGAATTTTTTAAATAAGGTTTATTCATATTTATATACTTACTTTTTTTAGACATTTAATAAAATAAATTTAAATTTTTTAAAATTTTTAAACAAACTGTTCAAACTTTTCTAGAAAAACTAAAATTTATTGTTGTGTATCAAATATTTTTTATTAATAAAAATTAAAGATTTTTTTAGTTTTTCACATTATATAGTTTTGCTACCATGTTGTTATTAACTCGCTTTCTTGTTTGTGTGTGTGTGTGTTTGTCCAGTACAAATCTTGCAATCGATTTTTAACTAACTTCTCGACTAGCTAGACATTTGAAACTATTAGAATAGCTCAGAACACGATTGACAATGCATTATTTTAATACTTTTAGCCATCTTTAAGCAGATTTGAAATCATTTTCAGTTAATTTTGCTTTGTAGACAGGTACAGCCATCTATCGACTAGGACGGGAACAAGAAGTTAAACGCAAGTTAACTTCCAATTAACTTCATTTTCTTTCAAGTTGATGGGATAATTCATCAAAAAAATTTTAAAAAAGTATTTATTAAAACATAGAATTGTCAAGTTTATATGATTCAACAGAAAATTTAAAAACATGGTATATAAAAAGTTCTTTTTATCTTGTAATTATTTTATTTATTGTTTTATATTTTTGTGTTCTATTTCCCTGGCAGGCAAATGGGTATTTGCCCAGGGCAAATTGGCCCTGGGCAGGCAAATGGGTTCGGTAGGTTTTTATTCCCGACCATGATCCTAAACACATGCTTCATATTGCTCAGTGCTAAATGGGCTAATTGATTTCATAAGAATTTTAAATATTTGAATTGTTTTAGGGGTAGCAGATTCTCCCACTATTACACCGCAACAGTCATCTTGAAAATACGGAGTATGTTTTTATGATAGCTAATAATCGTATGACGTTCTCCCTGAAAATTACACCATCGGTGGTTTATCGGCATTATAAGACATTGGACTGTTTAGAATGCATGAATCACCTTATCAGACTATATTTATTGACTGTATCCGCAGTTTAGAAATCTCGAGAAAAACAAAGCGTCGGAATGTTCTCAGACGCATAAAACAAAGTCCACTTTAATGTAAGGTCAAGGGCTCTTGCACCACATGCTTTTAACTTTGAAAGGTATATAATTGCGTAATAACTAAAGTAAATAGTGTCAGTAACTATCAGTCCTCTTTACTAACTAGTAAAGCAAAGCTTTAAAGTCTTTCTTTGAAGTACTACTTCCGATCGCGACGTCATAATATAGTCTAGGGCACGTTGCCAACACTACATCGATCCAATCTTACTGACCTTTAGAATAATAGAAAAGGGAATCGTTGGTCGATAGAATGACAGTTTAAACTGAATGCCGCGTTTCTTCATCCCAAGGAAGGATTGGCGAACATAGCAATCCATCATTTTTTTTAGTTGATAAATTAGTCAAAAAAAGAGAGCAAAAATAAAAGGCCATAATAAACGTCAGAATTTTAAACATATATACGTGCGCCGGGGAGTCATTAGAAATAACATTTCCTAACAATGCCGGGGTAGTTCGGGTGACTAAATACCAGTCAAGAAGTATGGAGACGTGAATAACCCCCCCCCCCAACCTCCCCATGGTCTAGACTGGCAGCCTTTACATGAGAGTCCGACATTTAGAAAGAATGATTATGAACCTTTTGTCAAACGTACAATAAAACGTTGCATGAAACAAACACACACACACATATATATATACATACACCAAAGCAATTTTTTGTGAGTGCGATCTCGAACTACACCGACTTTATGCTTACCTGTGTTTATGCGTTATTGAAATTCTGTATGCCTGATTGCTTCCAATTCATTCCAAAACATTTTAACTAACCTAACAAATTTTGCTCAGTTCCTCGCTAGGACCCTTTGAAAAATGATCGTTTTAAAAAGAAAATATCTAAAACCTTAAACCCCTTGATTCAACTCGTTGACATTTTGTGGTCGCCTTATAAAATTCCCACCTAGACCTAAAATTGTTTTTCTAAGCATCGTTTTGCGTATTCTCCTAAAAACGAATTTCTGATATTGGCCACCAAAGGGCTTGGTTTCTAAAGGTAAAAAGGTAGATCTTCACTGTGGCTGGATGATGGCCGAATGGCTAGGGTGCTGGCTTTCTAAACCAGAGTCTGTGGGTTCGAATCTCCCTATTATCATGGACGTTTCTAGCTGTTCGGAATTGGCTTTAGGCAGTTTATCCCGGTCTAATTACCCCTCGTGTAGCAAAAAATTACCGTAGCGCTCTAAACCAAACCAAACCAAACAGTTCCCCACTGTGTACTCCATAACATTACACATTTTCCTCAAACTAGAAATGAAAAATACCCTAACACCTGTACAGGCACCCAGAAGATATACTGTTGCAAGGAGAGATTATTGTAACAGAGGGTGTCTAAAAACATGAAGTTATTTATGCAGTTGTGTTCAACCGCATATTAAGATTTATTGCTCCGTGTTTTTTGTGTCGATTGACAAATGCTATTTTTCAAATGAAACTATACAGCAGTAATCTTCAACCTGTGTGCCGTGAGAGAATCGTAGGTGTGCCTCGAAACCTTTTAAAGATCATTAATTAAATTATTTTTGAAAGAAGTGCAAAGAACATTAAGTGAAAATGTCAAAATTGAAACTTCTTTAATTGATTATACAAGTGTATCCTTGTTACAATAAACATATAGATAATATAGTAAATATCATTATAATTTTTGTGTGCCGCGAGTTAAAAAATGTCGAAAAACACTGCTCTAAACATGATATACCCGTTATAGTAACAGTACTTTGCTCTATTCAATTCCATTCCACAGTAAATTAAATGCAATTTTTAAAGGAATATTTACAAAAGATTTTCTTAAGTATTTATCGTATAATCGAATATCGTTAAAGCGAGATTTGACTGTTACTTCAGAGACAAAGCATTCGAATAATAAGTTATCTATGTGTTATTAAAACATGTATGAACAAAGCGTAGCCGAACAAATAAAATTACCAGTCAACACCAGAATTACCGGCACTTAAGATATACCCGATTCTACTAATCTTTTAAAATCAGATATTTTGGCTGGCTTGCAATAGAGTCAATTTCAATGTGTTTTGTGTAATTTTTGCAGTTGCCCAAACGCTTATCTTCTACATATAGGAAAGCCGTACAAAGCTGTTATCCTTAGAGAAAGTTCACCGATATGAAACATCTTTCGTGACAGCTTTAAAACTAACTGCAGTTAAAGACTGTTACTATTTCCTCAGTTGCAATGTGGATGAGTTGTTTTTTATGAAATAAAAAAAAGTATTCCGAGCGTGTTTTGGTTTTTAAAAAAAAACTTGGTTAAAATCATAAAATAAAGAAAAATTAAATAATTCTATTAGGTATTTTTTCTGTTGATCAGATTTTCAATTTCTTCGTGGTCTGACCAAATCATTTCTGCCAGTCAGAAATAATAAGATGATAATGGAATCATGAAATCAATTCAATGAACACCATTTGCGATAGCCTATTCAAGGTGCTGAACGGGACATACAGTGTCAAGACATGTACGCGTAAATTATGTGCAAATAAATGAGAGAACTGCTTCGGGTTATTTAGAAAGTACCTCCACTTCTTTCCCATCTTGATATGGTAAAAGAAAACAGTAATAACCTCTATTAGTAATGCAACCGATGTAGTTTACTCATTATGTTGCTGATGGAGCTGTCAAGGAACGTTGACTGACATTCCAAATAACGGAAGAACCTTGTTGATTCAGGTTCAGGAATGCAGATGTAGCAATTCCTGCAGCCAGATTGCTTTGGACACATTTCCTTATTAATTTATTAATTATAAATCATTATGACTCATTATTAACCCAAATTACCCCAAACGCAAAACATAAGGGAAGGATATTTAATAAAATAGCAAAAAAAACTGTTAGAAGTGGATATTAATTACAATTGCTTTCATGCGATATCGCAGAACACGGTGCATTTTAAAATTTAGGCCATGTCAAAAAGAAGATTGTAATTATAAATTTTATACGTCTCATTCAATACCAGGTTCCAACACGAATTATTTCTAACTATTTGACTGATTCTTCAACACGATGAAGGATAAAATAATCAAATTTAGATAATGGCTATACTGCGTATCAATTATCGCATGGGTAAAATTAATTGAAATAAGAATCACTTCAGTCAGAATCTCTTAATCCTGCACGGGTCGCCTATATAAAAATTACAGGCATGGTCGCATGGAGTGTGATAGACTCCACACTATTCTATTTGTAAAAATAAATATTTATTAAAACAGAAAATTAAAGATATGATGGATGTAAATGAAAACTAATCAGTTAAATTTTATATGCACTTTTTACAATAAAATAAATTAAAGGACACGAAAGAAAAGGAATTTCTATTAGCAATTTTTAGAAATGAAAACCAATCAAATGGAAAGAAAAATTATAAGCAATTTTTACAATAGGATAAATGAAAAAAAGCAAATTTAAAAAAATGTACTTTTATTAGCAGTTTTTACAAATATAGTGAAAAGCCTATCGGGTGTTTTGTCATATATCCGTTTAATATAAAAGAATGATTGCAAATACAGGAGTTTTGTTTGTTAGTTGTGACTCAAACACTTCGAAGGTATTGACATCTGCTGGGCATACGGAGTATAGGTTAGAATAGAACCATAATAAATTGATACGTGCATGCGTGGGACAAGCAAGGAAACATAGAGAATTGACCGTTATCATACTTTTATTCGACAATACTAAAAATTCTTTTAAGTGCCCGTTTCCCGGGGCCATTTTGGCCGGCTCCTTTCTCCCCCACTGGACAGTCAGCTGCCCTTATCTTAACAGTTCCTGCCCCAATTAATAATAAAATAAGGTTCACATTCATGTTATCAACTAATATACGAGGAATCCAGAAGCAGAGGCAAAATATTCAGTCAAAGCAAATATTTCTAAGTTCTTTTTGGAGGCACTTTTCAAGAATACAGTGATGAAGGCTTCCGTTGACAGGTACCCACATCAGGTCAAACTCGGCATCATCATGTCAGACTACAGGAACTTCCGCAAGTCTCCGCTACAGCGCAAGCGGCTCTACAAGGTCAGAGCTCGGGGATCAGCCCGCGAAATCTGTCGACCATTTTTTTTTCTTTTTGAAGGAACTGGTGTCCGTTTCCCGGGCCAGCTCCTTTCTCCCTCATTGGACAGCGAGCTGCCTTATCTTAACAGTTCCTGCCCCAACTGGTCCCTTACTTCACTGCTCATGTTTACAGTATACCAAGTGCCTCCCCACCATAAATTTCGTTTGCGATACCACTTTGACAATTATTTGAAAGTTTTATTGGGGGCCATAAAATAACTTGAACTTCACGTCACCATCTACCTTACAACCTTTATAGTCTTTTCATCGCTATCAATGGCCACACAGACATTTTTTTCTTTTACGCCACCCTTTAGGCTTATAATTCAATGCCTTTAGTATTCCTCAAGTCTTTCTTTATTTTTTGCCTCTGGAGTGGTTATAAGTGTTTTATTATTGACAGTCTCTCGACCACACACCGAGGGGAATTATAATATCCAGCGGTTCTACACAGAGTAATCCATCAATACGCAAAATGGAAACAAAGTGCTATTGGTGTCTGTGAGATGCCGCGCGACCAGTGCACGGTTAAAGTGGTGGGTCGCGCCCCCAAGGAGAAGTGAACAATTAAGTAGCACAATACCAAAACCAACTGTATCCATCTCAAACAATTTTGATTTATTTAACAAAAACTGTTAGTTATGTTGCAATAATAAATCATTGTGTGGTTTTGACGTCAAAATTCGTATTAAATTCCTGTTGTTGCTTAGTAATAATCTAAATAATGTAGGGAAAGCATAGACGATTATATTTAAATAAATAAAATTCACATAACTTGTTTTGCACCTGTCGGTTGTCTGCTTTTGTAAATGAACTGTCTGCCATTTTGAACCTTCTAACTGGAGTTTCAATAATCATTTCCAAGTCATTATCTAAGTCATTGTTTACAGTACAGTATTATTTGAGCTTGGGCCTCTCAAATCTGGATCCATATTAAGGTAGAAAATGAACGAAAACTAAAAGGAATAATGAGAAAAGCATGCAGTAGGTTATAAACTATAGAACAACAAGCTAATAAACATGCGGAGAAACTGACTTCTATTTTGTAACTACAAAACATAATATGTTGATCATCATGCTAGAAAACATAACGTTATTAAATTTCTGTAGTATTTACATTAAGCTAAAACTAATATTACTATATAAAAAACACTCCACTATTGAAACTAAAGTACATCTAATCGGAAGACACGGCAATCTTAGCGAAGCATCGCAATACTAAATATATGCACAAGCAACTACAAAGGCATGTTGACATTCTTGAACGTTGGTTCGAACGGTGGAGAATTAAACTAAATCCTGCTAAAACGAAAGCCATATTTTTTAGCTATAACAGGATTCCACCCCCGCGGGTCACAGTATGTGGTCATCTGGTACACTTTGAGAGAGAGGGGAAATACCTTGGAGTTTACTTGGATAGCAGGCTAACCTGGAGAAAAAATATAGAATACATTATTAGAAAGTTCTTTATGGCACGTATGGATATCGCACACCTCTTGTATCAGAACCAAATGAGTATTGATAATAAACTTTTATTGTATTAGACCGTGCTTCGCCCAATTCTGATGTATGCTGTTCCGGTTTGGGGCTTAGCAGCTGACACTCATATCCAGAGACTGCAAACTATACAAAACAAGACTCTTCGTGGTATCAGGAAGGCTCCATGTTACCTGCGTAACGCTCTTATTCATAGGGATCTGGCTATCGAACCAATTCGGCATCATATTAAAGATCTGGCTACGAACTTTTACAATAGGATATACTCAATTAAAAACGAAGAACTTGCTAACCTGCCTGATTATGATCCTAGGGAGTGCTTTAGGCGCCCGAAGGCTACTTTGGTTATAAATCCCGGCCTTGTTCCTGTTCGGTAATTCCTTTCCTTCTTATCAAAATTAAAAATTACAATAGCCCGGCTACTTCTGGTTTCTGACTTGTCTTTCTTTTTCAATCGTTCCTCTTTCTACCATGCGATTTCCCCTCGGATCAGCTGTTTGCTGGAGAAGGGGATTGATAACCTATTCCCGAATTTCCAATCCTGCTTGCTTTCCTCTTTGATTTAGCTACTCGCGCCTTACGGACTTCGGACCTACCGCCCTTTCGTGCAACTTCCACTAACTTCTTTTTTATCCCAATCATATTCCAAATTTCCCATCTTCTAGTTTTTGATTTTTTTAATTATTATTACTATTATTATTTATTTATATAATCTCTTGCTTCACCCATTGTTTAAATTATCCATTATCATTTAAGTTAGCCATGCCACATTGGTTACTCGTACTCGTTCTAGTTAATTAGTTGATTTTTCAACTAATTAATTTATTTTTTCTCCCTTAATCATTGCCAACACTATTTGTAAACTTGAGAACGGTTAATCTTATGTCACATACTAACCTTGATACTGAGGATAAGGAGCTCTTGCTTCCTGGTGCCTCTATAGTGTTTTATGTCAATGTCAATGTCAAGTACATCTAATAGGTTAGTGAGGGATTAAACTGGTTTTGCTACTGCATTTAGAAGGCAGCCATTATTGTTTTGGGGATGTAACTTATTTTGGAACTATCATTTGGGATATAACTGGTCTTGCATCTTTCATCATTATTCCTCATTTATTTTCAATGGGATTGAGCTTTTTTTTTAAATGTTTCTCAACTTCAACATGTAGCAGATGAATAGAAGTATCCATAGAAACTAAAATCTCAGTTTTTGATTTTTATGGATATAACTGGTTTTCGCATTGGGCGACTCAATTGAGCATTTTCCTTGAATAAAATTTGTATTGGTAAAATGTTTTAGTATTAGTATTATTATGTCATACGGGAAAAAATTTTGAAAATTAAAAAAGGACTATGAGGGGGAAATACACTACGCAAAGGAAAATTTCCTGAAAACTATCACACACAAAATACTTAATTTCAGGCTGCGCGGCATTGCATTGTACACTGGGGGACAAAAGTTATAACTGTTATACTGAGGAATACCGTTACCCGAAAAAGCTTAACTACTGATTTAAATATCCAATAATTATTAATGTAGAATAGTTAGAACAATCGAGATACCTTTCACTTGCAAACTGGAAGAAGAGAACTATTTTTGTAAACAACAATAAATCATAATTTAGTAAAAATTTTCAGGTACTGTGATAAACTGTAAACGATAATAAATGATAATTTAATGAAGGGGCTGAAGAGCATATGCGTACGAGCTGTTTTTGAGACAGGGGATGAACAGAACACTAAGGGCCTGTTCACATAGGAGTCCGTTGCGTTGCGTTAAGGAAAAGATGACGTTGAGACGAAAATAAACCAATCATAGGCGTTCAAAATTTCATTGCTAATCGTTTGGAAGCATATGATTGGTTTATTTTCGTCTCAAAGTCATCTTTTCCTTAGCGCAACGCAACGGACTCCTATGTGAACAGGCCCTAACTGTGCTTTGGATACATTCTTGGTAAAGCGACACCTGCTGTTCGCATACCAGCACTACTAGAGGCGGCGACTGACTTATAACGTAATGTTGTAATGTTATGCTCGCTACGAGCATTACATTACAGATGTACCTATGTTTCTTCGCAAATGCTCGTCTTGAATGCTCGGCTCAAAAAAGGAACTCCACCTCAGTCAGTTCAGTGTGACTTGCACTGATTTCTAATGAAACGATCAAATGCTTTCACAAACAAACAAACAAAAAACGATCGTCCATTGAAACACGAATTCTCGAATTGAGCGTCTCTACGGAATGCTCGTGTTAGCTGACATTATATTACGCGTGTTAACTGACATTATATTGTGTTTTAGCTGACATTATATTGACGTTATGCTCGCCATGAGCATTGCATGTTGTGCTCTTGCAATGCTCCTGTTAGCTGACATTATAGTACGCGTGTTAGCTGACATCATATTGTGTGTTGGTTGACATTATATTGACATTATGCTCTCCACGAGTATTACGTCGCCCCGAATATGGGTACATTACAAATATACCCATGTTTCTTCGCAAATGTTCGTTTTAAATGTTCGGCTAAAAAAAAAACTCCACCTAAGTCAGTTCAGTGTGACCTACACTGATTTCTAATGTAACGATCAAATGCTTTCACAAACAAACAAACAAAAAACGATCGTCCATTGAAACACGAATTCTCGAATTGAGCGTCTCTACGGAATGCTCGTGTTAGCTGACATTATATTACGCGTGTTAACTGACATTATATTGTGTTTTAGCTGATATTATATTGACGTTATGCTCGCCATGAGCATTGCATGTTGTGCTCTTGCAATGCTCCTGTTAGCTGACATTATAGCACGCGTGTTAGCTGACATCATATTGTGTGTTGGTTGACATTATATTGACATTATGCTCTCCACGAGTATTACGTCGCCCCGAATATGGGTACATTACAAATATACCCATGTTTCTTCGCAAATGTTCGTTTTAAATGTTCGGCTAAAAAAAAAACTCCACCTAAGTCAGTTCAGTGTGACCTACACTGATTTCTAATGTAACGATCAAATGCTTTCACAAACAAACAAACAAACAAAAAACGATTGTCCAGTGAAACACGATTGCTCGACTTGAGCGTCTCTACCGTATGCTCGTGTTAGTTGACATTATATTACGCGTGTTAGCTGACATTATATTGTGTGATAGCTGACATTATATTGACGTTATGCTCGCCACGAGCATTGCATTACAAATGTACCCATGTTTCTTCGCAAATGCTCGTTTTAAATGCGGGACTCAAAAAAAGGAACTGCACTTCAGTCAGTTCAGTGTGACCTGCACTGATTTCTAATGTAACGATCAAAGGCTTTCACAAAAAAAAAAATGATCGTCCAGTGAAACACGATTGCCCGACTTGAGCGTCTCTACCAAATGCTCGTGTTAGCTGACATTATATTACGAAGTCTTTTTTACAAATCAGTAATCGACTTGCGACGGGGCTTTCATGCTGACAAGTTTGTTACATGCAACTGTACATAAAGAATGGTTAACAAATAACTAGATAATCAAACAAAGACGTTTCCCACATCTCCACACCAATAACAATTTCTCTCTCTTAACGAAATCTTGACGTTGTTTATCAACTCGCCAATCCCTGCACTTCTTTTTAACTTTGCGCAAAAGCTCCAACAATTCAGTTTAAAAGCCAGAATTTCATGACAATAAGCGAAATAAACTTCACTTTACTCAACTATCACCTGCCCGATATTCATCGATTCACGGTGGAAAAACTGCTATAATGTTCTTATGTTAAAAACAATGTTTAAGAATTTCTCCTTTTTCCCTGACGGAGGTAGGTGGTTTTGTTTATTTATCTTCTGAATTATCAGTCACTGGTAATAAAGAAGGATAAGCTTTTTTCGACATTAACGGGTTTCAAACTAAGTTTTTACTACACAACCAGTATCATCGAAACTGAACACATTTTCATATACACATTTTTTTTCGTGTTTTTAAGTTGTCATGTTTCTTGGATTTTTATTTATTTATTTATTTATTTTTTGAGGGGGTTATCGCGTTTTCTTGTATGTCTTCATGATGAAAACATTCAGATAACGGTATTGATAGCCTGTGGTGTCATCTATCCCCTCTGGTATATGCAAGTATAAATCAGGGAAGATAATTGACACACTGGCCACAGCCTAGGAGCGTAAACGTGCCTAAGCAAATGTGTAATTGTCAAATATTTGGACTTCCAGGAGAAAATTTCCGATCTATTCTCCGTGTAATTTTGTTTAAAACACCGTGTTCAGAAAGGATTCGGAATCTTATATCGAATCTGGAGGTTTTAGAATTTTAAGGTAAAACGATTACTCCATAATGTAGTCCAGTTTATTTTGGGATTAATGGTAACTAAATGATGAACTAATTTGCAAAACTATCATACAAGGGTTTTACAGAAGATTAAAGAAATATCCCTTTCGTATCAGTTAAACGAATAATTGAGAATATTGTGACAAGCAAATATGTCGTTGTTTTTAATCCTCTTGGTCTAGACTTGGCTAGACGATGTCCTCGAGTCGGTGTACCTTCAAAAAGTCAGCAGTCATTAGAGGGTTCTTATAAGCTGTAAGGGCAAGTTGAAAATACATTGATCTGATACAAAGATAAAGAAAAATCGAAATCAAGAAATCAAGAATAAAAGATGGAAAGGCTCATGTTTTAAGGATTCCCAGTGCATGTATGGCTGACGCAGTTGCAGCTTTCAGAAATTATTGTGGGACACGATTGCCTTGGCAAATATTTAGGAATTTACAGTAACAAAAAGTTGTGCTTGTGTTCTCAACACATGTTCCCGTGATAGACGATGAACGTTAGGTTAATTGTCGTGCAATACTATATATAGCGAACGGTATTAGCAGGCAAAAGAACTGATAATGAAGATTTCTAATTATATAATTGTTGTTACAAATTTTGCCCTGTTTTATTTTTATGTTCCTTGTGTTCATTGTTTACTTTTAATTTCATGCGTCAATCTTTGTGATGTATGGGAGTCAATAGTGTATAACTATATACCTTAACAATATATATATATATATATATATATATATATATATATATATATATATATATATATATATATATATATATACTTGTCTCTCTCCCTTGAAGAAAAAATCAATTTAGGTTCGAAAATGAACTCATGCGTTAAAGGGAGGATCATTATATAACAAATGATGTAAATAGAATTTTATACTATCAGATATTTTCTCACCAGTTTTACAATGAATTATGTTTCTCATACCTTCAAGACATTAATGTTCTTGATTAAAAGCGCTATTCACCGAAACAAAATTGAAAAGAAATACTGGGGGTATTGAGAAAATCGGTTTGTGCCCAGAAAAATGATTAAGCAACTATTGACTAATTTTTAAAGAGTTTAGAGGCATGTGTAAATAAACAAAGATGCATACTTTATGCATGTCTGAACACTGGGCGTAGTAGGAGTTTACTTGAATGTCATTTTATATTCATGCGACTAAGTCAGTATGCTTGCAGTATAGCTACCATCGTGAAATGCGTTTTCTGTGCGAAAACATGCTGTTAAAGAGGCTGAATAAATGCTCTAACCCAAAAATGAATGTGCTAGTTATTTTATTATGCCACGGAGCTCAAATCAGGGACAGATTAAGATTCTACAGGCCTTTTAGACTCATCAGATTTTGAGGATTTTCCCCAACTCCCTTGGAGCCGGATTTTTTAGATCAACGCCTATAATGAATATCAGACACTTTCTATGTCAATCACAAATTTTTCCCACTGTTTTTCTTAGAAGTAAACGATTTTTTGGACACTCATACTGTTAATAAATGTCATCAAAGGTTATCTTAAACAACCAATAAATGTATTTTATTTTATAGATTTACAGATTAATTTTAAGAGGAAAAAAAATTAGGAATGCTTTTCGTTTAAAACTTTGAAATGTTGATCATGAAACATTTTAGCTGCCACAAAAAGTACTTGTTAAAAGGCACTTCTTCAAAATTGCCTGCATGCTTTAGAAATAATGCCTTTATACACTTGATCTGTAGTGGTAATTTTCCTGCTTAAGGCTGCTGTGTATTAACCTTATTGGATTCGTTCACCCCTGTGTTAACCTATGGAGAAAATTTGTCCACGGATTGCCGACTTGGATTTAAAGATTTTTTTTTACAATTGTACTCTGTAATAGGGGGAAAATGTACACCTTGGGGCAATTTTCGTATTTTCAAAAAAAAAAAAATGCAAATAATATTTTCAATTTTAAATTATTTGGGGAAAAAATCTGGTATAGTGTATTTTAATCCTTCTTAATATCCTTTGTGGACGAAATTTATAAAATGAATCCTGTTGCAAGGTGCAGAAAAGCTCGGGCTATATGAAAATGCCATTTTTATTGGATTATCAGCATTTATGTAAGTGTAAATAGTAGACAAGTTTTCTCCATACGGTAACATTGAGGTGGGCGAGTCCAGTAGGGTTAGTACACAGCAGCCTTAAGGAATAATGACTACTTAAACTATGATTCAACATGTTTTCACACAAACAACAGAGACAAACGCGTGTTAGTTCGCAAACTTTCTCGTACAGTTTCCATCCCGTTTAAGTGTTACCGTACGGCAAGGTAAGATAGTTTTTAAAATATATTTGTCGTCCTTCCTTCGATCTTTCTCTGATCGACGACGTTATCAGTTGCAGACTTAGGCCGTCTGCACACGGAGCAACTCAAAAGAAACTGATAACTGACTCCAATCACAAACCAGTCCGTGATGAGTCGTAACCTATGTAATTGAATGGAGCCACGCACACGGCGCGACGGGTTTGTAACCAGTTGCGCCGTGTGCATGGCTCCATTCAATTACATAGGTTACGACTCATCACGGACTGGTTTGTGATTGGAGTCAGTTATCAGTTTCTTTTGAGTTGCTCCGTGTGCAGACGGCCTTAGCATCACTCGAGTGAATATTCAAAATATTTTACTCACACGATTCACACAGAAACACAATACTCAACACATTCACAAAACTTATTTACAAATATATACATAACTGAACAACCTCAGTTATCTGACTCTGACTGAGAGCAGGCAAAAACCTACTGCGTCTTTGGGGTCACACTCCCACTCATTCTTCTCTCTCGCAACCCCAAGCAGACTGACTACCGTGGGCTCTCCCCTCATAGGATCCCTATGGCGTCGTCCCCCTACATCGTAATAGCTCTTCCACATTCATGCAGACAAGTACCCCCCGACCCCGCTTGACACCATTTTGGGGTTGATTAGTCACGCTACAGGAGCGTGACCGCCCCCCCCCCCCCGCCTTTGATGCTCTGTGCAAAACCGCCCGATCGTTGCAGAGCGCTTTGCCCATAAATCCCTGGTTTCCCCCGCAGAATACTGTGCAGTGCAGATGAATGTGAACGCCTTATAAAGAGTACCATGAAATGACAATATTGTCCTTGGGAAATATATTGCAATTGATCAGTTATAGACTACGCGTGTCAGCTGAAGTTAACACTTTTTCTAATGCAGCGTATTAAGGAATAATTGCAAAATATTCATCTTTAAAACTCCACTGTAAATAGGTTCCTCATATTTAGTTGTTAATTTTGATTCATCAACTACACGTCAACGTAGTTCAGTGATAGACTATTTAAGTTGGTGGTTTCAATTCCTACTTCAGCCATTATTCGTTTTTAACTAGAGAAAAGGTGTAAACGAGGACGATTGGGAGGATGCAGTCGTTACAGTGGTGCACAACCAAAATTCAGTGTTTATTGACTGAAGTATGGGGCTACATAGCTGAAGATTGTAAAGCGTTCACTTTAGGAATATCAGTTTGGGATCCCAAAGATAGCGGGTTAGATTCCTGCTTTCTCCATAGTTCGGTTTTACCCGCCCCCCCCCCCACTACCCTGACCCAAGGGAAAAAAATCGAATAATGTGGTCTGAGGGGTGCAACGGATACAAACAATTCGCGTATTCGTTAATATTCATTCGTTAATATTCAAGATTCCGTATTTATAGATTAAAAAATTGAGAATTCAAGACACTGTAGTACACATAGCCTCTGCGAGATACATCCGAAATGAAGACAAATTTAGGTGGTTTACATTTATGAGAAAGCATTCTTTTCCACTGAACTTTGAATCGTGGGATTACTTTTTATACGTTTTCTTTAAAACTGCAGTTATTCGTGAGGGATTTTGCTTCCTCTTTAATGCCTTTAAAATTATTTCTGTTATTAATATCAAAAGGGGTAAGCGATTCAAATGTTTTCCCTGAACTGCATATTTTGCAACCACCAGTTATACCATTTGTGCGAACTAAAAGTTCATGTCATTAAACTCCTAATAATGCTCATTATATCAAAAGAATTTAAAAATTTATTTCCTGCAAAGTGTCCCTCCGTGTAGTTTGTTGGAGTGGGAGGACGGTACGAGCCCGCCCTCCTCTCGTAGTTCGCCTATGGGATTGTTCGGTCTAAACAGAGGTAGTACCAGGTGCCGATTCTGGTTCACCTATACTGGGCTTCAATTACAAGATACCAATAAGTGTTCAATGGCTTTCAAGATTCGCCTGATGTGCTTGCCGTGCATCTAAGTTATAAAATGTTTCTCGTTTTCGTTTAAAGGAATTTGAAATAAGATATTTTTAAAATCCACTTTATAGTAGAAACTGTGTTTACTTCTAATAGAAATTCTGCACAAAATGTTATTTGCACTAACAAAGTATAGAATGTTACACCGTTGTGTTAATACAAGACAAGAGATATGCAAATGAATTCTGTATAAAATTTTTTTAAAAAACTTAATGCTCCCGAACATAATCCTGTAGCAAAATTTACAATCAAATTAAATTAGCTATTTGCTTATCGAAAGTAGTCGCTATTTTGCTCTATTACTTAAATATTGCTTGAAACTCGTTGTCTGAGAAGTTTGAAGCATTATCTTGCATCTCCCATCCATTCTCAAATTCAGTCTTGAATGTTTCATCAATCTTAAATGCTTTATCTTTAATCTTAATCCTGAAATCTGGGGATAAATAACATACAATGCAAGCCAATGAGCCTTTCTGGTTAGTTTAAAGATTCTCTTAAAAGAAAAAAAATCTCAAATGATAGAAACGAATAAAGAAATAAATCGCAACTCTAGGAACACAAATACTTTGTATAGAGAGGAACAAATGGATATTTACAGTTTCCAACTTTTGTTCAATTTAAAAGAACGAAACAACTGCAACGAAACCTCATAGAATCATGAACTTTCTTAATGCTTTTATGAGGCTTTTAGGCTATTTTGACTTCACTATAGTTTGCAGAAATATTTTATACATTCAAAGTTGAAATCTAACGAAAGACGAACGGTTACAACGGTTTTTAAAAAAGAAACACATGTTTGAATGCTTGTTGCAAATATATATACTACAGAATAACTTTGATATTTAACCCAAGGCTTTCGTAACATCAGGAATCTGATGTTACGAAAGCTTTAAAACTTTGAGTTTCTAGCAAGTGTTGGCTGTAAAAAAAGAGTTGAAATAAGTATGATGGATTTATAAGCAAAGATTTAAAAATTAATATTTCCAGAGGAAAATTTTAGGTGTTATTGGCATATAAAATAAATAAGGCTTCCTAAAATCACGTATGTTGGTCAAAGTTCGGTAATTATTACAAGAAGGTCCGTATGATAAGGTCAATCGAAATCCCTCTAATAGGTATTTCTCAAAAAACAACAATAGAGTAAAAGATTCTAGTACCCTCGGGGATTCAACGAAACGTTCGATCATTTCACATTGTGCTCGTTTTTACGCCATCCCTGAAGTTCACAAACAGAATATGCCATTTGAACCAAACGCATCTTAAATAGGTAACATAGGGTTCCAATCATAATCCGAGTAGTAAAAAAGCGCTACCTTTTACACTTAAGTTTGCTGGATGTGTGGGTGTTACTATTCTATCCCATTTCTCTGCTTTATGCCGAAATTAACTTTCTTAAAATTTTAGCTACCAGTACAGGCATCAACTCTTCCGACTAACAATTCAGTTCGCCCGCAGCGGTGATATTCTCTAGCCCTGAAATAAATCCCACCCCTGTATTTTAAGTTGAGAAAAATCATCTCTTGTATCAATTTAAAGTTATATTTAAACCCGTTTATAGGCTTAATTTTATTTTTTCGTGACTGCTCCGAAACCTCTATTCCGTAAATGAGATCCAACATTCGTCTGATGTTCGACAAACTACGCCTATCTTAGGAAGAGCATTCAACGTTAAATATCAAGAAATATCTCAATACATAAATGCTCAACATTCCTAGGAATACGGAAGCAAGTTTAAATTTTCTGTTGCTGAAATTATCCACCATGCTAACTCAATATCTGGATTAGATTTTTCTAGAAAACTATGCTATTTATACCAGTTTCTCAGATTTTTGTCAATCTGCCTTCTTTATCGTTATCAGCTATCCTGAAAAATATTTGCTTTTTAATGCGTCTCCGATTATCTCACTTTACCGTTCTTTTCTGAAAAAATAAAAAATCCCCACATTTCTTTATTCTCTTAATTCCACTTTAGCCCGCCTTTTGTCTCTACGGTTTACTTTGTTTCTTTCGTTTTCGGGTGTGTCCCTTTGCGCGGGGTCGAGAACACAAAATTTTACTCCCCTCGTGGTCGAACCCTTTTCAAGATCCTGCCTTCTTCTGGTAAAATTCTTTTGGAAATTCTGTGTATTCATTCCCTTATTATGTATTGTGCGATCTACGCATTTGTCAGCGTCCCAAAGAGCGACAGTCACACGTAATACTCCGAGACTCATGAGGAAAATCTATTAGTTTGGAAGTAGATTTTTATTTGAATAGTCACAATTGCGGTTTAAAAATCAGCGGTGTTTTTTCCCCGCTTCATAACAGTCAAGCAAAGTGGTGAAAGGACTTCACCTTATATTGTTTAAAAAAAATTAATGATTGGTAAAGATTTTTTCTACCTATAATTTTAGGCATCGGAGCTTGTAAACTGTAACCCCTATCCTGGCTTGAAATCGCACTTCTAACAAGCATTAATTTAAAAAGAGGTATTAGTATAATTTCTTTTATTATAGCTCGGACGGAACCTTACTAGAGGGGGGGGGGAGATTTCTTAGAACATACTAAGGCAATATCAGATTTCTAATCCCCTGGATATAATCTAATTTTCAACCCCCTCTTCCGTCCATTCTTAACTACGTTCGCTGCGTTTCATTGTTAAATTTTGAAAGTTACAAAGTCCCCTTTCCTTTCTGAGGAAAAAAAAATGTATATTACATTCGTTTTGAAGTATTTTCGGGAATCGAGCAGCTTTAAAAAAGCATCACTACTTACCGTTTCTCAAAGTTTCATACCATTTGTTCTTGCATACGCACTAATACACGCAATTTATACACGCACTTATTGGTAAGCCCTCCCAAATAACACATCCTTGTAAGCGAACATCTGCAACATAAACTAGTATAGGGGCCGTTTGGATATTACGTAAGCACATTTTTAGTCATTTTACACCCCTTCCCTCCCCTTGTAAGTAAAAATAAGCAGATGTACGATCCCCTCCTTGCTTACATAAGATTTGGCAAATTTCTCTCGCAATTTCTGTCGCAATTTCATAGACCAAACATTTTATTTTTTCAAACATCCAATTTACTGTACATTTCTAAGTAAAAGCATATAGATATTAAATCATTAAGAGCCAATAGATTGAACAATAAAAGGAAAAGGCCGGAATTATATCAACGTTGTACAGGTTTTATTAATTTCTTTAAAGTAAATAGCATCATACAAAAATATGTAAATATATCGCACTCCAGCGAGAAAAGTGACACAACTCAAAAATGCAGCATTTGAGAAAATCAACTTGAAGAATACGATACAGCTTGAACTAGCATTACAATAAAACTGATACAACTGCCGTCATGTGGGCAAATTTCTAGATAGAGATGTGTCGCTTTTCGTGCACGATGGGGCACTTCATACATATCTTTAAATGACATTACCTCAAAATTGCCATTTTTTTACCTGTGCCACTTTTCTTGTCGGCGTGCGATATAAGTACAGATGTAGTACTGAGGAAGAACCTACGATTCTCTTTTGATCTGTCCACCAAGGCTCCCTCTAACCCACTTTTCAGAAATCACGTCATCTACTGTACCTCTTCACCATCATGCCACACTGTATCTTCATCTCTGTTCTATCTACTCAAATTTCGATGTCTAAAATCTCAAATAGTTCGTGGGAGAGCTTCGAATGATAAGTCCTGCAGTAATCCTTTTAATATATTTTATTACACACGTAGACGGACGCACATGAATCACAAACAAACATGTATATACTCAAATCAGAAGGTGGGGCGATCGTAAATCTAGAACCGAGGCACACGTCTGCACGTTGTGGCTCTCGGCGCTCAACTGTGTTTTTCTCGAAGCCAAAAATCGGCGTTGCCACTCCACTCAACTAAACTACAGATCGTGTGCCGGCGACATTCTCCCACCTTTTGATTTTTAAGTTTACAAAGAAAATCAAAACAATCACTTTAAAAATTATCACAAATCTAAACTAACTCTACTAACTAAGTATCTCCAACTTTAAATCTAACAATAAATCAAATTTAATTGATTAAGTGTGTAAAAGGAAATAAAGAAACAGAACAATTAAACTTAAAGGTTCACTTAATAAGAAGGAAAAAAATGAAGAAAGAAAAAATTACTAAACAGTGAAAACAATACAATGGAACGAACTTAAAATTCAGTTTCAAAATGCAAATATCACTAATACTAAAATAAACATTAAATATCTACATTGAGTTCAAGTTAATGAAGAAAGTTCAAGAGGGTAAAGTCTTTTTACTGGCCTGGTCAACTCTCCAGCCTTCGTCTTCACTTTTACAACTCGTACTTGATTGTCTTTTCCTGGATAAGTAGCAATCACACGACCAATTGGCCAATCTGATCTCTTTTGATTGTCCTGTCCAACAAGAACGATATCGTTGATTTCGATTGGTCTCACGAATTTTGCTTTCAAAGGCTTTTGCACCAACAGTCCAAGATATTCATCACGAAATCTTTTCCGAAATTGTTGTCTTAATCGCTGGTGATATCTCCATCTCTTCGAAAGGTTTATTTGATCTAACTTGTCAACATCGAGAACTCCAACAGTTTTAACATCCTGGATAAACAACGAGGGAGTTAATGGTTCAAGATCAGTAGGATCCTCTGACAAATATGTCAGCGGTCGAGAATTTATGACTGACTCTACATCACAAAGAATCGTTGACATTTCTTCAAACGTCAAACATGCTCTACCAAGAACTCTCCGTAGTAACTTCTTTACGGTTTGGATCAGTCTTTCCCACCAACCGCCCCACCAACTGGCAGTTGGAGGGTTGAATTTCCATTGTATTCTCATTACAGAAGAAAAATTCGAAATCTGGTCCCAGTCGATAGATCTTAATAACCGTTCAGCTCCAACAAAGTTGGAACCGTTATCGCTGTATATCACAGATGGACGGCCTCTTCGGGCGACAAATCTTCTTAGTCCCAATAGGAAACCATTCGTAGATAAACTCTCAATAAGCTCTAAATGTACCGCACGGTACACTGCACATGTAAATATCAAGATCCACGCTTTCTTGGCAGTTTTCAAATGAAGTGGGCCTGCGACATCGACCCCTGTCACTTCAAAGGCGGACGCGTTTCGCACTCTATCTTCAGGAAGGCTAGATGGTAAAGTCTCAACTGCCTTTGCTGTATGTCTCTTGCATGGAACACATTTTGACAAGACTCTCTGAACAGTTTTCCTTCCTCTTAGAATCCAGAATTTTTGCCGTAGATTTGAAAGCACAAATTGGGTACCAGCATGGCTAAGCAGCAAATGATGGTCAAGTATTAATCGATGTACAAGTTCATGGTCAGATGGTAAGACAATGGGACATCTAAAATCTTCACAATCATCTCTTCTGATGATTTTGGTTTTCAATCTGTAGAGTCCATCTTGGTCGATAAATGTTAGAAGACCTTTCAAACTGTTTTCTTCATTAAACGATTCATCTTGAATTATTTTCAATAGCTTCTTTTCAGCTAGGTTGATTTCTTGAACTGTCAAACTTCCCCTAAACTTTCTCTGCGGTTGACGACAGTTCCTCACAAATCGAAGAATCCATGAAATCATTCTTACTATCTTAAAATAGCTTGAAAAATATTTCGAGTACCATTTTTCTTTGGTTGCAGTCAAATTTGAAGCAACAGTTTTTCTTTTTTCTCTCTGAATCTCTTCGTAGTTCAGGACAACTTCTGATGTGGGCCACACCTCTTCTCTTTTCTTCAACCATTCTGGCCCCTTCAACCATCTGGATTTAACTAATGCACTTATTGAACAACCTCGGGATGGCAAATCTGCAGCATTAAAGTTTCCAGGGACGTGCCTCCAAGTTCCATTCGACGTTAATGATCTGATTTCTTTAACTCGGTTCTTCACAAACACACCCCAATTTTCATCCTTTTCTATCCAAAACAATGCTGTTGAAGAGTCAGACCAGTAGAAAATGGGAATTCCTTCAAGATCCAAAGCTTTTATCACAACAGAGGAAAGGCGTGCTCCTATGCAACAAGCTAATAACTCTAATCTTGGAATTGTGGTTTTACGAAGGGGAGCCACTCGACTCTTCGCAGAAACAAATGTCACAGAAATATCATCACCTACAGCTTTCCTAAGAAATATCACGGTACTGTAAGCGCACTTGCTAGCATCGCAAAAGATATGCAAACTCAGGCCATCAATTTCATCTATATTTAGGCACCTGGGAATTTTCATTTCTGATAAAAGGGGCAAATCACGAAGCCAGGAAGCGAATTCTTTTTGATAGTCTTCGGGCAACACTGTGTCCCAACCAATTTTCAAGTTCCAACTTTTCTGGATAAGCAACTTGGGAATCAATGTTGCGGGGCACAAAATTCCAAGTGGATCAAAAATCTTATGAACCATACTTAAGACGTTTCTTCTTGTCAAAACAGTGGTTAAGCTTCTCAATTCCGCTGTATCACAGAAGATATTATCTTCGGCCTTATTCCATAATACTCCTAAAACAGGTATGGGTTCAGATGGATCAGGATTAATGTTTAAAGACGTATGCTCCCACCCTCTTAGGTCAAAGCAGGCAGTAGCCAATATGTGCTTAGACTCTTCAATGAATCGATGTAATGTATTTTCGTCTGGAACCGAAGCGACACAATTGTCAACATAGAAGGCTTTCATTAATCTAGTGACAGTTTCTGGAAAGTCCACCAAGTTCTTTTCTAGATGATGGTTCAGCACAGCTCCTAGTAGGAAAGGGCTACAATTTAAGCCAAATACTACACGCTTATGTCTTAAAACTTTGACATTTTTCTTCTCGAAATCCTTCCACCAAAAGAATCTTAAGAATTCACAATCAGGATTAAACACCGATATCTGAAGAAATGCTCTTTTTATGTCAGACACAACACCTATTTTTTCTTTACGAAATCTCAATAAGATAGGGGGAATCTCTTCTAGAAGGTTTGGACCCTTCTCTAAACAGTCGTTCAATGACAATGATCCCTTAGTACGACAGCTTGCGTCAAAAACTGGGCGCATCTTTGTAGTAGAAGTCTCTTTGAATACGCCTCTGTGCGGTAAATAATGACTCTTCTTCTTAATTTCATCGGAAGGAACCTCTTCGATAACTCCATCTTCAATCCATTCATCAAATACAGCTTCATAGTCTTTGAACTGATTTCTCTGAAGCAGTTTTTTGGTAACTGATTGTAAACGCTCTTTACAAATATCTTCATTAGTCTTCAAATCAGCATGGTCTGTTATCCAAGGTAAACGAACTTCGTAACGTCCTTCATTGTTAACAGTGACTGCCTCCTTAAAATAATTTAGAGCAGCAGTTTCCATTTCTTTTCTTGACTGGACTTCAACGGGGTCCCGAATTCCTAACGTGTCCAGTCGCCATAGATTTTCTATACTAGAACCACTAACGAACAAAGATATCGATGACATAGCGGTGGTAACATTTCTGTTTGAGCAGTTATTATCTTCTACTTCTCCCATTAAAAGCCACCCAAATTTACTTTCAATTGCAACTAAATTGGGATTCAAACGTTTAGTTTTCCCGCTTACGATTTTAAAATAATTATCTGCACCAATAAGAAAAGAGATATTTTCATTTTCCAAATTTCCATTATCAACATCACACAAATCAATTCCTTCAGCTTTTAGTTCATTAATTATATCATTAGGAGCGAATTCCAATGGAGCACTAGATACTTCATCAATTTCTAACGCTTCTATTATTATTTCTTCCTTATCTCGAGTGTCTGTAATTTTGACCTGCACTCTAGCACATTTTATCCGAGTTGGAGCCTTTGATCGAAACGTATGAATAAAAAGTTCCTCCTCACCCACTATGTTCAACGATAACTGTCTCGATAAATCTTTTCGAATGAACGATCGTTGCGAACCTGGGTCATATAAAGCGCGAATTATTTTGCTCGATGACTTCCCTACTAATTTAACAGCAGCAGTTTGCAATAAAATTTTGTTTTGCCCATTGTTTACATGATTAGCAACGGCACTATCAATTTTATTTTGTTCACTATTGACATGTCTGGTAATTGTGTTGTTATTTTTCGAAGATTTGAGAGCCTCAGATTTTTTATTTTCCCTTTTAAAGCACAGCGCAATATTATGCAACCCTCCGCAGAACAAACAAGAACCTCTCGTAGTGCAGTCCTGCAAACGATGTTTGGGTTTCAGGCATAAATAACAATTCCAATTGCGTCTACAAAATTCCTTTCGTTGATTTACATCAAATGAATCACAGTCTTCACTTCTGTGGCTCCTGGCACAAAAAATGCATGAGTCATTAGTCGATGTCAATAATTCTGTTGCTGACGCCACATCTGGTCGTCTCGCAGGCGCTCTTGAGAAGCCCGCGTTTTGCTGACTAGTGTATTTTCTGTTATTCGTACTATTCCTAACAAAATTTCTGTTATCTTTCTGCAGCGAAGGTGGTTTTATTTCTGATTTATGAATCTGAAAAGCTCGTTCGCGAGATTGGACCTCGTTTCGAAGAAAGTTCATGAGAGTTTGAACACTCCAATTTTTATCATTATCTTGAATGCGAGTAAATTCTAAAGTTAATTCACAAGGAAGTAATTTCAATAATATTGGACACAGTAAACAACCATAGGTATTTTCTGCGACTCCTAACGCTTCTAAGCTACGAATTTGGGTTTCACATCTGTCATATAAATTACGCAATTCATTAATATCAGATACAGTCTTAATAGGAGAAATATTCAACAAATTAGATAAATGAGCCTGGATAAGCATAGAATGATTTCCAAATCGCTGTCTCAGGAGTGCAATTGCAGCTGCATAATTCTTTTCGGTTAAACTAAATCCACTGATAGCGTTAAAAGCTAAACCACCTAGCAACGATTTTAAATACCCGAACTTGTCGATATCACTTAACGATGGATTATTATGAATAGCGTTTTCGTATTGATTCATGAAATCCAAATATTTATCGGGATCACCATAGTATTTTGCTATCATAAGTTTTGGTAATTTTACTGTTTTTATCTCTGGAGGGAGGCGAACATTAGTTTCTTGTGATGAAATGTCATTATTTGCAGAATTACTTTGAACAGCATCCTTTTGAAAATGTTTAATACGATTCATAAGTTTTGTTTTATAATGTATAACCTTATCTTCATATTCCGAACATGTATTAACTTCACTTTCGATTTCATTCGGTTTCAAAGATGTTTCGATTTCAGAATTTAGTTCTTTAACTGTCGAGTCTCTATTTAACAATAGTTCTAAATTACTTTCTAACGTGTCTAAGTCAGCATCTTTATCCTTAAGAACAGTTTCGATTTTAGTAAACAACTTGGTTATTTGAGTTCTCAGAGTCGAACGTTTATTTTTGAGTTTTAAAAGATCATCCATATTCAATTCGAAATTCAATCAATAAAAGGCGTTAAACAGTTCAATTATCTCAATGACAAAAACAATAATGTTCAACTTACCCCACACTTCTGTCAATCAGAATTAAATCACAGTTCGAATAAAAAAATAAGGCAAAAGTTACCTTTCAAATAAAAATCAAGAGTTCGACGATTTTCTAATCTCTAAGGATCCCGGGTTTCGGCACCAGAAATGTTCTATCTACTCAAATTTCGATGTCTAAAATCTCAAATAGTTCGTGGGAGAGCTTCGAATGATAAGTCCTGCAGTAATCCTTTTAATATATTTTATTACACACGTAGACGGACGCACATGAATCACAAACAAACATGTATATACTCAAATCAGAAGGTGGGGCGATCGTAAATCTAGAACCGAGGCACACGTCTGCACGTTGTGGCTCTCGGCGCTCAACTGTGTTTTTCTCGAAGCCAAAAATCGGCGTTGCCACTCCACTCAACTAAACTACAGATCGTGTGCCGGCGACAATCTCCACTCTGAGAAGAACTCTAAAGAATAACCATTAGCTCATCGGCACGTCGTGGACCTATAACGAACTGGATGTACCTGCGATTCTCTCTTGAGACTGTCTAAAAGTTTCTCATATAACTTTGATCTGTCGTCGCCCATATGATACAGGGTAAGTCAAAATGAATGCCGCAATTTCATAAGAGTACTACGCAAAATGTAATCAATGTATTCATTCAAAATATACATACATGCAGAGGTAATATACAAAAGTGACGAATAGTACGGTGCAACATCTGAAACCAGAAGATCTGCCACGTCGATTTTCTTTCTGTGAGACACTTCTGACGTGGATGGAGGATGACGAATTTTCGAAAAAGTTAGTATTCGGTGATGAATCAACTTTTCACAATTCTGGATTAGTGAATAAGCTTAACGTGAGAACTTGGGGTACTGAACATCCACATGCGACAGGGCAATACCAACATGGCAATATCCCGAAGATTTCCTGACAAACATGCAGCACAAAGTTTGGCAAGAATTACATTTCAGAGTTGATATATGCCGTATAAGAAAAGGAGCGCATATCTAACATTTGTGAGGAGTACATTCAAAACTTTGTATATCACCTCTGTATATATGTTTATTTTGAATGAATACTTTAATTATATTTTGCTTAGTAAACCTATGAAATTGGGGGCATTCATTTTGACTTACCTTATATAGTGGTTAGCATTCTGAGTTGCTCCGCAGTAGGCTTGGTTTCAAATCTTTAATAAGGCTTGGTCGTTTCCGTGTCGTCCGCTCTTAGGGAGCAATGCTGGCTCACCTAAACGGTGCTCCCATAATGAAGTATAGCCAGCAAAACTTCGCGGATCTTCATGGGATAATGTCAGAAGGAGTACCAGTCAGAGACAAGTGTCTTCTGGATTTAAAAAATAAATTTGATCTGTCAATGTTAGACAACAGTTTCTGCCATATAAAAGGCAACCTAAAGCAAAGTCTCTAAAACAAGACACCACTATGCTAAAGAAAATGATTAAAACACAGCGCGTTCTCGTACGATCACTGTAAACAGAGTATAAGGCCCTGTTCGCATAGAATCCGTCAGCGTTAAAGATTCCTTTGGCGCTGATTGGTTAAAATGGTCAATGATTGGTATATGATTGGTTAAAAAAATTTTACGCTGACTGATTCTATGTGAACAAGCCCTATCCAATTTACTGTACTGGATGGTAGGGGAAGTGGTGTATTCAGGAGCACATTGCAGCGTACTCTCTTACGTGCTCTTGATTTCTGTCTTACGTAAGCATTGCTCTGCCCCCCCCCCCTCCGAATGCTTACGTAATACTTGAACTGACCCATAATGAACATTTCATTAACACTCGTGTAAATAACATCATATTTCTTAAACTTTTTTAGATGCAGATAATTTTAGAATTCTTTAACTGTCCTAATTTCATGGAAGTGGGTTAAAAAAACCAGACTTATTATAATAATAAGTTTTATTCTTGTAATTTGTATATAATGTTTTTATCAAATGCAATTTTAATCATTAATAAATTGTACGCATAAATGATTGTCGCCCTATAAGCAGTGAATAACTCTTACGAAATTTAATTTTTAAATAATACATTCCAGTCAAAAAACTTCCTTCAAATAGACTCCCCAAAAATAAATAAAGAATGCCCGTGCATTCTTACCCACAACCGCCTTCTAATACCATTTTATTAAGCTCCGAAATGAGTTAGTTCCGCAGTCGGAATTAGAGACCGGTGCTCCTATTTTATTATTTTTATCAGCGCTTGCCCATAGCAGAAGATAAACCAGCAAACGTGGCAACCCTGGCTGACCACGAAAAACTGTTGCCTTCTTTATTTTATTATTATTTTTTTTTAATGCCTGAGATTTCTGCCACGGGCTACGGCAGCTCTCAGTCAGTAGAACACGTGCTTTTCGTGTCGGGAGGAATCGCTCTTGCCGCTCGCCCAAGGTTTTTCGCCCCGATTCTTGATCGCTTTTTCTCTCTCTCTCTTTCTGCTATCTTCCTAATTTCTTCTACCGTGTGTGCGGTTCGTAAAACTCTCTTAGCGAGCTCGATAATGCTGTTCTAAAAACTGCCCTTTTCGTCAAGGTCCAAAATTCACTTCCACGTGACTTATTTTTTTTTCTTCGGGGACTCCTCTCTCTCCCCGGCATAGCCTTTTTTTAACTACGTGGACAGCCAGCACTAGGATTGCTGCGACTTGATTGTGTCCAATGGTTTTCTAAATGATATGGCTGGGATGTTTTTCCACGAGAGCTTCGGAAGCAGCGTCGATTTCCCGACCTATATACCTTGGCAGACTTTGTCGTCGGATTTGTCCGACAAGTTGAAACATGGATCCATTCGAATCAACAGAAGCAACAGGGTCGAGTATGCGACTATACAGGAAGAAGGGACCCCTCTTCTGGAGAACGGGACCCGGAAGGGGGAACCCATCTCCGATGGGTCTATCATGACAGAAGCTGTGAAAGGAGGTAAGTTCGAGATTGTCAACCATAATTTCCCAACAATCACCTTAGTTATCTATATAGCCAGCAATTTACCCAAAATGTACATTAGCCACTTAAGGGGAGTGGTCACTTTTAAGTACCTTTTAAAAGTATCTCTTTTAGACCTATGTTCGATTGTATGTACTACTCATGATTTTTGCTTGATTTACACGAAATTTTTTGAGTAACTGCCTAACATACTGTTTATTTTATATATATATATATATATATATATACAATATTTCAAGGTAATTAAAGAATAACATTTTTTTATGCATAAAAAGTGAATATTTTTTTTAATCGAGCATTTTGCAGTCAACTGCTGTGCGCATTCTGTCAAAAGAAATTATTAAGGTACAGTAATAATTGTTTACTCTATGTGATTATGATACTTCAGGCAACATTATCCCCCCAACATTATTCTAAAATATATTAAAACATTTTAGTACATGCTATTTTTAATTAGAAATTTTCAAAATGACTTGGTAAAAGCTTATTAAAAATTCTTTAAAAACTTAAATTCAAGTATGTTAAGGTTCAAAAATGTATTTTTTGCCTGAAGTATTATAATCACATATAGTAAATTATTATTATACCTTAATAATTTATTTTGACAGAATGCGCACAGCAGTTGACTGCAAAATGATCGATTTAAAAAAATTATTCACTTTTTATACATAAAAAAAAATTTATTTTTTTAATTACCTTGAAATACTTATATATAATAAGCAGTATGTTAGGCAGTTACTTTAAAAAGTTAAAGTAAATCAAGCAAAACTCATGAGTAGTACATAAAATCGAACGTAGGTCTAAAAAAGATACTTTTCAAGGTACTTAAAAGTGACCACTCCCCTTAAAACCATCTCATATTTAATAAATACATTAAAACAGTGTCATAGTTTGTAAAAGCTTAGTTAGGGAAGACATATACAGGTTCTATGTGAGTTTCAAACTCTGTTTACAACTAAATTTTGTTTAATATTGATGTTTGGGGGGCAAAACTGCATAAGTAAACATCCCGTTAATATGATATGATCCCTCTTAGATTAGTTTGGTTAAACGTTTAAAATCCTCGAAAATGCTTTAGAAAAGGATTTTAGATTCGAAAAATAAACATACTTAAAGCACAACGGCATGCAATGTGAATGTCGAAAATGTCTTCGCTTGAAAACGAAAAGTAAATGTTTCAGAAACTAATATCACTTTCTAATATTTATTTTAGGTTTTCAGCAGTTTACGTGAAATTATCAGTTAAGTTCAAAGCGTAGTCTCGAACTTCAGACTGATTTAATGTTGCAATAGTAAACACTTCTGAACCACGGTTCTTTAGCATCTGAGAACATGAAGCCGATAGACTTCATGAAATTACCAAAAATAAATGAACAGGAGAGCACCTTGCATATATGTTTGTATTTATATACGTTTGTGTGTGTCTTCCAATACTCCTTCAATTCCTCTAATAGTATGTCATTTTTTACTACAAAAAGATAATATCGTTGTTACTCTGTTGATTGATAATTTTTGAAATGACTATTTTGAAAATTTTTCAATGAATAACAATTCTAAACACATAGCCAAAAAAATATAAATTTCTTTAAAAATCGTTAATCTTGTACTAAGTTTTTATGGTTCGTTAAATTTTTTAAAAAAAAGTTATAAATGTTTTTTTAAATCATATCAATTGTATCTTGTATGCACTTTCATACAAGAAATTGTTGGGTGGAATTAACCAATAACCCTTTTAATTTTTGCTAGCGAAAAAACAACCATATTCATTATAACATTTTTACAACATAAAATTCCTGACTTCTAACTTTTTTCCCCTTAAATTCCGCCCTACCCCTTCCGAAACAATCCTAGCACGATCCCATGTAAAATAGACCATATATCTTCTAGCTATATACAATCCATTATTATGATGATATCCGTTTACTTTACGAACGTTGTATTCATTACAAAAATAGCCCTGAAATAAAACTTTTAGAAGACTATAATAACTGCAGCTAATAAAAGGAATGAACATTATACTGCTCAAATGTCTGACATAGGATAAAACACGCTCTTATTTTTGTTTTAAATTTGAAGAAAAAAATCTTCTAAATTACTGAGTTGTTTGTATTGGTTACTTAACATTCATAACAAAAACTAATTTGAAAAAAGTCGGAAGAATTTGTGACATTAAATTTTCTCGAATTTCCCATCTTTCAACAGTATAACGCGAAGAAATATTTTCATGCAATATGAAGTATTTTTACTTCCGTATCCTCTTTTAATGATAAAAGAAAAATATGTACAATGTTAACTGTCGGTTCTTAAATCCATTGAAATAATTTATTAAATGTCGTATCCAATTTGCCCAATATTTTATATCGGGGGAAATTTTTTAACTGAATGGTATATTTCTGCTTTAATTAATCCTCAATTTTGTAAGTATTTAAAAACTATTTTATGTCAGATGGCCTTGAAGACTGTCCATTCAAGAAACTACCGATTTTAAACGCATGAAACCACGAAATTTAAAGTCTGGCAGGAAAAATTATTCTGCTGATTTATTGCGTATATATTTCAGCACCGTGTTAATTGAGCCTTCCAAGAAGTGAATCGATCTAGGCACGTAGATATTTGTCATCTCTCTGACCATAAAGTTAATTACACATGACCCTTGCACCCACCTCCGTCAGACTTTACCATTAGCAACACGACTTAGTATTGATAAGTAATTCCTGATAGTTTGGTGAATGTCGATAATTTTTCCCCCCAATCTCAGTTTTATATCCCAGAAATTCCTGTATAGTGTCATACCAATTGTTTATCACTAAACTGATATCAGAATTATAGACTCTGAGTTGGGCGTAGCAATTTCATTCCAGCTGCCGTTTCAGTGTATTTTTTTGAGGGAGTTTTTTTTTTTTTATATTTCTCACGAAATTCATCTCATCTGAAAGTGTAATGTACAGTCGTTAATTAAACAATCATGCGGAACTTCTTGAATGTGGTCGGAAGAGCCTCCAGGGGATTTTCTGGGGAGAACTTGCCACTTCTGAGTGGAACAGTACGACATGCATCCTCTGGAAGTAAGTCTCACCAGTGTTGCTTATTTGCCGTGAACCGTGTTAAATACGCATGAATTCATCCGTAAAAGCTTGAATGTATCAACATCTTCCAATAGATCAATGCCGGAATGGTAACAGGTCGACCGTGTTCAGAGTAATAGGATTTTATTTCCCTTTTAACACTAAAATTACCGACAATTAAGGTATCCCCATGTCTACCATTGTTAGAACAAGTGAATAGCTTGATAGTTCTTGTGTAGTTTAAGGATGCTGTGTACTAACCCTATTGGATTCACTCGCCTCAATGTTAATCTATGGAAAAAATGTGTCCAAGGATTGCCGACTTGCCTTTAAAGGATTTTTTTTTAATTGTACTCCGTAATAGGGAAAGAAATTTTACACCTTGGAGCATTTTTCGTTCTTTCAAAAAATGCAAATATTTTTTAATGTAAATTATTCGGGAGACAAAATTTAGTATAGTGTCTTAAAATTTCATCAATTCCTTTCGTGGACGAAATTTATAAAATGAATCCTGTTGCAAGGTGCAGAAAAATTCGGGCTACCTGAAAATGCCATTTTTATTGGATTATCAGTACTTATGTAGCTGTCAATAGTAGGCAAATTTTTTTCATAGTTTAACAAGGAGGTGAGTATCCAATAGGGTTAGTACACGGCAGCCTTAATTTCTTGGCAACTTAATTTGACTGCTTAAAAAGTAACTGAGCAAGTGAATATCTATGGAATTCAGAACTACAAAGCTCATCATTAAATGAGCTAACTCTCATAACACATGTAAAATTGTTAGAGGAATTTTTTCAAAGTAAAATTATAGACAACTTGTAATTTAAAACGGTGAAATCTTGAACATAAAAAAAATAAAGACTTGCAGTAGACTTGTGGATTGCAAATACGTTATGAAGACTTCTTCAGTTCCATGATAAACTAAAAAGGGAGGGCTATATGTTTCGAACTAGTTAATAGTTCATCAGTCCGAGTATTGACGCTCGCATTTGTGAATTATTCATTGCGACAATTACATCTATACTCTTACTCGGCCAGATGAACTATTAACTAGTTCGAAACATGTAGCCATTTTTAATTTATTTTGGAATCGAAGTGGTCATTACGTATTACCAAAAAAAAATAGAAATTTAAGTTTTATCATGAAAAATAAAATTGCACTTAAGTTTTCAAGTTAGTTGGTATTGAGTTTATTTTAACTATGTTTTAAGGAAGTGAGAATTTCTTATTCCCCAGCCCCGCACCCTTTTTTTATTATTTTAACACAAATTTTCTTGTTGCGAAACTCAATTTTTTTATGTGTTTATCCAAGTTTTAAGTCACATATCAAGATAAGATATAAATGCGAAAATAACAAAACGCAAATATTTGATAAAATTCTCCTGATAGTTTACGCATGTTTTATTTTCACTTATTGAACAAATCAACGTCTCTTACATGTAACGAGGGACGTCAAGGATAAACTGATCGAAAAATATCAACTTTTATTATTTTTCTGTAAACAGGTTGTATTCTACTGATCAAAATATACTTTGTCTATTTAAATACATGATGTCCCGGCTAAAAGTATCCAAAAGTTATGGCTTATTTTTACAGAACTACCCATTAGAATTAAAAAATTATTTAAATAGAAAGAACATCTTACCAAGTTTTAATATCAATCATAGATTTCGATCATAGTATCGTAGATTTCGATGTATGCACCTTTTGTAGCACGACAAATGTCTAAATGGTAATCCAGTTCTCTCCAAGTGTTTCGTGTCATATCAGGAATTATTACATGAATTGCTTGAATGATACGCTTCTTCAACTCATCTACAGTTTCAATTGTTTGTTTATACACAACGGATTGAATGAATCCTCAAGTAAAAAGTCTAATAACGCCTGATACTCTACGAAACACTTGGAGGGAACTGGATTACCATTTAGACGTTTGTCATAGTACTACAAAAGGTGCTCACATCGAAATCTGTGATACTATGATCGAAATCTATGATTGATATTAAAACTTGGTGAGATGTTCTTTCTATTTAAATATTTTCAAATTCTTATGGGTAGTTCCGTAAAAATAAGTCATAACCTTTAGCCTGGACACCCGTATTAACGAGTAGATTAAATGTAGGTGTGAGAACTTAAATTTAAATTTTGGATAAGTTATCGGCCGACAAGGCAAAATGGTCGGGGGGTAATATTCGCTGAGCCGAATCATTCTTCTAAAATATCGACCACTTTAATTGTTATCGTATGACATATTTTGGCCCGGGCTGAGCACTAACAGTGATCTGCATAGAATATTAAAACCGCAGTGAGAATTTATCCCACAAACCTGGCGTCGCTTCTCGACACTTCTTTACGTGGCTTCTCTAAGGTGCTAGATAAATATAAACATCTCAATTTGTTGAAAAAAAATTTCCCTTTAGTTTCATGAATACTAACGTGTCCTATCATC
This sequence comes from Dolomedes plantarius, assembly GCA_907164885.2. Lineage (NCBI taxonomy): Eukaryota > Metazoa > Arthropoda > Arachnida > Araneae > Dolomedidae > Dolomedes > Dolomedes plantarius. The sequence goes on along the minus strand of OU015498.1, from coordinate 64,740,295 downwards.
TCATGTCAACTTAAATGGACGTTTGGCCGCGTGTCATGAAGGCTAAAATAGTTAATTATAAGTGTCTTCGTGACCATTAAACAAAACCTCCGATAAAAAATATCGAACAACTTAATCGTTATCATACGACATGCAAAATTGTAACGGATGTTTAACAACATTGATGCATTATCAATGGTAGCATACGTTGAGTTTTAATCTTAAACGCCTATGTGTGTGCCCGCGTGGATAGAATGCACATTACAATTACTTGTCTCATTTTTCCAAGTTTGTATGAGAAAATATGAAAAAATTAAATTTTTTAGATCATGTTTAGGAAAACAATATAAGGCGAATAAACCCCTTAGGGATATTTTAAAGCGAGGATGTACTAAAGGTCGATTGATCAAACGCTAAAACTTGATATTTTCAAGTTAACACACGTCTTTTTTATCAAGATGCTTCATAATTTTTCGTTTTAACCAAATGGTTTTAGGGCTTTTTTTTTTTTTTTTTTTGATAGCTTTTCAGCAATTTAACAATGCAAAACCGTAATTTTGAACTATAATGCACATTTGTAAAGCTAAGTATGGAAGTAATGTGGCAAAATTGAAATCTCCTGTTTTGTATCAAAGATTTCAAATTTTTAAAAAAGTCTGAAAAAAAGCAATCATTGTGTAAGTAAAGTTGTCCGGTGTTATTTTTTTTTCAAAAAGCATATCCAACTGAAAAACTGAATTTTTTTTTCGTAAACAAATTTTGACACAATATATGAAAATAATAAATTTTTATTTCAAAAATTAATCTCCTGTGTTGCAACGAAGATTTCAAATTTTTAAAAAATGTCGAAAAAAAAGCAATCATGTATTAGCGAGCGATTTCTAAATAAGATTTATTTAGACATTTAAGTATGTAAGTAAAGTTGTTAGGTTTAAAAAAGTCTATCCAATTGAAAAACTGAAATTTTCTTCCTAAACAAATTTTGATTCAATATGTGAAAATGACAATTTTCATTTCATTTCAAAAATTGAAATCTCATGTTTTGCAACAAAGATTTCAACTTTCAAAAATGTCGGGGAAAGAAAAAGCAATCATGTGTTAGTGAGGGGTTTCTAAATAAGATTTTGGACAGTATATAATAAAATTTTTATTTTTTATTTTTAAGGGCCAAGCAATCGAGAAAACTGAAATTTTCTTCCTGAACAAATTTTGATCCAAAATGTGAAAACGATGAAACTATTCTTTTCAAAATCGAACTCTCATGTTTTGCAGCAAGATTTCAAATTTCAAAAATGTGGAAGGGGGGGGGGGGAGAGCAATCATGTTTTTGTGAACGATTTCTAAATGAGATTTATTAGACACTAAGTATGTAAGTAAAGTTAGGTTATTTAAAAAAAAAGCTTATCCAATTGAAAACTGAAATTTTCTAAACAAATTTTCACCCAAAATGTGAAAATAATGAAACTATTCTTTTCAAAATTGAAATCTCATGTTTTGCAGTAAAAGATTTCAAAAATGTCGGAAAAAAAGTAATCATGTATTAGTCAGCGATTTCTAAATAAGATCATTTAAAATTTTAAAATTTTCTTCTGCGATCAACTTAAAAAATCTGCAAATTGGCCTCCCGTATTTTAAGTTGAGTGTATTTGTTTGAGAGAATGCACTTTACATATGTGACTGAGGAAGAAAAAGAAAGCATATTTAAATGGACAAACTATGAGAGACCAAAGAAAACAAGCCTTCAACGTTTTATTCCGTCAAAGTAAAAATAATGATGGAGGGAAATGGGAAAACAGGTTTCCATAGCAAGATTATAAAAAGAAAAAAAGAAACGGTATTGTAACGAAAATTAATTAGCGTTCTCCAGGGTCGTCTGAGTTTCAGTATGGGAGGAGTTAATGTTTGGTCACTTGTTTTATTCTTTTTGGTCATCACATAATGCAATAAAAACGTTTCCGGGAATATGGTTACTGGTATATTAACAATGTTGCCACTTTTGAGGATTGTCTGTGTAAATCTTTTGGTTAAAATTTTTTGAAATTGTTTAAATTTTGCGTTTATTAAATTTTATAAATGACCATAAACTTCTGGAAAAACGTTGAGCAATTAAACTGTTAATCTTTTTCTAGTTTTAAAGACAAGAAATTGACTTTCCCCCTAAAATGTTTAAAGAAAAAGATGTTCAATGAAGTCTCCAAATGTTGAACTAAAAGTTCGTGCAGTCTTTTATCTGACAAAATTTTCTTTTGGTTTTGAATCACATGCCAGTGGCAACAGTTTTTTTAATCAAACTAATTTTAAATTACTGAATATTTTAAATTTTTTTTTCAAACGAACTTTGTTTTATTTTCAGTAGTTTTACTTTAGTTTTAAGTATATCTGTATAGGTCGAGCGCGCGTGTGTGAGAGAATTAAGTTGAATAAATTTAATTTATAAAAATGTGTAAAATTTTATGTAAAACAGGATTTTTACTTACACACACACTCACAATTTAAAAAACAAAACAAAAACAAAAAACAACCCAGAATTACGCGTTTTTTATTTATCTAATTATTTTCCATTAAAGAAAGGGGAATGTGACACATTTGATACTTTTCTCAAAAATGTTTGAAATTTCAGAAACTCGTAATTTTTGCAAATCTCATTTTTCTTTGCGATTTATTTTTAAATCGTTTATATTCGCTTCTTTTGCATCTTGTTATAAAATTAAGATCTATGCGTTATGTTTATTTGATTAGCTTTATGTGGGCTATAAACCCTTTCAGTTGCGAAAAATGAGTTAACTTGAGCAATATATTTTATTTTGCGTTAAATGTTATAATTTTTTCGACCTTTTCCAGTTTAGTACGTAACATATTTATCACATAACTTGATAGCTGTTTTAACGAAATTTCTGACGAAGTTTTCTGCGGGGTAACATCAAACTTCAGTAAATATTTTGTGTTTTTTCAATTTTTCCCCCCATTTTAGTTCTTCGCGTTTTTTCTACGTAAGTTTTCTATCTAGTTCCTGTGTAATGAAGTTTTTAAGCGGAATAATCCATCTTCGTTAAGTAGATAATCGACTGTTATGATATTCTTAGTCTTTCCTAAATATGTTAGTTATTCCCGCCTAGTGTCTGTAATCATCAAAAGCTGTACGTGTAAGAAAACGACGAGTTGAATATTTTCTAAAAACTCTTGTAGTTTTATACCCAGGTCAAACAGGAAACAAATTAAATTGCAGTCACGTATTCTGTTTCTGAGCAATTTTTTTTCAGCATGTACAGAAATAATGTTCTGAAGCTTTAAATATTAGGTGTTAAAGATATGCGTGTGTGGGTAGTGGTGTGCATTTAGTGGAAATTGTATTGATGTTAAGTAAGGAAATTGTGTAACAATATGGATTTATTTTTGTATATCCTTTCGTAGAAATTACAAGATGGGGAAAATATATACAGTGGGATGATAGTGAAATTGCAGTAGTCCATACTAATCTGGTTAATCTATGCTCCCCGTATACACGAAAAATCGGAAAACATAGACCAGTCATAAATGATTCTGAAAAAAAAATAAGCTATTTATGGGTTTTAATCTACATATGTTTGCTGTGCAAAGGGTGTTAAGTCCAAAATGGTCTAAAATGAGTTATCAAACCAGGCATGTTTTAAAAATCAAGAGCTACTGCAAGTTAGTACAGAATACTAAAGTCCAATTCCACTCCTAAATATTTTTATTCATCAGGGAAAATTTGGGGTATGTGAAACAAAACACAAACATGTTAGTGTTAAAGGGTTTATGTCCCAAACAAGGACTTAACACTCTTTACTCAGAAAAATAAAATTGGAAAAATTTACTTGAAAAAAAAATAATTAAACTTTAAAAAAAAACTGACTTTACAAAAGCTTTTTTCTAATCCCGTTTTTCTCAAAACTACGATTTTGGACTTGACATTCTTTTCACTGCAAACACAGATATGTCGTTTCTAGCAACGGTTTAATCAAAATAGATAATTTCCCGTTTCTGTTTGAAATAAGACTGTTAGTCATTTATTTGCGAGTCATTGTTGACGTTCTTCTGGATGATATATATATATATATATATATATATATATATATATATATATATATATATATATATATATATAAATTCATTTTTCTTTCCTATGGTAAGGGTAAACTGCTAAACGGATATCACCCTCGCATATAGAGGTCCTCACAGTCAATGATTTTCCATTTTACTCTGCAGTGTCTGTGAGTTCGAGCCCCATTGTTGGCATGGGTGTATATAGCCGTTCGGAATCAGCTTTAAGCAGTAGGTACCGGACTAATTAGCCCTCGTGTTGCCAAAGATGACCGAACGCATTCTCAGCCAACTTAACTCCATTTTACTCAGTAAGAAAGGAATAAATTCACTCTTCTAGGTGGCTTAAGGCTGCTGTGTACTAACCCTATTGGATTCACTCACCTCAGTGTTAACCTATGGAGAAAATTTGTCAAAGGATTAACGACTTGGATTTAAAGATTTTTTTAAAATTGTACTCCGTAATAGAGAATAAAATAGTACACCTTAGGGCAATTTTCATATTTTCAAAAAAAAAGCAAATTTTTTTTGAAAGAATTTTACTCCATAATAGAGAAATTTCACACCTTTGGGGGCATTTTTCTTTTTTCTAAATGCAAATATTTTAAAATTTAAATTTTTCGGGGAAAAAAATCTGGTATAGTGTTTTTAAACGCTTTTAAATACCTTTGGTGGACGAAATTTATAAAATGATTCCTGTTGCAAGGTTCAGAAAAGTCTAGGCTATCTGAAAATAACATTTTTATCGGATTATCAGCATTTAATTGGCTGTAAATAGTAGACAAATTTTCTCCATAGGTTAACATTGAGTTGAGAGAATCCAATAGAGTTAGTACACAGCAGCCTTAAAAGTATACAGATGCCATCAACCTTATCAGCTTCCTCATACACATCACCACCCATAACGTGGTGGTTAGTGTCGCTAGCTTCCAACCCGGGCATGAATCTCAGCCAAGGCGTGGATGTTTCTGTGCTACCATAGGGTAAATCTTTGGTTCACTTAATGGGTGCCACCACAATAAATTAGCCAACCAAACTAGCGGTGTATTTGACCGATTGTTTTCTGGATAAGTGTCTGGCTCATTGGAACTATAAAACAGACCTGTTAAAAAATAAAACCCCAAAACGATAAACGAAGAAAAAATTAGTCGGTTAAAGGCGAGTTTGCTAGTTCCTTCCTTTTTAAATAAACGATTCGAAGATTTGATTATAATCATTTGTTTAAAAACAACTTGAAGAATGTTAGTTACCACCAAAGCTTCGTGTATTCGTGTTTTGATTGCTTTGAACCTTCGCTTAATTTCCGAGCCGGTATTTCGTTCATAGAGCCTCGACTCTCATTTTTGGTAGTTTTTGGAGTGCAGTGTTTATTTAAATTCAGTCTGATTAATGTCAGTTGCAAAATAACTTTTAGAAAAGTTATTACTCTAAATTTTTCCTTGTTGCTTCATATTCTCTTTTCTATGAAGAACGTTATTAGTGCAGGAAATTACATATATTTGAATTGCGTTATGCGGAAAAAAAACAGCGTGGACTTTCTGGACTTCCGTATATTTTTTTTTCTAGTCTTCGTCTTTTCAAGTCTAGGTAGATTGTCACAGCCTTGCCCTCATATTTACCCACGTGTTGTTCTATAATGGGAAAAAGTGTTCTTTAACCCTTTCAGGATTTTGAAACGTATTTCTGTTTTTATTCATACTTAAAAGCACGTAATTTGCGAAAGGTTATTTAGAGAACTGATTGACAGAATTTTATATTTTGACATCCATCATGCATCTTAACATAATGAAATGAGAATGTCAAACTGTGTATCGAAAAGCTTTGCCAATAAGTAAACCTGCTTTGAAAGAAAGTGTAAGAATAAATTAAAACTGCGTATTTACGGTACAGGGAAAATCATGGTTAACCCTTCAACGGGCGCGCCCGTGTACAAAGTGCACCATTTTCGTAATTTTGAATGGTTTGTTTTTACATGTAAGGTTTGAATGTTCTAAACAGTTTCTATTTATAGCTAAATCCTTTCTAATGCAGGTCTGATATTATATCCCTTGTATTCCTTTCCATTCATTGCTAGTCGTAATTTAACCTTGGTAAACCAGCGATTATACTGGATTACAATACGACAAAAAGTTGAAGTTGTTAGAAGTTGATGTAGTCGATCCAATGTACAGCTATTGCACAGTATCCCGCATATCACAAAGATGGACAATCTCATTGTTTTTAGGTTTTTGGACATAATAGGAATCAATTCGCAAGTTGTTCTTAGATCAATAAACCGGACAGTTTTTAAATAAGGCAATTGTATCTGCATTCTTTGGCCTTTAATTATAATATAAAATGTTGATGTTATTGATGTCTTTTCATAAAAAGCAGAATTATTATTTTCAGTTTGGAAAAAAAAAAAGTTTATTACAAAAGGAATAAGCAAAGTTGAAAGAGACATTGCACTTTGTGCCACGCGCGCCTGCTGGTGTTCCAGGGCCCGATTATGAACGCTGGGGGCCCCTGGGCAGATGCTATTTGGGGGCCCCCCCCTCTTACGAACGTTTATAAAAATAAGAACGATCCATGGGCTATACATACTATTAGATGTACTAGGTGCATACACCAAGGGGGTTTTGAGGCCCCCTAGCATAGAGGGCCCTGGGCAAAGTCCCGATTTGCCCATGCGATAAAAAGGCCCTGTGGTGTTCCAAAAATTGGCACGCCCGCTGAAAGGTTTAGCACTGATTGATTGCTTTTCATCTTTTCATCCGATGATCTATTGCACTACTAACTCGGAAAAATATATACCGGGTGGTTATAATTAAACTTCCCCTATAAACGGCATCCTGCAGCGCAAACGGGTGAACGGAATGCAACGAAAATTTGTATATGGGCTATATATGAGATGCGCTTATTTTTAAAAAAATTAGTTTCAAAATGTCCACCAGAGGGCGCATTTTCGGGGGAAAACATGAAATTTAACACAAACGACCAAAACGGAATACAGAAACAATATTACCATTTATTGACTAGTTTTTGATAACTTTGTCATCGAACCACATTAAATAAAGGTAAGGAAATAAATAAATGTTAATATTGATTCTGTATTCCGTTTTGGTCGTTTATTGTGTTAAATTTCATGTTTTTCCCGAAAAGGCGCCCTCTGGTGGTCATTTTGGAACTATTTTTTTTTTCGAAATTCCGTGAGCGCATCTCGTGTATAGCCCATGTGTATAGCCCATATACAAATTTTCGTTGCATTCCGTTCACCCGTTTGCGCTGTAGGATGCCGTTTATAGGGGAAGTTTAATTATAACCACCCGGTATATAATCGCTAGTTTAATATGATTCTGGCTTAGTCTAAATGATTCTGGTATCAGGGCTTCTGCCCCAGAAGCCTTTGATACTAATTCATTTAATTTTAACCGAATTTTGAAATACTTAGAAAAAGTTCTTCAGTTTATTCTTGTTGTTTTGTACGTTAATTGTATTGTTTAATGAGTTTCATTTATCATAAATGTGGAATTTATACTTAGAGTGACCAAGCAACCAGAACTTTGGATTGTCTGTCATTTTACTGTTTTTATACCTTTTTATCCTATGCTAAACGAGGTATGGGCAGTTAATTGTACAGAAATTATGCACCTCTTGCCACTCTGGTTAATATTATAGCTCGTTAACTCCAAAGAAATTTAATGGGGTAAGAAAACATGAGGCGTATTTGATAAGACTGTTCATTTATAAAAATACTTATAAATGTTCAGAAAAAATAAATACCAGAAAGAGAACAAGTAAAAATAGATTCATTTAACACTGTTTTAGGTGGGGATTTTTTTGGTACAACCTTTTTGTATGAAGTTTACTTATTCGTATGGAAACCAAATCTAATAATTTTAGGTAGAATATTTCGATAAATTTTGTTTGTTATAAAATTCGAGTGTTCGTTTTTAAATAAATTTTCAACAGTGTATCAGTTTTAAAAAAGCCCTAACTTTTTTATAGGCTTCATAATATTTGCTCCAATTAGTGTTTCAACCATTTTGTTACTACCAGTCGAACCCTATGTTATATTTCATCATGGCCTTTAACACTTTCCCAGTTCACTAAGCAAGTTCGCAGCATCAGTCTTCAGTTATGTACTATATAAGCCTAGAGATGCGACATCAACAACAAACCATCGATGTTTTTAAACATCGATGTTTCCGTCCAAATATCTGTTGAGACACATTTGAGATATTGCTCAATCGCCCTTTTAACATAAATGACACTGTTTCGTACTTCTGATCTATCATTGAATCTGTTGTTCTTCGTGATGGAACAGTATATAAAGGCACAGTTACTTTCAACAAGTGTTTAAAACCCTCGTCTTCAATGACTGAAATCGGCTGAGAATCTCTACAAATTATGTAAAGAATAGCTTGAGAAATTTTGCTGTGCATATCTCCACCATCTTTAAAAGAAATCACATCTTTGAAACTGTTTTTCAAAGTTTTTTGATGGAACCTAGTAATATTGGATTACGAACTTACGGTTTCTTCTATGTTCCGTTTCAGTTACCGAAATGCTTGGAATGGCTGGGGCCGCAGCATCTGGATTGTGTTGTTTACTTTTTGCCTTGGGCTTCATTGATGACTCAAAATACTCGTTGTAAATATCACCATATTTTGCCTTCAAATGTCCAGATAAATTCGAGGTATTGCCAGAAGTTTGAGGGACTTAAGGCAAATATTGCATTTTGCCAATTTGTCAGAGGTTTTGGAAAAATATTTCCAAACGGTACTTTTGGAAGGCATCTTACTAATAATATTAACGTTAACTTATATAAAACCAGAACAAAACAAAAACTTAAACGGCCGCTCACGTGTTTATACTATTTATAAAATAAAACCCCAAGGAAAGTTCTGGAGTGTCGAAAACATTCCAAGCGCTCTAATTGGCTCATTGGTTGTTGATTTCCATTTGTCTCGTTGCTAGGGTATCGTTCCCCCTTTTGTATTCATCCTTTTCAGAATTCAGACTTACATTTACTGAGTGCGAAAACTATGCTACGTGGTTAATTTTTTTTTTATTATGGTACTTTCTCATTTTAAAAAACCATCGAAACAACGTAAAACATTGATGTTAAAAAAACATCCGCTTCAATAAATCGATGTTTTTATCAAAACATCGATGTCGCATCCCTATATAAGCCCTGTTTTTCGTTTTCTTCGCAAAAAGTTTCCTACCACTGTCATAATGACTGTGTCCGATTACAAACCCCAAAATTTCGTTTACTTTCATTTAGATCTTCAACATAAAATTCATTCTCGCTGCAGCCAACTCTCTATACATTTTTCTGTGCTTTATATATAAAAAAATATAAAGTAAAACTATTTTAATAAAGATAAAACTGAATTAAAAATAGCTTTGCCTTTTAAGAACATCTAAAATGTATGATCTGTGTAGGCTTGTCAGCGAAATGTGCATCGTACTGAAACAGTTTTGGCAAGAGTGCTGCTGGTTGGAGAGATTAAGGGATAGATATTTTAGCAACATCTTATGAACATACGACAGCATCGCATAAATAAATCAAAAATCGGTTACAAGATAGTACTGCTAATAAATCAGTTATGAGTTTCCCGTATAAACGAGATACGTCTGGGTTTCATTAAGTTTATCTTTATTTTGTAGAGAAACCCTTAAGAGAACAAACAGTACACCTTTTAAAATGGTAAAAAAAAATTATATATTAATTGAAACCCGGATTTATTCTGAACAATTTGGTACCACTCATTTTGTGATACAAAAATTACATCTTATGATATTAAAAGAATTGTGAACATCCACACAGTAATTTTTATACGAAATTTTAACTTGAATACACAGTAAATTTTATCTCAAAATATGATTTTCTGACTTTGCGCGCATATCTCAAAATCTATTAGAGATAAATGCTTGAAATTGTCTACACCCGTTAATGTCAACCTTCTACATAAAATGACCTAAAAGCATAGTTATCTTAAGCAATAAAAAAATTTTTACAAAAGGTTTTATCAGAAATTTTTTTTAAACTTAATTAGTTTCATTTTTAATATTTATAATTAAGAGTTTAAGTCAATGTTAAGCTAAACGTTTCTTTAAATGAAAGTGTTTCATGTTATTAAATTCAAATTAACATCAGTTATCATGCGCGCAGAAGGAAATGGTAATTATGAAAATAGGAAAACATGTTACCTAAGTTTACAATTATAACTAGTAATGTGTAAATAATTCAACAGAGAAAGATGTTTACTAACAGGAAGAATGCAGACAAAAATCCTGTACTTAGAGCTAAACGCACCATAATTACAAGATTAAAAAGAACTTTTTATATACAATGTTTTTAAATTTTCCGTTGAATCATATAAACTTGACAATTCTATGTTTTGATAAATACTTTTTTAAAATTTTTTTGATGAATTATCCCATCAACTTGAAAGAAAATGAAGTTAATTGGAAGTTAACTTGCATATAACTTTTTGTTCCCGTTCCGGCCAACTGATGGCTGCACCAGTCTACAAAACAAAATTAACTGAAAATAACTGAAAATGAATTTAATACTGCTTAAAGATGGCTAAAATTAATTAAAAAATGCATTGTCATCGTGTTCTGAGCTGTTCTAAAAGTTTCAAATGTCTAGCTAGTCGGGAAATCAGTTAAAAATCGATTGCAAGATTTGTACTTGTCAAACCCACACACAAACAAGAAAGCAAGTTAATAAAAACATGGTAATAAATGCAAGATTCTGTAGCAGTAAAAGAACTAAACCATATAATGAGGCAACCGACTGGTCTCTTCATCAGAAGGCCTAACTGAATCAGTTACCTCAAGGGGAACTTTCTGAACAGGATACTATTTTTGTCTGCATTCTTCCTGTTAGCAAATATTTTTCTCTGTTGAATTATTTACATTTTACTAGTTATAATTGTCTTTTTTCAGTATGAGGATTTGTTGCAACTGCATAATCTTTTATTGAAAAGTTAAAAAAAAATTTTTTTTTTCAACGCTAGGATAGGTTTTTCTGTTAATTTGTTCGGCTGTCTATGACTTCTTTATGTATATTGTTTTTTGTTGAATTGTTTACATTGTTTGAGTTAATTACGTTTACCTAACTTAAGTAATTTGCATCAATCTGATATTTTTGTTGCAACAAGTTATTTTATCTAACGGTCCAGAAATTTTCATTAAATTTGCTTCATTGGTTAATTTGTTAAACTATGACAAACTTGGTCAATTTGCTAGAATTTTTTGCAAATCAAAGGTGTACTGTGCGCTTAAGAGGACGCTGGTTTTCTTTAGAACCTTTCATTGTATAAGTGCCCTTGTATGATATTCTACCCTTTCCACGTACTTTCTGAAATAATATATTCTACAGAGCTGTTGATGGGAGCGTCCAGTACTGCAGTGAAAATATAGGATCAGCCCGTATGTTCATTGCATTAAGAAATTGCTAGGAAAGTTCAAATTCTCTCATAGTATAGTTTTCAAATATTTTACTGGTTCTTAATTTAAAACACAGTTTTAGTTCTTTTGCGTTATATCCTTTACCAAAAAATGTATTTAAGTATAGAAGTATTGGCGTTAAATTGTTACCAAGAAAACGGTCCTTTTTCAAATATTGATCTTTTGCCGCACATTTGGTTTAGTGGTTAGCGTTCTGAGCTGCAACGCAGTGGGCTTGGGTTCAAATCTCGAATAAGGCTTGGTCTTTTCAGTGTCGTCCCCGTCATAGGGAGCAATGCTGGCTCACCTACATGATCTTCCACAATAAAGTAGCCAGTACTGAACTTCCTAAGCATTAAAGACTTATCTCAATTTTTTTCTGAGAAAAAGACATGGCCAATTCTCCTTAGGACTTCAACAGTTATTTTTTAGATACATCTTATTTCTTTAATTTTCTACTATTTCTGAATAAGACACGGCCATTTGGCTTAGAAATAATGTCAGGTAGCTCACAATCAAGAAAAACCGTAAAAATGAAAAAAAAATTAATACGTCTTTTATGCTTAGGAGGACAAAGTAAATAGACGTGAATAACAAAAGGCGAATGTCTAACAAGTGCCTTCGCATTACTTATAATAAATCTTTTGCCGAGGGACACCAACACATGGTATGAGAATTATTAAATGGCTCTCATGGCTAAACAGGTCTAAACCCCCTCAAATCACGCTTTTGTTTCTGCTTCCAATACTTTATTTGCAGATAGTATTTGGTTTAACGTTTGTGGGGCAAAACGGGATAATAAAACTTTTAACGTGATTCATTTAGGAATGTAAATAATAACCCATCAAATACAACAGCATTTTGAGATTTTCCGTGTTTTATCATCGTAAAAACACAATTTTAGGCAGTCATACATGCATGAATAAATTTTTCTTTTTAAAATGAACCGTAAACTGTTCTGTAGAATCAATTAACCACTGATGAATGTATTTCGGAAAGAACCGTTTTAAATATCATCCGAATTTGTAAAACAGAATTTCCTGAACTTAAACTTTGCTTTTAATTTAATCGTATTAATCCCTTGTTTAGATGGTACAATACTAATGACTACCCTAATTCCAAATTTATCTAATTTTAAGCTCTAAAAATAATTCATTAACTTATTAATTTGTGTTCCGTGAAACACACAGTTCTGTATAACATTTAGTTGGTGAGGGTGAGAAGAATCCCGCACGAGTGAGAAGAAACATTAGATACAGGTATAAAATGTAAAGTTAAAACATACTTAGTGGCTGTCAATAAAATCTGAATTAAAATCTGAATTATGTCAAAGCGTGAAACCTGATAAATCAATTGACTTAATTGAATACATTAATTTAAAATTATCGATTACTTATGCTTTAAGAAAAATTAATGTTTTAAGAAATTTTAACTTTTTTCATACTCTCTAAACACGAGAGTGTGCATGTTAAGTGTATGTAAATCGTGATTTCTTATAAGTGTGTCAGTAATTAGAAAAAGATTTAGCGTTGCATCCCTGCACAGCAGTCAAGCTATCTGCTATGTAATCGTTTAAAAGTCTAACACTTGTACACCCTTTTAGGCTGTGTCCGGTTTGGATAGTTATTTTTAAACTTTATCGTTTACTCTTGTGTTGTATACGCAGCTCAAAAAAATCATTGTTTTGTGTCGCAGTTTTTGTTGGGTGATCATTTGGCCTTATTGTTTGACTCAGTAAGTTTATACAGTATAACCCCGTTATAACTAACTTCAAGGGGCCAAAGATTTTGTTCGTTTTATCCGGTGGTTCGCTATATCCGAACCATTAAGAAACCGTTCACAAGATGAATACACATTGCAACTAATGAGTTATACAATAATGATGTATAAAAAAAATCTATTAAATATGATAATGAATTAAATAGACTAAAATGGATTACATTAAACTGACAAAATACTAATTAAATTACGTATAATAGGAAAACGACAGGACCAAAATTTTCGTTCGTAATATCCGTGAGTTAGTTATATACCGGGTTAACTATACATAGCAAACTTTGTATCAGAAGTCCAGCCATCGAACTAAACTACAAGAGTTTCAAAGCGTAACACAGTGTTCTTTGCTAATAAACCCTCCTACCCCTCACCCCTAAAAAAAAGGGTGTGAACAATATTTTTAAATGGCGAGATCGTTAACTTCTGTCATTTTCAGCAGAGTGAATGAAATCCTCTTAAACTGTGATCCCAAAAAATCTAAATAAACTCTCTTGCTTTTTCATACTTTCATCTTCCTTTGCAACCGTATATTTTATCACCAATATCTGAGACTGGTAGAGGGCGTTTCTCCTACCTTTCAGTTTGTCTAGCTAGGGCACAAGCACCCTTGTGTCGAGAATGAGATATATATAACCCCAAAGGTTATGACCCAAATACCACAGAAGACCTACCTCCCCTAGGTGGAGATAAAACAGAATTTAGCAGGGGGCCCTATTTTCATGGCTTGTGTGCATCAGTTGGGTGGAAGCTGGATCTGTTTTTTTTTTTTTTATTAACTTTCTGCCCGCGAACCATAACTCTCAGCAGGGGTTATAAGCATTTGAATATCTTAACGCTTTAAAATAATAGCGTTGGTATGTTAAATCTGATAATTTGTTCACACTAGCATTAATTTAATTCCTTCTCCTTATTGTTGTATTGTGCTATAATCTGTGAGTTTGCATACGATGCGCTTGTCCAGGTGAACCCGGAGGAACAAAGAAAAAATATATATAGTTAGTTCTATCTTGTTTTAAATCACAAGATAGTCTAAATAAAAGTATTGCTGAATATAAAGTAAATTGATATATTCGGAGTTATGCCAAGACGTTTTTTTATATTTGGAATGAAGGCAAAAGGACAAGGATCTCCGAGAAAGATGTTCAAATTACATATCTTTTTGAAAAATAAATCCAATAGTAAAATTGCGTGCTTGAAGGATAATACTTCATTAAAATATTAAATTTTTATTTCAGTATTTTTTTTGTCTGAAAATATTTCAACAAATTCGTCCATTTAAAAAAAATAAAATCTACTCGTATTTGTCTACTTTTCGTATACAGAATATGTTTTAAAAAGGCCATAATTTTCAAACTTTTAAGAAAACCCTAAAACAGCTGTTTTTCTTCTGAAGCTTTGTAAAGGCTTTGTTATTAGCTGAAAAATATGCCCTTTTTAAGTATAAAGTTTACGCTGATCTATCTGCCACATAGGATTTAAATAAAATTTGACTATTCTTAGGAGTATTCAAAAATTGGTAAATTTTATTGCTGGCGGCATTAAATATATTTTCATAGTGCAGTTTTATAATATCGAGTTCGCGATACAGTTGCATACAATGACCTACCAAGTTTAAGATTGCAAGTTGACATAATACTGCGTCAACTAGCTCTAGTATTTCTTTACTTTACCTGGCTTTCAATATTAGGGGAAAAAATACCTTCTGCGTATGTGTTTTTGGTAGTCTGTGCTTTCCACAGGGTTCTAGAAACTATGAAAATCTAGATCAGATTGTCAATGGTTTAAAATTGTATGGATCCTTGCTTTTTTTACATGTATTTAATTTTTTGTATGAAGTAAATCCTACGCATGTTCATGACTTCTGCACCAAAATTTCTTGTTAGAGCTATAGAAAAAAAAGTTTCAACTGCAATTTCACAGGCCTGGCTTGAATCAGTGTCTAACTAATAAGTTTTCTTCCCTGATACATCTGGCTAAAGATTTTAATGCTAATTTTTAGAAGGTTAAAAAAAAACTAGCTATATGTGCATACCCTCGATCTGAATGATGTCAACTGCTGTTGACTTTGATAAATTTACAGCAGGTGTGTTTGAAGCAAATTTTTTTTTCCTTTCAGCTGTTTAGTATGAGTTAAATTCAAATTTCAAGTTCTGTTGCAATCGAGCGCTTTGATTGATAGGCTTGTAAACAGAGGTGTAATGTGTTCTTAAACCTGTATCCACTTCATATGAATTCATTGAAACTCGTTTTGGGCTTAACAATTTAAACTCTATTTTCAATTATGATTGATTTTTTGTTATTAACAATGGCAGTTTATACTTTTGAGCCAAAACAATCGCGATTCCCTCTTTTCTTTCGTCCTCTTAGCTGATTTAGTCGTCAGTTTTCTATTTTTAGGGAGGATTTTTGAAGTGATTGACCTATAGGTATATGACAAACAGTAAAATACCGGAAAATGACTAATTGGTTTGCACTACTTTTTGATAAAAGTTTACGAAATTGAGAATTCAAGTTCGTACTGCAATTTATTTTGCTTCTTTTCAAATTTTATCAACCAAACCTTGATGAGATCCTTCATTCTTTTAAAACTTTATTTTCTGCTTCATAAAACATCACTAGAGTAGGTCACACATTTAGTATTTAAAGGTTTTTTTAACCCATTTATGAACTTCTTTAATGTGTATGTATGTAATATAGTGAATATCTAGAAGGAAAATCCTATTTTAAGTTTGTGTTACAAAACACTAAGTTTCATTCAGTGCATACGTTTTGAGGCACACTCACTGACTTCGCCTTTTTTTCAAAGTTTAAAAAGACAAATTGCATGCAGAGGCAATTGATTGCTTTCTTCTGCTGCTAATATTTCAGATGTAATTTAATTCTGGATCTATAGCTGATTCATTGAGAGCCTCGAAAGATGTGAACCAACTCCATATAACTCGGTAGAAATATTTTCAGATGCACTCAGGCCCTGATTTTCCATTTGGCCCGGGGCTAGGGGCCCGCGAATGTTGACCCCCCAAAATTTTTATTTTAAAAGGAAAAAAAATCCCAATTCAAATTTTTATTTTACCTTTTTTAATAGCAATTTTTTTATATATCCTTTCAAATTTGATTGATTGGTTCATCATAAGTATAGTTATATTTATAGTTCCTCATATGTGTGTTATAGTGTATATAAGAGATTAATAAGTTTCTCTGGTTGCATTGTATTAGCGTTTTAAAGATGAAGTTAATATGTTGTATTGCTTTTTGTTATTTGATAATGTTCTAGGCTTCTACGCTTCAAATAGCCAATTCTTGGTAAAATGTTACTTTCACAATGATCTTTTTTCTTTTGTGTGTGTCAATTTTGGAAATGTTACGCCCATATCAGAGTTGGGGGGGGGGGCGTATCCCGAGTTGTGCCTATAGTCAAGAATTTTCTATATCGGGCCCTGGGTGCACCCAACATTCTAGAACAGCCAAAGTAAATAATCAAATGTGACTCGTATTCCGGTTATGTTGAAGCAGATTTTGTAAATTGGTTTGAATAAAATGCTATCTTTAGGGAAAAAAAACTTGATAAATAAGGGTGTATACATATTAATTCAAGCGAAACTTGACCATCGGGCATTGTCTTGTGACATAGTTAAAGGAGAAACAGAAAACTATTTAAGCAATTATATACATTTTGTTAACATAATAAATATCTGATAAAAGTAAATTCCTGACTTAAAGGAGATAAGCCTAAACCTTTCCCTAAATTTCGTTGCTTTTAGGGCCTGTTCACATAGAATCCGACAGTGTCAGCGTTACTCGTATTGAAATATATTTAACCAATTAAAAACCACCAAACGATTTGCTAAGAAATTGTTAGGGGGCACACTATCTTTAAAACTTCAAAAAATCGATTTTTAGTTTTTGCTATATTCTGATTTTTGAGACATTTCTGAACAATATGCAAAAAACCGCATAAAAAAATTCGCATTATTTTTCGAGTTA
Source organism: Dolomedes plantarius (assembly GCA_907164885.2). Lineage (NCBI taxonomy): Eukaryota > Metazoa > Arthropoda > Arachnida > Araneae > Dolomedidae > Dolomedes > Dolomedes plantarius. Next base: position 64,723,048 of record OU015498.1, on the reverse strand, counting down.
TGAGAGTTTATGTAAAGCTCACTCTGTTGCCATGGCCATGTATATTCCAACTTTAACTTCAGTTTTCTCAAATATGAAAATTTTTGGATTACGCGCACTGTTACTCCCAAACTATGTTTACTAGACGCACAAAATTTTTTATCAGATTTGTATTTTAAGCTTCTTTACATACTAAAACCAAAAAAATAAAAAATTTGTAAAAAAAAAATTTACACTTAAATGTTAAAAAATTGCTAAATTTAATTTTTTTTCACTGTGTTAATTTTTCACTTTAAACTAAAGTTTTTGTATATTTTTTGGTTTTACATTAAACTTGAGCATATTAATTTAATTTGACCAAAAAAATAGTTTTTGTATGCATATTTCTTGATTTTAAGATGCGCGAAACATCCAATGATTTTTTTCCCTTTTTAGTAATGTGTACATTAAAAAATAAAATCTAAAAATTATTTATGGATTTACACGTTCTATTTTTGCATAAAATATAACTGAAGAATTGTAATTTTGATATAAAACAAATATATATATATTAATATTGGAGTTTCAGTCGCTCGAATTTGATCATGTTTACGGTCATTTCAGTGTAGTAAAGGTAGTGTGCCCCTCAAGTCCTGTGATTGGTTTAAAGTATGTCAATGCGAGTGACGCTGACTGATTCTATGTAAACAGGCCCTTAATATCGCCTCTCGAAAAGACTACGAAAATGCCTGAGTTATGCGTTTTGGGATTCTTCTAGCGTGCCCCGTAAATGACATCACCTCGAAAAACCTTTAACGGGAGGGATCTTTTCCCCGATTCTTTTCATGTTAGCTTCTTGGTTACAAACGGAAAAATCCTATCAGATTCACCAAATGAAATGGACATTTGAATAATGTATTTTTACCCATTCATCCCTCGCAAGTTATGTCGGGAGTATATTCAAGGCTCGAAGGACGTTGAGTGTTTAAGAATCTACATTCTTGTTTTACTATCAGTAGATTTATAACCTGTAACTAGTTGGTACCCGTCAAAACATGACGGCTAGATGGTAAATAAATGTACTAATACACAAATTATACTCAACACATCATTGCCAAATGTTGAAAATCATAATAATGTGCAGAAACAAATTAATGTTTAAGCGGCCTCGTGCTTAGTGAGTATCTAAAGGCCAGATTTAAAAATGTCACTGAGCATGCGCAGAAAGCAAATTTTTAATTGTAAATTATCGCTAATTAAACAGCGTGAAATAAACAATTTCCATCAGGTTTAATCTTATATTTCACAAACATAATTATCATAAAAATAACAATGGCAGAGAGAATCCTCGGCATTGAAGCATGTCGCTGAGCATGCGCATATATAAAATTTTGATTGTAAATTATAGCTCATTAATAAAAATTGCAGTTGCAAAAACCAAATTTGACAAATCTACAGATTACAATCTTTCGTTTAAGACCAAAATGAAGTAAATTGATGCAGTAGTTTTCTCTCGCGGACTGCCCAAAAAGTCGGTTTAGCAACTTAAATATATAGATTAGACCTCGTGTAACGAAAGCTGACCCAACCAGCCAACCAATTGATTATTTCTTGATATTTGAAAGATAATTTACCTTAGGCAATATCGGTATTCTTCAAACTGTAGGTACTCGGATCTAATTTACTTTAGTTAATTCGAATAAAATTCCTTTTGGGTGCCCTCATAACCTATGGTTAAGCTAGTTTTTCATTGAAATCGATGACAAACCTTGTGAATTATAATTATCAAGGCTAAAACGTTTAGTTTTACTCATGCATGAGTTGAAATTACAGCTCTGAAACATTCCAGTCTACTCTTGAAAGCTGTGATTTTCGTCAAGTTGTTTCTAAAATTCTCAATCACAAGCGAAAGATTAAACAACGTATATTATCTTCCGGAACAGTTCTAAACATGGCGCTCGTACTGAGGTCTATGACCTGCTTAGCTAATTGGGCCGACCCCCGCTGAAAGAAAATTGAAATGGAAATACGTATTGAATATATTCTTAGTATCCCACCTATGTAGTGATGAGTGTTATGGAAATCGCAAATTTTGTCCTAAAGAAAATAGGTTGTTGATCCTTGCGTTTATTTTCGACCGACCTTGGCATTTTAAACCTCCAACCTTCGGGTCACAAGCCTATAATTCATATCTGTTACTGATACTGTAATCCTTATCAACTTTGTGCTGTTTCTCAACCCCTGAGTATACATATTATCATAGGGTTCAATTTTTTTTCAGGTGTGCATACCAGTGCATGTGATATATTAAGCACTGTTGTTCAATCTTTCATGTAATACTAGATAAACAAGAACTTATCATGTTCCGCCCTGTGTTCGAACATGGAAGCTAAATTTAGTTTTATCATCCAAACAAGACCGGTAGAAAAGCCTTTCGTTACGTATCATTGAATTGCTCCAAAATGTTGCAGCACCTCCATTATCCGACTTATTTGGAATGATGCGGTATTTTAAAAATGAAAAATTCGGATTCTTATTTCTGTTAGAAATAGAGCATTTTTTAAGAATGGACAAGTCTAAAACTCAATTGAAGACGTTTTGTAGAGGTATAATTAAAAAAAATATCGGAAATTGCGGAGCGTTATATTAAATTTACTACCTGATTTCATGTATAAAAATATTTTCTTTAGGCTTTTGGCTGAGTTTCAGTTGCTTCAGGCGGCTCTTGCGACTTTTAGCACAAGTAAAGTGTTTCAGCATCAACAATTGAAGTTGATCAGTATTGGGAACTCCATACACTATATATGCATAAACATTCTCTCAGCTTCTCTGTTATCTGGTCATCTTTTGATTTGTCCCAATTGTTTCATCGTCATCATTTTGTTTGTCTTGTCCTCTTTGCTTTCGTTATTTTCAATGCCCTCGACATCACCATGCGTCTATCATTCATGAGATCGTACCGTTGATTAACTGCCCCATCTTCTTCACACAATTTACATCCTGTTGAATATCATTGAATAATTGGACAGGATTATTCAACAAGTGACCGAAACTGAGAAAATTTTAATTTTAATAAAGTATTAAGATTAAACGTTTGTTTCTGATGGTTGGGTTCACCAGTTAACTATTCTAGGCCAAATAATATTTTTATTTTTCCTCGATAGCTGAACATGTGGGGCACCCTACCAGCTATTTAATTCAACTTTTAAACATTTGCGGGTTGCTTCCTTATTGCATAACAATCTAATTAATCGATGTATTTATTGAGGGTATACTGAGTGCTGTTGAAAACATGCACATCCGTTGGCTTCTTTCAGTTTCACATTAATATGGGCGTAGGTTATCAAAGCTTTGTTGAATTGTGCTGTTTTGGCTGAAGGAAATGCTAGCCAGTTTGGAAATAACCTCGAATTAAAAAAGGAAAAGGGCTGGGTTGACCTACAGTTTTGGTTAATCGATGTCTGGATATTTGAGGTTCTATTGTCGTGGAATTATTCGACAGTTGAAATCAGATTTATACGGTAAATGCATATTATATAGATACAAACTGCGAGTAAGCAATACCGAAGGGATTTACAGAAGTGCAACTTCTGTATATTTCTGAACGTACCGGACTTCGGCACTTCGGTATATCACTGAATTCAGAGGTGTTGAAATGTTGTGCTGTTGACTCGGGCAAAATAAAGGACGAGAAGAGGGTTTGCCAAAAGATCTTTTCTGGTATCCAGACACTCAAAAAGTGCCCTGAGGAGGCCTGCCGGTCATGGCACTTAGTGCAGATGGGGGGAAAAAAAACCTTTCTTTCCCCGTCAAGAGAAAGGGTCCTGGGGTGTTCACTGCCAAGCCTCAGGATTGCTAGTGGATCAGTTGTTGAGCTGTTGAAATAAGCTGGTATACCGTAAGATCAAGTATGCGTGGTTATATTATAAAATTATTAATATTTCAGGGAGAGATGAGACCAAAATACACTAGACTAAAAATTAGATACTTAAGAAGGCGTAACACATTTCAATGGATGTTTGGTTAGCAGAAAATGCAGACCTTAGCACAAATGCAAATTCTCATGAAAATATTCCTTTGAATCTCTTCTCAAACTTCTACGATACAACACTAAAAATGGCTGAATATATCATGGGGTTAAAAGTGAAACACACTAAGTCCAAAATTATCGATTTTCAGCTTTTCTTGACCAGAAAAAGGTGTTTCCACTGGTGAAACCCACTAAGTCATATCTTTATTTCATTTTTTTTTCTAAGTTTTGTCATCACACTAAGTACTCTAGCCTAGTAGTTTGTATACGTGAAAAACACTAACCATCATGAGGATAATAATATAAAATAAGCATATGAGAGCCAAGACTGGTTCATAGTTAGCAAAAAAAACGCCAGTGTTGTAACTTAATTTGATTTAATAATGTTAGTGCCAAAGAAGTTAAAAGAAAAAAAAATATTTGATCAGCGTTTTATCAAAATCATGATTTTAGACTTAGTGTGTTTCACCTGTAACCCTACGATAAACGAGTTCGCACTTTTTTAAATGTTTAATTTTTAGGAAATCAATATAATCTTTGACAGCATGAAACTGCGGCTTTATCTACCAACGATGAAAAGTTTAACATTAAATTATTTATTAAAGTCATAAAATATTTAAAGTCATAAAATTAAAAAAATCGTATGTGTGTAATTTATCGTACTGCAGTTGAAGAATATTTTCTTAATTCGAGATAACTGATTTGATTTGCTTTTAACTAATGGCTGTCTAATTTTAATAATTGTTGTGGTAGATTACAGGATATGTTTATTTTTCAGCTGTCAAATTTGAAATCTCAACGGGAGATCTATATAATACAATACTTTTTCCTACTGAGAAAGAATAGCAAAATCAATCCAGTTACAACTCTAAATTTGCCTGGCGAGGACTATAATTTCTCATGAATGATATTTCTTGTGTTTACATTATTGTTATTATTCTTATTTCATCAGAAAAATAATGAGGTAATTTCGTTATTGTCCGTGCGGATCCCGGAAATCGCATGAATACAATTTTATTCAGTATCGAGGATTCCCGTTTTTACACTTAAAGAGTTCAGTGAGTGATTTATTGCTTCGTTGAGACCACCCTTTTCGGAGCGTGAGGCTAAACTCGAAGCGTGTATAATTTTCTAAGCACATCTCCAACTCTGGGTGGCCATGGGTTTTACTTTTCTCTTGGTTTAAAAAAAAAAAAAGTTATCCTTAAGGTGAACAATAAAAGCAACGTAGACATAGCTTGCTCCATAGTGAATTTTTCTATGTGGTATTTTACGGAAATGAGAAATTATCTTCCACGTCAGTTCTGGACTTCTTTTTTTTCCCTTCCACCCGTTTGTTCAGCATTCCGCCTTTTGTTAAGTTCATCGCTCCTTTCTGGACCAAAACAAACAAGAGTAAGAGAGAGAGAGAGCGTGTAGAAAATTGGAGGGAAGGAAAATTCTCTTCCTTTTGAAATACCACCTGAGAAAAAAAAACGTCCATCCTTTTTTTTTTTTTTTTGCCCCCTGAGTTGCTAAATTTGTGTTCGCACTATGATCTTTTTCTTTAACGTCGCTTAAAACTGGGAGAGTTCATGAATGGTTCATGAGATTCTTGTCATCAAGTTTGTAAACATTCAAGAGATTAGTTTTGTCAGTATTGAATTAGTATTACATATTCAGTCAGCTACACAAATAATGTATTCGTGGTTTCCAGCTGTGGGGAAACTGTCGGTGTATTTCTCCGGTTTAACAGAAAAAATTCGGTATATTTATTTTATTTTGAATATACTAAACGTTATACATAGGTTGAGAGAATTTGATGGTAAACTTACTTAAACTGGAGATATGAATACAGTTGAAATACTTTGAGGTAAAACTCATGCCAAATTAGTTAATACTTAAAAAAAACTTCAGGTAGTCTCTTCTAACGAAACTACCTCTGGTTATTAACGTAGGATTACTTATCGTTGCTTGTCTCTTTTGTACGTATGTGTGTATGTGTGTGTGTGTATGTATATATATATATATATATATATATATATATATATATATATATATATATATATATATATATATATATATATATATATATATATATATATATATATATATATATATATATATATATATATATATATATATTATATTATATATATATATATATATATTATATATATATATATATATATATATATATATATATATATTATATATATATATATATATATATATATATATATATATATATATATAATATATATATATATATATATATAGTCAAAATTTTGACGCATCTTGTACTATTCTGTTTAACTTGTCCAAGC